>VXAL01013069.1:195497-216407 GCA_013399475.1 Chauna torquata | reverse complement strand
GAGACTGTGTGTGACAGGGGCCGCCTGTCTCTCTTTTTATTTTATTTTATTTTTTTTTTAATTTTGTGTAGGTGCATGTCTTGGGGATTTAAAAATTACAAGGCTGGTTTACTTATGCAAAGCATGCCTATGTCTGGAATACTTTTAGGGGAAGAAAGTGACTCCATGTTGTCCGAATTCCTCAAGGAACAGAAACGAAAAAAATAAAAAAAAAATAAAATAAAAAAAATAAAAAAATTGGAGACTGTTGAAATGCAGATTTGAAGTACTTTCTTATTTTTATTTTTTGGGTTCCGCGACATTATTGTGAAGAAAAAAAAAAGAAAAAAGAAAAAAAAAAAGAAAAGTTGTTGTGCAATACTGAATTCAGACATGTACCACAAGTTAATGGTAGACTAACACTGAGGGGGGGTGGGGTCTAGGCATTGTGCTTTTGTCAGCATACTCTTGAGCTTTTAAGTCTACTATGTCTGAACTGTGGTTTCTCGTTTATCCTTTTTTTTCTTTAGTTGGACTGTAATGTATGGTCTGTCAACCTGTGAATCTTTTAAAGTATGATTCAGGTATTGTTGTATTCTTTACTGTGTAATAAAAATGTTAAAAATCTGTATTCCTACCTTCTCCATGGAACTTAATTCCCTCTAGGAGTGGTACTTTACGAATCGCTAGCCCCGGTGCAGGAAAATGCCGCTCAAAGCGTTGCTGCATGTCATGGCGTGATGTCATCTGGTTTTTTTTCAGACTGGATGAGAAAGGGCAGCCTTGGTGTCAGGTTCAAGGGGATCTCCCTGTTGAGTGTTAGATTATAGCCACATCCAGCTCACTGCAATCTGTTTCTTATTTGTGGCTGGGGGAGACCTCGTAAGAAAACCCCCAAAATGCTGATACTTAAGAACTTGCATCAGAGACATGCTCTGCCTTCGAAGGCAAACTAATACCTAGATTAATGGGTGTCATAAGCCAGATCTGTTTTGGATGGTTCCTCTGCAGTTGAGCTTTTGCACAGATCGTTCCAGGCACCTATTTCTGTGTTTAATATAACGGGAATGCTCATTAAGAAAGGAAAGCACCTCCCGGGGGTGCAGATTGAGCACTAACTTTTACAGCGTTTGTCCTGCACGGTTCCTGGTACCTCTCTGGTACTCTGGTGCCTGCAAGGCTTAAACACCCATGCTACCTGCAGAAAGGCCACGCTAGCAGAAGAACACCATCAGCGTGATTTCCATTTGTATCTTAATATTTGGCCCTTGTTCTGAAACGCAGTCTCCCAGGAACTTCCTGGGAGCGTGCGGATGTTCTTCATCACATTCAAAAATCTGTGTTTTGCCAGTTTTGAACTCCTGTAATTACCTTTTTTTGGCTTCTTACAGACACATAGTATTTTTAAGACATTAAATAATGACCCTAAACTCAAAGGCGCTTAAACTGGGATTTGAGAATGGAATCAGCATCGCTCCCCACCCTCTGCACCTCTAAAAAAGAGGAGAGGAATGTGTACACTGCAAAGCCTCTTATTTAATGGATCAAGACCTACCAGAAGGATCTTGTTTCAGTTTGGGTTTGCTGCAGAATCCTAGATATAACCAAATGTCCCTAAGACTGATACGGAGCATCAGCTCTTTACCATGTTAAGTGAGCAGAGGAGGTAGTTTTAGAGTAAGGTAAGGAGGAGGCACAGTGGCATAAATGCATCAAGACAAGTTAAACGAGTTTTTAGGTTTTTTTTTGTTTTTATGTCAGAACTTCATCACCAAACTAAGCCCATTTTTAGGGCTCTCACCTGCCTTCTGCTAGTCTGATTCATTTCTCTTATCGTCAGTACAATCTGTACTCTTGAGGGTAGTTGGGTATAGTTTCTGTAAGAGCTGCTTTCGAGAAAGCCTAGTGTTTGTGAATGGTGGTGCTGAGATCAGGAGCTCTTCGGTGTTCCAGCAGGAGCTGGTGCCTCTCTTCTGGAAGGGCCATTGCCAAGCGAAAGCCGATTTTTGACCCTTCCAGTCACACTGCAATTAAATGGCATTTACAGCGGGAAGGGAATTTGAGGGAGGCCTTGTCAGTTTTTAAAACCCAGGCTTATGGGAATGGAAAATATTGGCCTATACCACGCATTCGGAAATGCTAGATAGGAAGATTGAGAAGTTCTGCCTTGGGATCGACGTTTTTTTGCTTTGCACTGCAGTCCCTGACTTTGTAAGCTGTTGGGCAGGTTAGATGTAGGATTTTTACCTTACTCATTTTTTTCCCAACAGTGCCCGATCCTTTGTTAATGGAGCAAACTGAGGGTGCAGCATCAGCACTCATAACTCTGCTTTTCTCTTCTGTGACTTGGTGTGAGACTCATCAGCCAAAACCAGTGTGCCTTGCTTCTCTTCTTGGCATCTTTTCTTTGGAGAAGAAGTGGTAAATTTCAAATTTCTGCTGAAAGGGGAGGAAACTTAATGAGATCTGAGTCACGAGGTCACCTCATCCCCTATTCCTCCAAGGCCTACCCAATGGGGTACACCTCTGTGTTTTGTGTTTTGCCTACCTTGCTGTGGCTGCTTTCCTGTTCCTGTTGCTCCCCTAGGTTTCTCCACTGGTTATTCTAGTTCTGCAGATCCCTTCCTGTGCTGCCCCTGTTTTCTGCCCCAGCCCAGCCCAGCCCCCTGCACCAGAAGGCTTGGTTTGGGATGTAGAGAAAGAACTGCTGAGGCAAAAGGGTGGCTGAAAGGGAAGCAGAGGTTCGCCAGGTGGGCCTGAAGCAGGCTGGGTTACTTTGGGTTGAATGAGAGGAGACATGCTTTTTTTTTCCCCTGGCTGTTTCTGCCGCTGCTTTGCCCTTCAGGTCCGTGCTATGCTGCCATTTTCCCATCCAGAAAATGGAGTTAACAGTGCTTCCCCACCTCTGCAAAACATGCTGAGGGCACCGGAGGAAAGCACAATGCAAGAGGTAAGTATTTATTCTAACAGCAAGACACCTATCTTGGGGGCACTCAAAAAGAAAAGAGGCTAGATAAAGCAAAGAATGTAAACATGCTGGCGTTGAAGGCTAGGGCCATCTCGTTCAGTCTAGATCAAACACCAGCTTCCAGGCATGGGCACCAGCCCAAGAGTACACAAAGTGCACGCACAGTTCAGTGAGCACACTGGTGTCCCTGGGCTGCACAGGGCAGACACTAATGACAAAGGAGGAATTAAACACCAGAGTACAGTGACAGAGTTATGTTTCCTCAGAAATCATTAAACCCAAAGGCAAGTTGTTTTATAAAGGAAACACCCTGCATGTAGTGTAAGAGATGAGAAGTGACAGGGGATTGGCTCCCAACCATACTATGAACTCGGAAAATCAGCAGATGTAGACTTGTGTGGTTTCCTAGCATGTAATTTGTTTTTACCTTATGTACAGCTGGAGGTAAAACGCACTGAGACCCCATCCACAGCTCCTGAGTCAGGCAGGCAGGCGGCAGGGCTGTACAAAGGCATTCGCTGCCTCCGTCTCCTTCCCGTAGCGGGGCAGTCAGTGCGTGCAGGAGAAGGACCTGCGCTGACACCTGCCCTCACTGCCGGCCGAAGCAGCTCCGAGGCCTGCAGCTTCTCCAGGGCCACAACCACTAGCTGTGAAGAGCGTACGCACTCAAACTCCCAAGTAAGCAACAAGATGAGGAGTCGTGCACATTGCTGTGTCCCACTCCTGTGATGCTGCCACGGCAGCAGATAAATCCAGCTTTTGTAGGACACTCGGCAGAAAAATCTGCTTGCATCCTTTCATCTTTGTATCTTACAAAGACCAAATGGATGCTTTGAGTCTCCATGGGATTTTTGTTTTGTTTTGTTATTCTTCTTCATTATTCTTATTTCTGGATGGGAGAAAAACCACAAGAAAGACTGACATGAAAGTTTCTCTGGATGCCCCTTCTGCATGCCTGTACGTCCAGACTTGCACACTGAGACAATGCTGGTTACCCTCAGCGCAAAATGTCTGCCACCCAGCTGAGTTCATCCACTGCAGCTTGTATAGCTGTATTCCCAATACCCAGTCCCAAAGCAGTCCTCTATGTCCAGTGCTAAAGCTCTCGACACCTAGTGCTTTAAGGTTCTCTACAACTTTTCCACTTTTAATTTTTTTTTTTAAACTATTCTAAAAAACAGGTCTTGAAGCCCTGAAGCCTTGTCAGCTGTGGCTAGGTGGGCTCTGTGTATTCATGCCAGTTAATGGGCTCAATAGAGGTCTACCGTACTTTTGTGAGCCATCTTAATCCCTTCAAATGAATAACGAGAAGAAAAAGATGGGTTGACAGAGGCAGTTAGCAGAGATCATACTTACACATGTTTGTTTTCAGTAATTAGTCACAGTGTTAATAGAAACATCCGCTTTAAGCAAAGACTGCTGATTTGCACAAACAGAGGGCCATATGCTCTGGTGGGTGTGGAGGGGGGTTGATAAAACTAAAAACTTTTCAGGAATGTTTATATGTGAAAACTTGGTATTATATTTATTCATTTATTTATCCAGTTTAATTATTTTCACACCAGTTAGGTTTTGCAATATTTTCCACTTGGAAACACCAGAATAGAAACACAAGGCTCCACGTTCACCTTCTCTGGCTCACTCATTCACACGCGCGCACACACATACACACACAGAGGGAACAAGAGAGTTTCTAAGTGCCTGCCTATTGCTAACTGCATACATATGGATAGCATATGAAAATGAACTAGTCTGTAGGTGTTTTAACAATATAATTTAAGAGTATGTTGCCTTTTTTACTTTTCCAACAGTACCAGACGGCATTTGCCACTGGTCTATGAAAGCAACTGCTGCCTTTTGCAAAGATTTATTATTTTTTAGTGATACGATAGACTAATACTAGTTCCAAAGGGGGATATATGTTGAGTTGTTAACATACCCCTTTGGTTCCAGTCTACTCTGCTTCTGTCAAGTGTAATGGAGAAAATTCTGATATGTTACCAAATGTACCTCTCTTTTTTTTTTTTTTAAATAATAAAGCTAACAATTTTTTAGCTTAAACAGAAGTCTTTTTTTTGGACAAAATCATAAGATCACTCTCATAAGGAGCTTGCAGTCAATATAGGTCTTCAACAGAAATGAAGCTGTTTGTGTGTTTGCTCGTGTTGGTTATTGTGTTTTAGGCATGTTTATAATTTGCTCAGCATGGTGCTTTTGCCTTTGCTCAAGTGAAGCATTAGATATCCTGCAATTCACCCTCTCACACTGGGCCCAGATGCTCCAAGCAGTAACTGGTACAGCCAAATCACAAGCCCCAGCCACAGGGTGCATTCCTGTCTGCTTGTGGAGAGGTGCCCACAGGGACAAGCATCTTCCTCCTCTGCTGTTCCTCTGCAGCTGGTTTTCGGCCATCCATCCCCAGTGGGGCCTGGGCACTTGCTGAATAAGTTGTTCATTTCCAAATCAGCCAAAATGCAAAGCAATGTGCCACTACCTGATGCAAAATATTATTCTCAGTTTTATTTACATGAATACTTTGGAGAAGAGAAACAAGTGCATATACATTTGCAGATTTTCTAGAGAGACAGAAATGAATTCACCATGTATTACCAGAAGAAAACAGCCCCAAACCATGCAGGCACACACAGACACACACACACAGCCTGTGACAGAAATAGTTCTGGCATGTTGCACACCTAAGGCATGTCAGACTGCATTTCAGTGGCCTCTTTGGTCATCCACTGTGCAGTCTTCTGTCCTGTGGTTACAGTTTGTCCCACTTATTGCATACCGTCTCTCTGTCAATGAACCAGCCAGGTACACTGGTCTTCAGATAGATGTCAAGTCCATTGTAAATAGGCTAAGGAAAGTGGCTACTGGCAATGCTCACATAGTCCAGCATGAGAGAAATGAAAACACATGGGAAAACATGCTTGTAGTGTGTAAAAAGCTGCCAAAAAAAAGAGAGAGAGAGAGAGAGAGAGAGAGAGAGAGAATAATCTGTTCTCCACATCCATGGGCAAGGAGAAAAGAAATGATGGAATGAAGTCATAGCTGTGCTTTAGGATAGGTGTTAGGAAAAGCTTTTTTCATGGGAAGGATATTGGAGCCCCAGAAAAGACTGCCTGGGAGGGTGTGAAATCACTGTGACAAGAGGACATTGAGGTCAGGTTATACAAACATCTGCCTGACTGACAGAGATAGAACACATCCTGTCGTGGGACTGGGATGGACTAGACGAGAAACCTGTGTTCCTGGTTACTGCAATAAATCATGGTGGCACCTCAAAGTGTCACCCTGCGTTGCCTTTCTCATTCGCTCTGTATAGACAATGCTGTTATCAAAAGTCTTTGCTGGACAAAGACTTTAATGTGTGAATATGGCAGATTGGAGGCCTTTTGTTGGCTCCTTCTCCAGCTGTTTGTGTGACGGTGTTGCTGCGGCTGGCTGTTGTTGGCCCAGGTCTGCATGGCATAGGTACATCCTTTCACTCCATAGAGTCATGGCTAAGGGCTTCGGCCATAAGCCGGTGACGTATAAAAGTACCCAGCCCCTCCTCAAGGCACACTTAGAAACCCTTGACTTTATTTAACCAGCATGGGTAGAGGAGAAAGAATTGAAATCCTTCTTCCATCTTCCCAGGTTTACAACACACTCCCACAGAAAGACATACATACCCCAAATCAGAGCCTTAGATCAGAAGAAAAAGCCACAGAGAGGACTAAGACTGACCTGCTGCCCGCCTCTTCTCCTCCACTGGCCATCGTAGCTGCCTTGCCCAAAGCACTGGCTTGGCTTGGCTGGGCTGTGTTGTTGAGCCACACCAGCCTTGGTGGCTTGGCTATTTTTGCCTCACCAGGATTTCTCACCTGCTGTAAAGGTGGATAAATGGATGAGCAGGGTTGCCCAAAACAGAGATGTTACTTTGCAAGAAGCTGCCGGCAGCCAGTATGGTACAAGTACGGCTTTGTCTTTATTCGTCTGGTTGGGTTTCCTTACGGGTGGCCTTGCATCTTGTGCCTAGGCTTGTGCATATGATCCTGAGCACAGGATGTGCTGTGAGCAGGCGAGGTAAGAGCTGTAGACATGGTGGCAGACTGCAGTCAGAAGCTTTTGAGTCGAAGCCGGGCTGCTTTTGGCTCTCTGTTCATCCCAGGATAGCGGCCTCCCAGCAGTTTGGCTTTGAGTCACTGTGGTAATTCATGGTTAAAATCATCATTCTTGGCACACGCACTGAAGATTAAAAGAAAACAGGAAAAAATCTTCTCAGAATGACAGATTTACATACCAGGAGGAAAAAACCCCACATAAAAATCTGATTTGAAGAACACAATTATAATATTTTATCCTCATTTCACTAACCATTTTATTGACTGAAAAAGGAGCTACCTCAAGAATACAGATCTAAAGTGCTAACAAATTAAAACCATCCCCGAAGGAGAAAGACCACTAATCTGAAGCACGCCTCCCAAAAGAATTTCCGAAGATCTATAAATGCCATATGCTGAATAGACTGTATTTCTTTTAAGGTACAAGCAATTTTTTTCTTCTGAGTGAGTGACCAAGCACAGTCTAAAAGGGAAGGAAAAAAGACAAAGGACACCACATAAGAAAAACAAGAATGCTATACCAGCACGAAATACCAGCCAGCATGCATATGGGAACACTTATTTGATCATCTAAATATGCTTATTTTATACAGTGGATGTCCAAATGTGATTGCATTTGCACTGATTCACTTAGTGTAAGAAGTAAAGTTGGCCCAATATCCATATTCCATAAACAGAGGTAATAAATTTAAGAAGCTGAGGCTTTTCTTGCTGCCAAAGCACATTTAAAATGTGAGCCAGAAACAAAGCGCAGCCGAAGAATTTTGGAGAAAAACAGGGAAATAAAAAGCTGTTATTTTGTAAATACAATTACTCCTTGAAATGCAGGAATACGACAGTAAACGAAGAAGACTTTGCAGAACTCTGGTGGCCTTTGCAGTGTTTCCTCCGCCGGGTCTGGGAGCGATGGTGCCTTTTCCTGGCGGGGATACCTGTCCTCTCCCTCCTGCTCACCTGTTCCTGAGGGTCTCCTGCGCTCAGGCGGTGAAGTCGCATGCTGTCGTGGCATGCCTGCAGGGTCACCTTTCGTGCTGGTTGCACTTCCACATCCTCAATGTCTTAAAATTACACTTCACACTGTAATGGAACACATGCACCATATTATGAAATACATAAATATAAACTGACAATACGTATGTGCTTTAATAGAAGCCAGAGAATACATAGCATATTCTCAGTGGCCATTCAACACCTGGAGATAAATACCTTCGTTACAACTCGGGGAGCAGCCAGCCAGTCCCAGGGAACACCAAGAGAGAAAATCACCGACTCTTTCAGCACAATCCTCCTTGGCATGAACTAGTCTTCTGATAATTTCATACAATGACAGACCTCCAGGAAAACCCTCCTGAAAAGCCACCCTGAAACAGAGATGTGAAAACATCAGGTGTACCTTGGCGTCTGCGTAAGTGCAGCAGCTTGCTGCTCTCCCCACTCTGTGAACAGCTAAAACACGTTATTACATGTTGCAGCTGCTTATAGGTCTCTCAGAAGATCTTTCAGCCATGCATCGTACCCTGTGCTGCATACTGTAAAATGAGTTGTCAGATGGGCTACCTCTGTTTACACTGATCTGTCTTCATTTTGGACATGTGTGCTGTGGAAGGCAGCGGGATTTCTTTCTAGCAGCTGACTTTCAGTTTTCATGTGCTGAAGACAAAATGTCGCTGGCCTGTTATTCTTGGAAGAAACTTCTGATTTGACAGTGTTAGCACAAAAGCAGTCAGAGGAATAGGTCCTGCCCCGGAGCGCAGTGGTCTCACATGCAGCGCGGACAGATTCATCCTCGTACTGCGCTGCTTTGGTGGTGCTTTGCTACCCAGCGGTGGCTGAAGGAGGTGAGCAAGCTCCTGCACTGTGAGGAGATGGTGCTGCACAGCTGTGTTTTAGACTAACTTGCAAGTAGGTGGGATGAAGCACAGCCATCAAAGAGAGCAAGGAGCTGCTGAGCGTGACAGGAGCGGAGGAGGAGGCTCCAGAGGCTTCGCAGATGGAGCCAGGCGAAGGGACAGCTGTTAGCAGGCATGGGCACCGCTCGCGTCTTGAAACTGGGGTGCAGACCTTGCTGGGGAAGCAAATCATTCTTGGATGACATCCACCTGGAAACTCTTCCTCGGTAGAAGGCAGAGGTTTCCATTCAGCAGACTGCTTGGGAAGACTTTCATCCCTTTTATCTCCAGCCCTTTCTCCCTCCTCGTATCTCCTCCTAGCCCCCAGCCTGCTTGGCCTCTGGTGCCTGATGCAAGCCATGTGGGCTGGAGAGCTGTAGTGCAGTAGAGACTATCTGGGAACCATGTCTGTGTGCCTTGTAAGTATTTGTCACTCTTCAGGCCATAAACTTCCCAAGGAGTCTTATTTTTCCTGTTAATATGGAAACTAAAATTACAGGAACTCTTCACTAAAATGATGATGTTAGCTTATTTCCTGTGTAACATGGATTGACGTGTACATATGCTGGTGACATGTTAGAAAAGCAGCTATCTGCTCTAAAACTTGTTATAGCCCACTCATAGGACGTAGATCCAGACAGAGTGAAAAAAGGTTGTTACTGTGAAAAATCAAAGCGTTCCAGGGTACATTTCCGAAAGGCAAATAACTTCCTTCATTTCAAGCCTAAGAAAAAATCCCTCTGTAAATAAATTAGACTGATTAAGAGGAGATATTTAATTGGAGTTCAGCAAAGGAAGCTTTAGCATTAAAATTTATGCCATCCTTAAAAAGAAAGCACTTTGTGAGCAATGGACACGATACATAATAAAAATCAATAGGGAAAGAGGATTTCTTATGTCTCTTACATATACCTCTAAAGATAAGCTATCCCTTCTCCTCAGTTCACACTGGGATAACAGCAAACAGTAAAACAAGTGTGTGTGATTTTATGCGCATATCAACATCTCCTTGCTCATTTTCTCTTTCATCTGCATATTTACATCTTATATAAATTTATTGTCCCATGTGAACCCATTCTATAAATGTTCAAAAATCTCAAATGTTGATTGCAAACCAATTGGCCAAACCAAATTTCTGGCCATACTCATTAAAAAGTTTAATTTTTTTAATTTCAGAATGTTTGGGTTCTGTCTTAAATACTTATATTTTTTTAAACTCCTTTACTGTAAACTAACTGCCCTTTTGAAATTAGGTGGTCATCACAAATCACAAACAATTTTGTTTTGAAAAGATAGGATGTGGCCAGTAAATTACTGTTGCTGGTATGCTTTTGAGCAGTACCAAAGCTATGAAAGAATATGTTTGTGTTGTTCACAGTTTGTGCTGGAAAAGCTGTTGGTGCCACTGATGACCTCAGACAAATCAGAGGAGGAAGAGAAAGAGAAGGCATCAGGCAGGTGCTGGATGTGGGGAAGGAGGATACAGTCAACCCGCACTAATGGGCTGCTCTTGCAGGAGTGTCTCATATTAGCCGTGTGTGTAAATAGTCTACCAAGCCACAAGGGTTTCATACTTGCTTGACAGGTTTTCTACCAGCATCATTAGGATTTGCTGTGAGCTCATGTAAAGGCTGTTTAAGAAAGCTAGAAACGCTGCTTGAAAACCTCCCCCATGTGGCTAATGTTTATTTCGGAATTTCCTGACAGTATTTTGAGGAACACATAGTTACACAGGCCTTCTGTACTGGGAGCAGGGCAATGATTTCAGCTGCATGGGGTGTGATGTATTGTTTATTCTACCATGCAGAACTATACATCTGAATGTACCAAGTGAAAACAAAGGACATAAATTTTCTTAAAGCTGTGATAGAATCACACAAATGAAGAAACCGATAAAAGCAGGGAAAAGAAAAGGGATAGCTGTGCTTGTATGCTGCCATTAACTGGTGTATGGATAGAACTTGATGTAACTTCGTATATATATTTGCTGTTTTGTGCTTCTAACAAACTCTTCTCCCTGGGGAAGTTTTGCCACTGGAAGCATTTTGTGCTATTAGGCTGACTTCTGGAACAGATTCCTTCTAGCGGTACCACAAGGACCTTGGTGTAAATGAAAGTCTTTCTTTATTGAGAAATGAATACAACCTGGTAGAGAGCTTTGGGGACAGACTTAATTTTCAATGAAATGAGAGGAAAAATGATATGATCACTCTTGCTCCTTTTTTTTTTTTCCTTCTCCTAATGAAGCTTGAGGAAACAGTCTGACAACTTTTGATTATTTTTTTCTGTTAAGAGATCAAATTCTGCTTTCCATCACAATACATTCAAATGCTGCAGGAACATCCCAGTTATCTTCAGCAAACTAAAGACATCACCGTCTATTTACTTCAGACTGAGGACAGACTCTGGCTACAGAGCCAAAGGATCTAATTCTGCCCTGAGGCTTAATTTGCCCTGTTTTAAAAGTGACCTAAATACAACATCAGTGCCACCAGCAGAACAGCAGGTTTCAAGCAAGGCGCAGACACCATTTTCTGTGTGACTGCCCCTTGTCTGTGTAATGAATAGATGCATATACGGGATGATGGCAGGGCTGGCAGCTCCACTGTCTCTTCTACTCTTCTAAATGCTCTGAATTCCCTTAAAACTGGTGGGCTTATCCTGAAACTGGGTGTGCCTTACAGGGAAGCAGAGCAGGGCTAGTGTTCAGCATCTAGGGAGATTTGAATAAGGAACTTCATGTAGCAGCCTCTATAGGAGAACCAAGCAAAGCTGGTTTGGGGGCTACATTATTTTACTTGATTTGCAGTCAACTGTTGTTTGTCCTGTCCAGTGTGCAGGGTCAAGAAAGAAACTGGCTATTTCTGGAGACGCAGGCTCAGAAAATAAATGAGTCACTCATCTATTAAACAAATTAAAGCTCTGGATTGCTCACTTCCCAGCTGATCTGACTGCAGTAGGTGTCGTGACACTGGCCTCCAAGTCAGTTGAGACCCAACAGTAACCAGTGACCCCTTCCTGAATATAAACATAGTTTATCGCAGAATTTCTCTACTGAAAGTATGTGTCTGAGTACGTAGATAGAATTATTTTGGAGTTTTGTATTCTGAGGACATCATGAAATTCAGAAAGCTCAGGTTTTTCCTTCAGTGAGCTGTCAACCTTGAATGGTTGTTGTGAGCAGCACCCATTGGGGGAAAGGCGAATGAGGAATACAGAATGAGGAGTTTGGAGCTACCATGAGAGCTAGGTGAGAAAGGACCAAGTCAGACAGTGTGAAAGGAGGATGGGCACATAGTGGAAAAGTAAAATCCTAGGAGAGATGATCGATTTAATCGAAGGTGTGGATGGGGGGATCACTGTCAGCCACCCGTTCTATTTCCTTCCTGGGTTTATGGGCTTTGCAGAGCCCCTGGATCTCCTAAAATGTCTGAGATACAGTTCTTTCACATATACATGAAAACATACATGACACTCCTTCCTCTCTTTATATACAAGCTTGAAAATGTGCTATTTGGTCAATATAGTCCTTCTCTCTGCCATCTCTGACTGCAGGCATCTCAGTGCCACCAGCCAAAACCTGATGAAGTATGAGTCAAACCCAGTGCTGAGAGCACTGGGAAAGACTGGCATGCTCACTCCACAGCACAGTAAAGGAATGTTGATGGAGATAGGTTTCTGGCCCTAACCACCTCAACAGAGTACTTCCATCTCAGCTGAAAATACCACATTAAGATAAATGATCCACTTAATACCTCTCTTTTCTGTTTAAAGGTACTTTCTAGGTACTTTAAAAGCTGATATTTCTGTGAATGTTGTTGCTGTTTGGTACATCTCATGGGGATACTGGGAAAGTGTAGTAATCCAAATTTGGGATTATACAAGTCAAGGAGTCAATATAAAGAATCCTTCTTTACCTCTTCCCAATTACCCCCGTTTAGTTTGTTTTGTTTGTTTGTTTGTTTGACAGATTCTCTCAGCACTATTTTGCTGGATCTGAGAACCAGCATGCATGGTGCAGATCCAACCCTGAAGATGTCAGTGACTCAGGTTTTGCTCAGGTCAGGGCTAGGTAACCACTGCCTGCCCTGAGCAGTGGCTCTGAGCTCTGAGCGTTGGCCTTGGGGTGGGCTAGGGAGGGTTGACAGGTCTGTGTCCTGATTCTCTCACTGTAACTGGGAAATTAGAGATTTCTGTCCTTCAAGGGAGGGGAAGGAAGGTCATAAGAGCTCGGCCTGCCTCTTCTCCCCACATGGCACGGAGAAGTTTGCCAACCTGTTGCTCTGCTTCTTGCCTCTTCATATGGTTTAAGTTCTAGCCCCTTCCCACTAACATATTATCAGGTTTAGGATCTGGGGCTGCCCTGAAGAGTGCCTAAATTCAAACTTCTGAAAACATGGATATACAAGGCAATCGCAGATGCATCCCTAATGTTTGCTGTTTCACTCTAAGTGAAACGTTATTCCTCTGTCAGATAAGCTAGGAACTGCCACAAGCACAGAGGACTGTGAAGAAATCAGGTTAGTAATCAAACAGCAAGTCAAATCATTTAAACCAAAAGTGCATAGCATTGTCAGGGAGGGAGGCTCTTGGATGATTAGAACCAGAGAAAAACAGGTCTGGAAGGGACTTCGGGAGGTCATGTAGTCACTTCCCTGGCCCCCAGCCAGTTCGGCTATATGTGTGTTGTTCCTGACAGATGTTAGCCTAAATTGTTGAGACCGCCAATGATGGAGACTCCATGACTTCCCCAGGCAATCTTTTCTAGTGCTTCCCTAATTGTACCATTAGAAAGTTTTCCCTAATGCCTCAGAAAATTTTTATACACTTCCTTTGCGGCAGTTGAACTCCACCACTTCTTGACCTATCCCCTGTAGATGCAGAGGGCAGGTTATGTCTTTCCTCTTCACAGCAGCCTTTATGTACTAAAGCAGTGTTAACACCCCATCCCCCAGTCTTCTCTTCTTTAGACCACACGAAGCTTGTTCCTTCACAATTTCCTCCAAGGTTATGCTTTTTTAGACCTCTTGTTGCTTTCCTTTGGACATTCTCAAATTTTTCCACATACGTCTCAAATCACAGCTGTATCTATGCTGAGAAAAAAAATAAATGGTATTTCTGCAAGTATCTCTCTGTGACGCTACCATTTATATACCCCAGCAATGTTTGCCTTTTCCATGACACAGCTTTGCAACTTAATTTTGTTGTCACCAACCTCAGATTTGTGATCAATCCTGTCAAAGTGTGGCACCTTGCATTTTCACCATGAAAATTCATCTTCGCTGTTTTCCAGGCCATTTCACTAATTTGCCAAGGGCATTTTGAACTCTAATGTGATCCTGCACGTACTTGCAGTTCCTCCCAGCACTATCTTCTGCTAATTCATCTAGCACAACTTCTTCCCCCATCATCCAGATAGTTAGTGATAGCATTGGGCAAAACTGGCTCTGTAATCCTGCATCATCCCATCCAAGGCATCCATTCACTGAGAGCAAACTTTTGCCAGCTGCTCAGTAGGTACAGTTTGCAAACAGCCTATAGACTATACTGCTTCTTATGGGACTGTGTGCCATGCCCAGCTGTCAAATCCTAACTAAAGTAAAGATAGCTGCTACTCACTGCTTCTCCCCTTATCTCAAATGATTTGTATTTGTTAGATCCAAGTTGGAGACTAACCTTTTCACCTCCCAGTTCCTACCAAGAAGTTTTTTTGCTTCCCAAGCCTCAATTTAAACTGTCTACTCTATGGTGCTATGACTCTTTCTCTCTTTTTTATTGCCCTTTCCTTTCCACTGACCTTTTCAAGGCTCCTGGTAGCTTGGCTGCTCTCCACAAGGCCCCAGTGATAACTGTCGACAAGCCAGCAGCTGCCTCGGCTGGCTCCCCTTGTGTCAGATGAGGAAGCTCCACCATTGAAAACCCCAGCCTACCTAATTCCTCTCTGGCTTGTTCTTTCCCTATTACAGTCTTTTGTCCTTGGAATTAATGAAGTTAACCACCTGATCGCTGTTATAGGGACAACAGATGAAAAAAAGTGTTAAATGCTTTGACCTTCATCTGTAATGTTTCCCTCTCCACCAGTCTTTTCCTTACTAGAAAGGTATTATTTGTAGAACGATTTCTCCTTGTCCTTGATGTCTCTGTTCTTACGTCCTTGAGTTACTCTTTTATACTTATACAGCTTTAGTAATCTCACCTACTGTTTACTTCCTACATTTCCTCTTGTGTTTGAGATCAGTGAAGAGCCCATGATTTAGCTAAATTTATATCTTTCTATAGCCAACTTCTTCCTCTGACTCTTTTAGGAGCTGACAGCTTGTTTCATCTTCTCCTTAAAGTGCCTTCCACAAGACTTTGCCTATCAGTCTTTTGCAGTTACTGAAGTTTGCCTTCTTGCATTTCATTTTTATGTTCTCTTTGTGAAGATCACAAACTTTGTCGTTTCATGTTCACTCACACACAAATTGCTTTTTACCCTTCTGTTCTCAACCCCTCCTTCCCTATTGGTTAGGATCAAAGCTAGAGAAAGGTTTTACTGTTTCATCTTCCGTGTCAAAAATTGTCATGTAAGGAGTGGCTGAACAGTCTGTTTTTTGCTATATTGTTTCCCTTTTGTATAATTAAACTTTCTCACTATTCCCAAATCTTGCTTAGTGTGATTCTGTTAACGGAAGTTTATAAAAGTGTTCTGTCAAGCTGATCTGCTCTAAAGGCCTCCTCTGCCACTGCAAGATGGCAAGCATTCTTCTTTCTTTCTTTAATAATTTCTAAGAGACTGCCAAAGTCCTATCTCCCTCTACCTCACAGTGAATTTAGAAGCCAAGGGTATGTAAGGCAGTAGTTTCCCCCTTCTTTCTCCTCCTGTCTTTCCAGAAAGGTTTATAAATGATACTAATATTCCAAACATTTTAGATATTCAGTCTAATATTTGTTGTGGCAAGTGTACCATTTTCTTGATTACATATTAGCATTTCCATCTCAGATTCAAAATAATAATGGTATAATTGGTCAACTGAAATACAACCATCAGATATCCAGAAAAGGAAGTTTCACGAAGGAAATGCAACATTAAAACACTAACCTAAGACTGGAGCCACAGCACCACTTAATATTGCACTTTGTAGATTATTAGGGTCAGATTCTGAGACTTTCCTTTCAGGTTGAGCTTCATATCCAGGAACAGGACCCACAAATGCCCAAGTCCAAGACAGTGAGCTGCCTACATGAAGTGACCACAAGGAGGTACCCCAGAGAGAGTGGATGCCCAAGTGATGAAGAGCACTGGGGATTCACAGACACAGCTTGCCAAGACCACAATACCTAAACCATCTCCTTCATGTGGAGAATAGGGATGGGGAGACCCACCACCAGTAGGAGCTTGTTAGAGGACTCAGGAGAGGAGGGATGAATCGCTGCCTCTGCCCATGCAGATTTGTTTCCCCAGCACTTGACCAGTGACCTGAATGTCCCAAAGTGCTGAGACAGAGGCATCATATGCCTCCAGGGTGAGGCAGCAGCTATATGGAGGATTCAGAGGCCAATATACTGGCTTCAAATACCCCAAAATGTCAGTTAGATACAGAAGTCCCAGATCTCACACCTCTCTGCTTGAGGAACCCAGCAGGGAGAGTTCAGACACAGCTCAACTGATTATCTTGTAACTCACCATACTTTCTCCCATGAACAAAACTAAAACAATCATCTGCTCTTGTTGCATTCCCAAGCTGCAGTCTCAAGGCTATATTATTACACGTACCATTAGCTCTAATAATGCGTGCATTGTTCAGGGTGCAAACCAAGAGCTAAGCTGCCACCACCCATTACACTGAGTAGTGCTGTCTGACTTAAGTGGCTCTGTTGATTGCCTGAGGAATAAAGGCTTGCAGAAATTTGTACCTAATGCTTGTATTTGTCAAAGCAGGGAGCTGCTCAGTCCCACACAGATTCTGCAGACAAGGCATTGGGAAGTGTAACAGAAAGTGTCTTCTTCTGATGACAGTGTCCGGCTGGTCAGTGAGAGTGATGCACGAGTGTCAAAGGAAAGCACTATTTCATTTCTCAGAAAAGACATGTGGTGCAGCTGCCTACATAGCAAGGAGAGTTCTGGCTGAGTAAGTGAGGCTGGGTGAAACATCTGTTTTGTGTTTCCCAGGCTTTTGACAGCAAAACAGAGTTATTTTGGGGGTTTTTACAAGTCTTGCAGTCATTTTAAACAATGTTTTTGCCAAGTTTTCCACTTTTTGCTAAATAAGATTGCTCTTGATATCAAGACGCGAATTTACTTCAGAAAAAAAAAAAGTCATAAATGTCTGCCATTACCTATATTCCCTCCCCCTAACTTTCTTTTTTTTTTTTTTAACTTTCATAGCCCAGCTTTTAAATATCCATTCCAGAACTTTGTGAGAATTTTTTCTGGTGATACAAGGAGAAAGATTTCTTTCATGAACAAATGAATGGTTTCTCTTAGAAGAGAGTCACATATGCTGCTGCCTTATTTTCCCTCCCCCTCAAACTCTTGGTTTCCAGATGTAGCAAAAGCTGGTTTGAGCAAGAGAACATATGTTTTCAGCATGAATTCTGTTGGCAGGGTCCTGCTGCACAGTATCGCAGAGCTGCTGCAAGCCATCCCTGACCAGCATACATGTATAATGTGCTCTAGAGATTATTTTGCTCCAATTTTATCCTCCTTCCCCTCCCTTCAGCAAGTTTCACTTTAATACAACACTCCAGACTTTGTGCTCTGCTCTGCTGCTGAACACCTGAGTGTTCCCATCAATAAAAATGTTACAAACTGAGCTCTCCCAGATGCAGAGAAAATGCAACCAACTTTAATCTGTGCCTTCAGCATCCCACTTCTTTGATCTGCATCTGAGGCATGTGGCCATTCCTATTTGTTAATTAAAAAAAAAAAAAAAAAAATTATATTGTCCGGTGCTCTAGATTTAGGCTGGAAAATTTGTAGAAAAGGAATAGCCTTACATGTTGTCCTCAGTGTTTATAGATATCGTCATCTCCATGTATTAAAAATTAATAGGATCCTTTATATTTATCTGGTGATATTTGGCTCCAGCTAAGTTTGGACCAGCTTCTGGCTCACTTGCTCGTTTCAAATAGCCTATTGCTCCAGGAGGAGTAGATTTATTTTGGGGTGAAGTACAATTCAACAAGAGTAAGTGTGCCAGAATCTAGTCCTATGGTAGCATCACAGGGAAACTGTACTATAAACATGTCTTATCTTAGCAAGTAATATATCAGATGATAATGTTTCCATTAAATATATTTTCAATGACAGAAGGTTAGAATCACACTTTGTTCAGTCATAGATGCTTGGCTGAGTCATCTGCTAACTTGCTGCTTGCCTTACTCCTGTCATATATTATCCATGAATGAACACAGCAATTTCCATCCCTATTATTCTTTGGGTTCAATCATTTACTGCACTCCGCAAGGCAGCTATGAGGCCATCTTTCCATCATAACCTCTGTTACTTCAGCTGCTAGTGAATTATCAAACCAGCAATCCATAAAGCCCTTGGAGCTTGTATTAATTATCAGAAACTGATGAGATATAAGCACTTTAATTGATTCCTTTCATATGCATGCTTTTAAATACAAAAAAAATACCCCAAGATGGCAACTTTTTTGAGATTTGTTGTTATGCATATTATGCTAGGTTGTGGAACTCAAGGTGTTTGGTTAACAACTATTATTTATTTTAGTTTAATTTGTCATGTAATATAAGTAACAGTAAATTCTCTGTGTATGCATCTTAAGACAACACTGCTAGATTAGTTCCCCCAAAGTATTTTGTGTGTCTTGCATAAGAGTTCTGAGGAAACACAATGCTACCCTTTCAAAAGGGTTAAAGGGCTAGAAATAAGGGTGAGAAATACATTTTTGGAGGGGAGAGGGGCAGGTTATAAAAAGAGAAAGGAATGACATGGTATATGAAGAGATAATGGCAAGTAGCAGACTTGGAATGGCATAAACTGCTAAAATCTCTAATCTGAGATGTGAGCATGTGGATACTTTTCCTCTCCTGTAGTACAAAACCAAGACAGATGAGCTTAACGATCTTCAGAAAACTGCCCTGGACGTCAATGTTTCTTTTAAACCCAAATGCTGATTTACAAAGAGCAGGTGAAATTTAGTTTCCCTAATTCTTCTGAAACCAAATAACATGGAAATATTTGTGGATGACCTCAAGCCTGTTTCTACCAGCAAGTAGCACCTGTGGTTTGGGTCAAGAGGTGAGGTAAGCAGGTAAAGCAGGACGTACGTAGAACTTGAAGGCCTGAAATTTAAAGATGGGACCCAGAAACTATTTGCTGGGCTGCTAGCTGATCTGATAGGCATAGATACTCCTTAGAGGCTTGGCAGTCTGAGTTCATTTTTTTTTCTGAACACCAAGTCAGAGCAGCTAGCTGTCTCACTCACCCCTCACACCAGCCAGGAGAAAGGCACCTAGGAAAAGGCAAGTAGGAAACGGAATGTTCCTACGGCGTGCCTCATGTTCACCAGCTCATGCTGTAAAAATTGCTGCAAACTCCCTGGCTAGACCTTCAAGACCACGGCATGCTGGCTTGGCAGCCCTCTGCCTTTCTAGACTAGCCAAGGAGGTAGGACAGTCATCCATGATAAGGGAGGCATGACTTCATGTCCTGCCTCAGCTTGCATTAGGACAAACTTAACACTGTCCTTCGGACAGGAGACTGCATTAAACATTAAGCCACAGTGTGCTGAAGAGATATTTTTCTAACTTTTTTGCTGAAACCATGCCACCATGCAGCAGAGAAGATGCATTTTTGTGGGACAGATTAGGAGAGCACAAAAAGGTGAGAGTGCAGGCCACAGCTTAGTCATATTGACTGTTAATTTGTGATGCAGAAATGGAGCTTAAAACTGGGATGAATAAACATATTTTTTAAAAGTGTGTAAGCTCTGAAGCAAAGCTAATATGCACTATTTGAAGAGAGAAGTAGAGATGCAAAGTAGATGGATAGATACCTACACATACTTCTGATTTTGAGAGAGCCACTACCCCAGAGAGCTGGCTGAGGTAGCTTAACTCCGGGAAGGTCTTCTGCAGAACCTGAAGCAGCTACAAAGACCAAACTTTGAAGAATGAAAATCATTTCTAGCAAAGTTAACCATGCTAAAATACACCAGCTGCTTTACTTGCACCTTGTACACAACAGGCAGCCAGACAAGCCACGCTCCGCTGCTGGTAAGGCTGCCTCCAGGCCCCTGGGGCCTCAGCAGACTGTGGAAGACAGGGGGAGAACATGCCACTTGCACTGGAAGGAGGGTGTCCAGATTCCCCATACCAACCTGCATGACCTTTGGAAACTGGGAACCTGCTTTTAAGGCTCAAACCCTCATACAAAGCCAGAAAAAATGACTATCCAAGGAGACCTCACAGCAATTGAATTATTGTGTGTGATGGCGGTTTTTTGTTGTTCCAAAAAAGAGAGAGAGAGAACGAGGCTCTGCTGCCCAAAGACCATATGGAAACTTTCCCTTTGAGGCTTTTACTGATGTTAGAGTAGCCCTGGTGAAGGCCTGGGACTGAAGCCTAAGGGGCAGATTTGGGACCTTGTAGATTGTAGAGAACTGGAAGATCAGTCTTGGCAAAAAAAAAAAGAACACCAAAACTTAGTTTTGCTATGCACAGGAGATGGTCCATTGGAGTAAGAAAAACATGCACCTGTAGTTAATCTCACAGAGGGGAAAAATATGAGTAGTACTAGATCCACATCCCCAGTGAGTGGGTACACACTTATGGCTGAGCCAGTCCTTTGGTGCACTTCTTGAACTAACGTCTACAAACTGCAGCGAGATACCACAGATGTTAATATCACCACGTACCATCCATCCTTTCAGAGGCAAGAAAAACGTGAGGATCTGAGACTTTGCAGAATGAATTAAAATGTAAACAAAGGCCTTTTTTTTTTTTTTTTTTTTTT
>VXAL01013069.1:48789-195465 GCA_013399475.1 Chauna torquata | reverse complement strand
CTGAACTACCTGGCCTTGTTTTGGTGCAGCAAGAAAAGAGGCACCACAGAAGCCAATGGAGTGGCCTGGGCAAGCAGGCATTTGTGTGATTCACAGAATCAGCAGCCAGAATTAGCCCCAGAACAATGAATCATCTCAGGATCTAGTATTTATTCATAACTTCTGTTTAAAATATTCTCAGATCAACCAAAACATATATTTCTTCACCTATCCTGAATCCTGAGGTCATTTGGCTGTGAGAAGAAGAACTGAGATACTGTTATGACACAAGCTTGGATAAGAATTACAGCCTCGTAATTTCTTCTACTGTGAACACAATAAAGAAACACTGCAATTGCTTCTTGACAGTCTATTTTTGTATGGGAAATAGTTTTTCACTTATGCACAAAATAGTCATTGAATTGTATCTATCAGAGGAAAAATAAAATATGATTGGGTCATTTGGTCCTGCTGTTTGTCTTCAGACCTAATCATGACATTTGAGAAGACAGCAGGCCATTACAGCAGTCTCCAGACATGACCAAGATTGTTGTCACTGCAATGTCAAAAAATGCAGCACATAATGGCTCTCTCATTTAACAATAACCTTTTTATGCAGAGAAACTAAAATGGTATCCTGTGAGAGTGTGCCATAAGTTCTCCAAAACAGCATGACAGCATATGTAACATCTCAGTCTGAACCTTCTATTCATGTTTGTTATGTTGTTAGGTCTTCTTTTCAGCCAAGGGTAGCAAGTTCCACTTTTCATAAAATGCTTGTGAGTCTGCCAAGTAGTCACCTAAAAAACCCACCAGATCTAGAAAAAAAGGAGTAATTCTTGTTGTCATAATGATTGCAGCTCCCGATGCCAGATTGGATACTGTCTGTAAGTGAATAACCTACAGGTGTGTTCCACCAAGCAATTTACTTTAATGGTCAGCTTTTAAGATCAAAGAACATCATAGGGAATGGATCAACGATGGTAGGAGATGGGCCATGAAAATGCGTGTAATAGCCTACCTCAAAAGGTAGCTGTGAATAAATTAAGATGGGAAATTAGGAGTTGTGTAAAGTCATAATGGGGGTTTGGTTCTTGGATAGCCTGAAAGCAGGGCTGTGACAACCATATAAAATGCGGTAGAATTCTGTGATTCAAGTGTCCATGACAGCAGAGAGCAACTTGGGACTCAGCAGTTATCTTCCAGACTTCTTTTTATATTACATATTTAGATGGATGTGCTTCTACATCTATCAGTTTTACCTTTTTGGATTTGCAAGCAGGATACTTTCTCTGCAAAACTGATGTCTTTACTGAGTGGGGAAATAGAGAGAATATAAGACTTTGTGAGTGGGAGAAAACTAGAAAAAGACTAAAAATTTATGGAGCCAATTATTTCCCTGATCAAGTCAGTTGAATATAATAGATTTTAAGGCTAGCTTCAGCAGTACGTATAGCAAAGCTATTCAAAGAAATATGTTAACCTATGTCACAGAAAATATCTCTGACAATTTTCATTGCATTGGGGTCAAGAGGAACATCCCAGAATTAGTTCACGGTGATAATTATGGACTTTTTATGGGAAGCAATTTGAAGTGAGAATTTGGTATTATGCAAGTTTTCCGTTCACATGAGGAACTTTGATATTTCTGCACACAAATGATTTATTTGCACTACAAAGGACCCCAACCAAGATCAGTGCCCCATTGTCTCAAGACCACAACAAGTTCATCATAAGAAATTGTCTGTTTCAAAGAGGCTACAGTAACCTGGACTGCAGTAACTGCAGCACATCCAAAGCTGCTGAGAGATTCACAGGTATAACCATAGTAATGGAGCTCTGAAAGAAGGGGTCCTCTAGCCTCCTAGGTAACACGGACCAGCAGTTTTAACCCCAATCCTGTAGCTACAGGAATGTGTAAGATGGCACGGCAGGAAATGAGGAAATTTTTGTTTTTCAAAATTCAATATCTCTCATTAAGAAGAACATAAATGTCAAGACTGAGCAGCCAATGCCCAACCTGCTGTGGGTCAACAGAAAGTGTACTTTCAGCTTGTACTGTTTTATTCTTGTAATGACCTATTCTAATTACTTTTTAGCTCAATGCACTGGAAGCCATTTGCTAACTGGAATTTTAAATATTAATGCAAGAGTGTTTAAGATGTGTCCATTAAGGCTAGTAAAGTTGTGTTTGATTAACGGGCTTTTCATAAATGCACTGACACAAACTCTTTTTTTTTTTTTAATTAATTCAGCCTGCAAATGAACATCATCCATTTTGCTATCATATTTTATCAGTCTGTAAAGTGCATTCTCACTTCAATTTTCAGCCCTGAATGCAGAACACTTTGTGAAAAATGACAGAATTTTAATGAGAAAGTGAACAACATGCCATCAACACCCTTTCGCCAGTAAAAATGGAAAAACATCAAGCTTTAAATCATGTTCCCTCCACACCTTTGGACATCTGCGATTCTGTCTGAGTCCTCAAAATCTGCTATATCTATCACCAGGTGCAGCCTTTAAACGCTGAGGAGCTTTCTGCTTCATTGGTTGGCATGGCAACAGTTGTCAAATCATCCCTTGATAATGCTCTTTAATTGATTGTATAAATTATTTCTGAGATACGTGATTGCAAAATGATGTACTGAAGCTCTTAAGTGAACTGATCAGAGTATGTGCATTTAAAAAACGCACTGCATTTACTGACCCCAGCCAAGAACCTGACCCTCTTACAAGCCTGAAATTCTTCAGATGAAGAATAAACATTAAGCATTAAGAAAAAGTTCAAAAAGATGGCAAAGGTATGCTGTTCCAAGTGCACGTTAACAGTTATACCAGGAAAGGTCTCTTATAAAAACATCAACAGCAATAAAGCTATTGTTAATGTTTGCTTCTGAACAGAGATCTAAACGGTCAGGGAATGCAGAGATGCTTTTCTATCCATTATACTCCAAACCATCTTAGATCACTAGCAAGTGCAACCTCTGAGAGTAATATTCCTCTGACCAAAAGGAGACATTTTCAGTGGAAATGTCTGTACTCGAGCTGGTTGTCTAGACTTACTTTTATGGTCAGCAGAGAGAAACATGCACTTCTAAGATGAATTTTCTTTCATCTTAAAGTATATCTCTAAAGAAAATCAGAATATTTGCTAAGCTTGAAAGTGTTACTTTCCCTCCATTGACTTTAAAGGACTCTTGGTGTTACTAGCTCAGACGGAGGTCCTATGTTCCAGATATGTGAAGTTAGATGAAATTAATTTTTCTTCTGCTGCTTTTTGCATCCTACTTTTTCAACACCAGACTAAAACATGTTCCACCATTTATATGTAACTGAGAGACTCTTTTAAGCCTATAGTTAAAGCTATATCTTTTCTCAAACTTCGTTTCCACTATAATAAAACACCTGAATATTGAAATAAATTTCCCATCTGGATAAAAATAAAGAGATGCCTAGACTAAGAGGTATCCACATAACTAAGATGAACATTTAGTATCCACAGTGCTTGCAGAGAATTCTGAAATTATTCATCTGGTTCTGTCCGTAAATTCTGTTCTCTCTGTAAATGTCAAAAAATAGTAATCACGAATATATACGCTGAACAGGCTTTAAATCCCAGCTACCATTTCAACACATGGATGAGCACAGATAGTCATTTAAGTTAAAATTTTTATAAGGTATGCAGAAGAAGAAGGATTTATCTCAGCTCTGAAGCACAAGTATTATTTCCCTGACCCTCAGACAGAAAGTTGGCCTCATTCTGAGAGGCAGAATGAAGAAGGGAAGGTGTCTGCTGGTTAGAAAAACCATCCCCAACAGAGAATTCAAATGGCTTGATCTTAGATCTAAAGAATTTTTTGAGGTAGTGCAAAATCCCACACCCACTGATGAAGAAAAGACCCTATGGAAGAGAGGTCTTTGTGAAGATAAATAGCCACATGTCTGTTGCATATTTATTTTTCCAAAATATAAGTCATAAGACAAGCTGGTGTTCCACAGCATCATAGTGGAACTGGGCTCTATCCATACCAACAGTCTTCTAGTAGTCTGTGTTCATCATCCGTATGTTTTATGTTTGACACAAGGAGATTACATGTGTGAGAAATAGCTCATTAGAGCTATTTCTGCTAGATCTGCTATCTAAAACCATACAAGAAATTCTGTACTAAATGGATGTAATCACAGCCATCTAGTATCCCTAGTATACTTCATTGATTCTCTTCTACACTGAATTTTATGCATCCTCTTCATTGTAGAGGTAATTCTGACTTTGAAGACAAAGAGGGGAGACACTACAGAGAGAAAATAGTAGCTCAACCATTGAACTCGTCTCTTTTCACACAGATCAGCAGAAGGATAGAGCAGAAAGGAAAGTTCAAATAGCAAGAACTATATAACATGGGGGAAGGAACAGCTTTCCTCAAGCAGCAAAGGATGTTGGATGAAATGAAGGCTATTCATTCATCCATCCCAGCTTCCGCTCCTCAGCTGGGGTCCTAGTCACCTGGGTCCAGAGCTAGTGAGCTCAGCTGGGGTAAGAATACCCCCGGTGTCACGTAGACCTATGCGAAAGGGCTTTAAATGACACTCCCTCTGTAGGCACATGCAAAGCTCAAAACTGGCAACACCCCATGCTCCTCACACAGCGTGATGCCACACTTACTGGCTGACAGATATCTGCAATTTATCTATTCCACACCACAGTTGGTTTGGTGCCTGCCGTGTAGGCACTTTCCAAGAGGCAAAGAGGAATGGTGGATTCTCACTGATGTTAAATTATCTGTGGAGTAATTGATATATTGTTCTCACTTCCAAAAGTCATAAGTTTTTTTTTAGTATACAAAAATAAATAATGAAAGTATAGAATGAACATAAAATGAAAGATAAGAAGTAGCATCTATCTTCATGTGTCTAGAAGATATGATCTACCTTCCTGATTGTAGTCTGGATGAAGAGAATTGGATAAACATCCCTTACATTTTGATGACATAAGTATGTTCACTAGGTAAGATGTGTATGACTGGCTCAACATGAATTTATCCTCTTTAACCTCAGAGTGAAGACCTTTAGGAGCTGTGTTTCTGTTTTTTTGTTTGTTTGTTTTGTTTTTTAATTTTTTATTCGTGCTTCATTTCCTAGTTATTGTCAGAAATATTCTAAATTTAACAAAACTCACATATTGTTCACCATCTAACCAGAGAACAGATAAATACATATGTCAGGCCTCATTAGCAAAAACTGTCACTGACGAATGCCTGTTTTCCCTCCCCTTGTATCCCACCATACTTCATGCAGCTGATGATCAACAACTGCTACTGTTTAATGAGCCTGAATCTTCTGCACTGCCCTCTCAGATATGCCTGGTGTTGCAACACATCTAAAAACTTGGAAAACAAATAAACTCTCTACCTTATACCAGAGGAAAAGGATTTTCTGGAGGAAGGGGTCCCTCCTGGAGAAAGGACCCACGCAACCTTGTGCTTCTGCTGAACTCAGCACAGGAATACTTCATGGCTGAGAGAGAAAGATGTTGCAAATGTGGGAAATCCCCACTGGGGCTTGCAGATGGAAGCCAAACGTCTTGGATTCTACCTGGTAGCTGCGGGTGGGCTGTGAAATGCTGAGAGCCCAGGTAGCATGTACCTGCAACAAGAGACCTGTTTAGGCAGCAGGTTGCTGTGTCAGTGCTTGCTGCAGCGCCGTATGGAGAGCCTCACATAGGGCTGCTAGGGGTGCACAATGTTTGTGTCTCTGCCCCAGCCGAAGGAAAAATGGGCATCAGCGGGTACAAGCAGGTCACCAACCGCAAGGTCACTGGAAGTTCATTTGGTTTCAGCCCCTGGAAGTCTGGGGTTGTTACCCAACTGTGGGAACCTCATTCGTGAGGGCAGTCCAGCAGACAGTGAGAAAAAATGATATTTAAAAGCAGATTTGCAAAAGAGGCTTTGCACAAGTGGTGAGAAGCAAGTCAGAGGAGACAGGATAGTCATCTTCAGCGATGCAAAGCGTTACTGCAAAAGGAATAAAACTGTTGCCCTCCAAGTCCAGCAGCAATAGGAAGAAATGAGATTAAATTAAATCTTACGTTAAGAAGAAGGGCTTTTTTTTTTTATTTATCAGGACTATTAAACCTGGAACTGATTGGTGAAGGTGGTGTTGCACTTCCAGCACTGGAAGTTCCCCAAAACAGGTCAGAGAAGGTGGGCACTGCTGAAGCATCACTGATGCTGCCTCTCCAGGTCTCTCTGGCCCCTGGCTGTAGCATGTGTGGGTCCTTCTGTGTTTCGGCAAATACCTGTGCAATTCTTAAAGCACTTGCATGCACACACAGGCATGCACACACACACTTCAGCCGATAAACTGCAGATCTTTATATAAGTAGGAATTTAAGACAAAAAATGTCTGAAAGCCAAAACAAGCAAATTTGTTAGGGAGGTCTCCCTCCTCTCTGCGGGTCCCTTAAAGATTTCTGGTTACACTGAAATCATATTTCCACTCCAGCATTTTGCCTTGCTCGGAGGCAGCTGTGAAATAGCAGCAGCAGCAGCTGATTAATACCAGGTGTACATTCAAGTCCACGCATCTGCATTTGTTGCTGCAAACTTAAGCAAACAATGACCAAATGTGGCTTATTCTCAGCGCAGTTTGAACCATGTGTGCACAGGGAAGCTTTATCACTGTCGGCCGCTGCCTCGCAGGCTCCGAGGGCCCAAACCGCAGTGCGGAGCTCAAAGGAAAGTTCAAAAGGTACTAACCGCTTGACACGTCTTGCGTTTTGGGAGATATTTTTGGATGACCAGGGAGCGATAACAATTTTTATTCTCTGGTCTGTTTTTCCTTTCCGCAGAAGAAAATAGAAAAGAGGTTTTTTTTTTTTCAGTTGTCTTGGTAAATTGGCTTTATGGCCTCGATCACCAGTCAAACAAAGCACGGGAGGGCCTGATTCACCTAAAACCTGTCCTCATTGTGCAGCAAATGAGCAATATCGGGCATTTTTCTTACCGTTGAAGATAAATTCTTGTTTGGTTATCCCTGTGACTGGGGGCCTGTTGGTGAGTTGTTTTAATAGCTTCCTTTGATTAAGAGAAAAAATGGAAACAAACAAGGTTATTTTTGGAAAATCGGGACTCAACATTGTACAGTCTGTGACAAAGACGACGAGGAAAGCCTGTCCTAACTGAAGTCACTGCCAAGACCACTAGTGATGTCAAAAAGATCAGGGTTTTATCCAGCATTTTGTGTGAATGATGTGGTTGTCTTGAGGTGTTCAGAGGATAGTAATAAAAAATTAAAACCCACTACCCATCTCAAAACTGCTGGGTTGGATATAAAAGTTCTTATGAAGGGATTAAAAAAAAGCTATTTTTGATGCCTAAACAAGAGAAAATGAAGAAAGAGACTTAGTACGCTGTGAACAAATGTGTGTGAGAGGGAGGGAGAAGGGAGGGAGGGGAAGTTACTTCTGAAGCTGTGCTAGTAGAGTACACACACTTGGCAAAAACAAGTCACATATGTATGTCATCAGTAACTTGAAGTCTCCGAGTAACACGAAGTTAGAGCAGAAGATGACTTGAAATCTCATATGTAGCAGGTTTAAATCATGTGTGGGTAATTATTAAATATTAAAAGTACAAGTCAAAAAGATTACTCAAAGAAGAAGAAAAGGAGTATTTCATAAACCTTCTTGATGAGGAGGTGCTAGTGAATGAAGACAGGCATAGGGATGGATTATCAATTTTTCCACGCCAGGTGTGTTTGATAAAGGCTAGAGACTTCCCATCCTATGGCCCTTGTCTCAGGTATAGCCCTCTCCTATCTTCTAACTCTATCTTCTCAGTCGCTTATGGGGAAGGAAGAGTATGAAAGTGCATTTGGACTGGCAAAATCTTGCTCCTGTTTAACCTCATTTTTCTGTCATGACAGGAAGGAAAATCTTTTAAGGCTTGTCACTTTGAGCCCAATGAAAAGATGCCTTGCTGAGCATAAAACCACATCCTTAAGAATCAAGCCAGCTCTTAAACTGTGTTTACAGTCGTAAGGAGGATGGTGACCTTGAAAGAAATATGGTGTTTCTAAAAACTTTGGCAAAGATCTTAATTAACGGAGAGGGGTGCAAGACCATCCAGCCTCCTCTATAACTGGGTAAATAGGGACTAAGACAGCTTGTATATACCAGGATGATTTCTGCCTGTCAGGGATGAGTCTTTATGTCAACTCAAGAAAAACTGATGATATTTTATTAGAAAAAATAGCAACCAAGTAACCAAATACCAAAATCTCAACAAATTTCCCTTCAACTATAAAGATTTTCAGTGTTTTTAAAGTAGAGAATTAAGTTATGAGGAGCTAGAACAGATGTAAATATTATTCCTAGACTTGAAATTTTAAGCTGCTGTTTACTTTTTAATCTGCCCCACTTTTATTCCCCGCAGATTCAGTATAAGTGGGTGTGCAAAGAAAGGGAAAAGAATCCAACCGTGAACCTCTGAACACTCTTCATTTATCAAGTCCACTCCTATAATTCTTCTGCTAGTCCCAAAGTTCCTATTAAAAAGTCTCAATACACCTATAACTTACCAATAACAGAACCTTTTTGTTCAGACTTGGCTTTTCGATTATATCTTCTTGAGATCTAAAGAAAAAGCTTTGTTTGAGCGTGGTTCATAAGTTCAGAAGTTCATAAAGAAGTTCATAAATTATTGATATTCTATTTTTCCATAGATGGATTTGGGGATTTAATTTCATCTGTTCAATTACAAGGGGGCTTAGAAGTTCAGGGTCCTTTCCTGGTAAAGTACTGGACACCTGAATACTTTTCTGCTTGCAGAACACCAAATACAGTGCTATCAACCAACCCATGATAAGTTGTAACATTTATCAAATATTGGGTTGTTTTTGTGGCAGCTACTGTGTTTTACAGTTTGAAGACTTCTACTGTCCTAGTATTCCAGCTAAGTTGGATTTGAGAACAACAGAAGCTTAAAACATCAAAGCTGCAGGAGAATATTTTTCAACATACACTCTGCCCTAGCCCTTCATGTCTTAGCTTTCTCCATAAAAATCACTGAAAGTAATAAGAATTAAAGAGGAAGACAGCTCCAGAAAAAGATGCCACAGATTCAGAGAGTGCTCAAGCACAGAGGTCAGAAGAGGGTGGTGGGGTGGTGGCAGTGAACTGTTTGCTTTGCAGCAGAGACCCCAAAAGCTCGGCTGACCAGGTGTGAAAGCCACCACTTCCGTCAATGTCCAAGCCACTGCTGGCCACGGGCCCAAGCACCTGGATCCATTTGCAGCTGCACAGCCTTCTTGGCCAGATTCTGGAAAAGACAAAGGTCACATTGTACTCTCTGCTGTAAATGCATAGAGGCTGCTGCAGCTGCAGGAATGGAAATGTGGGCAGAAACTGGCTGGAGCTGTTGCTATAAAGATACAAATGGGTATTTGGAAAATAAATTCCCATCAGAAATTTTCATGAAGGTTTTACTTTGGCTGATAGGCTGCCCGATCTGACAATATAAACCCAGGCTTAAGTCTTTTCTTGCTATTAGTTTTATATTAGTGTAACTCCATTAACTTGCTGCATTATTTCCAGAATCCCTTGGAGGAGAGAGCATCTCTGTTTGTCTGGTACATCTGAGAGTAGCAGTGCTTCAGCTCAGCCTGAGTGATGACAGAGGAGGAGATTGGACCTCATCCTAACCTGGGCAAGCAGGCAGACCAGCTCACTGCTCGAGCCACATTGTATGCTATAGAAGTATAAAGGAAAAAAGACCATGTTTGACAAAGGAAGGATGGGTACTTGAAGATTCACTAGCTAGCATAATATTTATTTATCATTCTCTATTAAGAGCTTTTTAAAGGAATTGGCTAGATAGTACTACCCTTAGACCACACTAGGGGAAAAAAAAAAAAATTAATCATACACCAATAGTCTTAGATACTCAGAGAGCAAATTTCACCCTGGAAGCTCGTATATTGTCACGAGACATATTCTTTCAGAAGCCCACAGATTCAAGGTTATGTCTGAGAGCAAAGAAGTGTTTATTCACTTTTCTTCTGATCTTTAGTAAGAATAAGATCATCCACCTTGCCCCCCTCAACAAAATCAGAATCCAGCATATTTGGCTACTGAATAATTAGTCAGGTCTTTTGCTCCCCTCAACCTTTTTTTCCTAGGATAGCCCTTTACCTAGGATAACCTTTAGCTGGCTTATTGCTTTTTTGGTTTCAGGGAGCCAGGGTAGGAGCTACAGGCAGGTTGCTTGATTTTCATTTACAATCGCGCCATTCAGCACCGTGGGTTGTCATTAGTGTTTTATTATCTAGAGAGACCAATGCAAGAGACCACCCTTAAGTCACTTCACATCTTACAAGACCACCCTAAGGTAGCCCAATACATATTAAATATGATTCTGGTTTGCATTTATTAGAAGTACACCTTCATTAAGATTTTTCTCAGACCCTAGAATAATTCCTCAAGACTGATTTCATTGTACAGAGACTGCTGAAGTATGGAAAAAAAGAGTTCACAGCTGCATTCCCTTTTGGTACATTATATCAGCGACGTCTACAGGTGAAGCAGAATTATTAATTTATTGCTGATGAAAGACCATAATGTTGGTTTTCATCATTCTTCTTGTTTTCCTTTTCACAGACATACATAAAATTATGTTTGAATCCATATATTTTACTATTCCAATGGGAAATTATTTATAGTTGTAGGTTTTGCACGACATTGTTTTGAGTACAGCTTTTAATTTTCTGTATTTGTTGGATATCAGTTTCAAAATAGGATGGGAAGATCAGGAAACTCCCTATGTACAAAAATATATATATATTATTCCACTGGCCTACTTGATATTAAGTGTGGAACTTCTATACTAAAATGGTAATGTTTGGTGTCTGTGAAGATTCAAAAAATACAGCTGGGTCTGAAATGTTCACCATTCCATGTTTATTATGAATTATTCTTTGTTTCCACACAGTCCTCTTTTAAATGTTCATCATACATGCAAATGCATAATGCATTTCTCCTTATTCAGCCTAACACAGATTCTGTGATCCCCTGTGAACAATCAGCCTGGGAAAGGCTTTGCTGTCTTAACTCATTGCACACATTGTAGCTTTGTGCCTGTTTATTGTGCTCATTGTCCACATTCAGTGAAGAATTTAAATGCAGGATTTTTCAGTCCTTACTTCTGAAGCACCAGATCCAAAGGTTTCCCAAGGAATCAAAATAATAAAATAAAATCACCCAGTGTGTGAATAGTCTCACAATCTCTAAATAACACTTATTTTGCATATAAGAATGGAAGTAACTTCTGCAAAATGGAATAGAGTTTTGCCTTGCACACTCATACACACACAGAAAGACTATCTGGTAGATGCACATTCCTTCCTCCTTTTACATAGCATCATTTTAAAAAAAATGCATAATTGGTTTCCACTGTTGTACTGTAAACCTGTAAGTCTTATGCAGGTCAATTAAGTGTAATCACAGTGTTCTGCCCATGTTTAATCCTGTATGTGACAGTGTGACAACATGATTACAAAGGGATGAGGAAGAGAGCAGTAATGTGGCCTTTACACCTTAGTGAAATGAACTGCCGCCATGTAGAGTGTGTAGCATTTCATTTGCAATAACCTGTGCAGATTTATACCTAGGATGCTGCTAAAGCCAACGCTTACCGCCAGATTTCAGCACGGCATCACCTCTTTGCTATCAGATGAAGAAACAAGCCTGATCCGCCAGCAGTGGTGACGGAAACACTTAGCTTAGCTGTGGCCTCCTGGACAGCAAGGCTCAGGAGAAGCTGCAGTTCATTGACAATGTTCATGTCAGCCAGTTTTGATTAGTGTCCCTCTTTAATTACTTTTCAATTGAGGTGGAACCCACGATATTATTGCCCTCTGCTCCTCTGATTCAGGCAGCCGACATAGCGAGTGAATATCAGAATCTGGAAAACATTCAGAGAGGTGACTAAAGAATGCAGCATGAAAGTACATTTTTTGAAAATTTGATATGGTCTTTGTTGGACATTTCCTCTCCTTATCTGCTTGTATTTTCACTTTCAAGTTGATAACACCCAAGCTGAGTTGAAACACGGTGATATTTCTGCCATTCTCTTCTGAGTTCATTGTGACTTTTTTATCATCAGCAGAAATAGAGGGAGACTGAATTAAACAGGAGTTGCAGAACTTGGAGCCTGCGATAACAATACAAATGGATTTTCTCTAACAGAGAAAAACAGCTGTCTCCATTATTTGAATGCTTCACCTTTCTCCATTCCATTAATTGGGTCTTTGATCACAAGCTGAGGTGGAGAGGCCCTGATAAGGAATAGGTTATTAGTAAAGTAGCCTAAAGGAATGAATTGGGCCTAGCACTTGCTGCAGAAGATGAGATAAACCCATAATGCCTGTGTATGTGAGTGGTAGAGAGTGATAGGGCCCTCAGACTGCCCTGAACTGCTTGCAAGAAGACTAATACTCTAGTGCTATGATAGCTAATGCAGGATATAAATTTAGCTCCCGGGAACGGAATAGGATAAAAATTCCATAAAGAGTTTTCTGTAAATGGCTTACACTTTTATATCAAACTGTGTCAGAGTATTCACTAAAAAAAAAACGTTTTCTTGATCTCACTATATGTTGAACACAACTGGAGGCTTTCAGTATAAGAAGGGGGAAAAATTACTGTTACATTTTTTCACCAAGACATTAATAAGAGCACCCTTTGAAGTGCGGTAAAGCTAAATTGGAGGAATTAAATTTGATTGAATCTAAGCCTGTTTATTTTTCATTTCTGCAGAGCAGGCGTTGAGTGATTTGTAATACTTCATTGGAAATCTTCAGGAACTTGCTATCATGTAATCCATTTTTTGCTGAAGAATACGACCGCAGGGGACAAGGCCATATTGGTTTGTTGTTAATGTACTGGAAAGAGGTACTATGGAGAAAACAGTTAATATTAAATTACGAACACAAGGTTATCTTTCTGCTGCACATGCTCCACTGCCCTAGGCAGGGGTAATCTGTTAATAGCATTCAGCCAAAATGACACCATTAAGGAACTGAAGCTACACATCTTTTGCAAGCTGAATGATGTATAAAGCTGGTTTTCTATCATCCTAGATGCAATAAATTATCCATGCTGCTAAAAATTGATACAAGACAGAAGTTTGATAGAACTGGCACCCCAACACAAATGGAAGTGCTGCTTGTCAAGAAAGGACACAGAGATGTGAGTGCTGCAGGCCTACCTTTTATTTGTGTCTGTCTTTGCCCCTTTCTGATTTTTCATGGCTTAAGTGCCAGTCTGGCACATTGCCTACAGTGGCATGTAAATGCTGGAAGACTGAGTGTGGAAGGAGGAAGGCAGAAAATGTATAGCCCATAAAGCAGTGTGGATGAGGAAGCACAAAAGATGTGTGTTCCTGGTCTACCTTGAATGAATNGCAGCAAAGAAAGAAAGCAAAGATTATGTTAAACAGCTTCTATTTAAGAGCAGCTACCTAAGAGCACCAGTTCAGATTTGTCCAGCACCATTCCATGATACAAGAGGCCTCTTTTCCTCCCACTAAAACTGTTCGATGTTGTTATGCCATAATGAAAGCTTTTATTATGGCAGAGAAGAGAAAAGCCAAAACAAACAGTTCGGAACACTTTTAACTACAGAAACTTAAAGGATCGTTTTCCAGTTTTTTAACTAATTTCATGAACTGTATATGTTTACTATTGGTTCAGACCCTGTCCAGAAGGACCTGGAGTTATATACATCACAGTGCTCATGTCACACTTAACACCCCAAATAGGATAAAAATGTGGTCCTCAAGCACTTCACTCAGCTTCTGCTCATTTCTGGGAAGACTAAAGCTTCTCTGCAGCCTCTGCTTTGTCACTGAATTTCCCTGAAATTGCCCAAAGGGCAGTTAGAGCTCTTGACCCTTAATGGTACTGAGTAGCATCTCCCTCACTATTCTGTCTCCTTAGGATTCAGAAATGAGTCATCCTCAAAGCATTCTCAACAGATTTAGATCTCAACTACCTCTGAGGAAGAGGTATCTCCTTTCTTCCCATTTGTCCAAGGCTTCAACGGAGACACCAGAGGCAATAGGTCAGCCCAAATGTGAGCAGCACTGATGCTCTTCAGATGGCAATGCACACCATCCCTTGGCTGTAGTACTTCTACTTTGAAGGGAGAAAAGAAATATTCAGTAATCTGGGAAAAGCACAAAGAGAAGAGGTGTGATATTTCCAGGCCTGTGAGTTGTGCACTTGTGTGAAAGGGAGCGGGACGGAGAAAACAAGGTTTCACTGTCTGTGCCAAAATCTATTATTTTAGCTTTTTTGTTCTCCCTCTTCCACCCATCTATGGCGAGATAGCACATATGAATAGTGTGGGATGACATTTGAGGGCAGCACAGCGGATATGAGGAAAGTGGGATCTGCACAGTGAGGGGAGGAGGGGACCTTGATCAGTATAGTTTCGGAAGGGTGTATTTTCTCAAAAAGAGACCACTGTACTCTCGTCCTCCACTCAGCTATGACACCTGGCTCCCCCCATTGTGGAATGCCCTGTTCAAAGCTATAGTGCCTGCAGTACAGTAGTTTTTGCTGGAATGGGAGGTAATGGCTAGAAAATGTGATCAACCCCCCAGATGAGCTGTTTCGTTCTGCTGTTTGAAGGTATAGACAAGCCCTGAAGATCCATCCTCAGCATTAGGATCCATTGGCCATAACTGTACGTTTGTTTTAGTAAAGTTTTTTTTTTAAATAAAGTCTCAATCAGGGACAAGTCAAAGGCAGCAAGGCTAAGCTTCTGTCAGCGCAGTTTTTGCATGGTTCAAGGGCACATACATCCCAGTACAGCATAGCAAAGAGGTCCTACACAGACCTAAGTAAGTTTTCTGTGGCTTCAGAGCAGTGCAATGTGACTGCACAGAAGAATTCAGTCTACTGAGTGTCAGTTACCCCTTGCTCGCTGTATCTACAGCAAGATCTTTCTAACCCAGCAACCTGCTTCGGTTAGTCCAGGTACCTCCACACACAGGATAAACATTTGTATAAAAAGTTTTATTTTATCTTGTTGCTTGTCCTTTTGTTTTGTTTTGTTTTGTTTTGTTTTGTTTTGTTTTGTTTTTAAGAAGTAGCTGAAGTAATTCTATCAATTCCCACTCGTCATCATATTTCCCCAAGCCCAACAACATCCACACAGCATGAAACACACTGGCAGGGCTGCAATAGCCACAAGAAGGAAAGAAAGTGATTGAAGCAATTCATAACAGAAGGGAAGGAAGGCAGCATGAAGACTCTTAGATAATTATTTGATAAATACTGTTACTTGAAATATGGAGAGTGGAATTATTATGGTATATTAAATCAAAATAGAACAGAGAAAAAGGGAAAGCCAGATTAGTTTGAAAGAACAGAACATTAGTTGGAAAGAACAAAACATATTTGTAGGGAAACAGTCTAAATGAGCCCTCTAAAACTCATTAAAAAGGCCTAGATTCTGAAAGATGAGACAAATTAAGCTCCTGAGTTCAATATTGGAATGTAGCTTCTAATATACCCATTCAGACTGTTAGTTACATAGTATTTATTTTTTTATTTAAGTTGTGTAGGAAATTTATTTTAATCACAGAAAGCCAGTTTTACAGTCTGATTTTTTTGTTTTTTGCTTTGCTTTATTTTTCATTTTGCACAAGTTTAAAACTGTCTCTTGCTCCAAATCTAGGGAAGATGATTTGATTTAGTTAAATGATATGATTGCTGATGCAGTTTTTAAATCTGGAGCTAAACTGAAGAGCTGATATATGATATATGAATGTAATTAAAGTCAGATCTCTTGAGAGGAACATGCTGTAGTCCGACTGTCATTTACAGCTACAGAAAGTAATTGAAAAAGTGCTATTATATTAGAATGGTATCCTTTTAATCTGCCTCAACACAGGTGTAGATGGCTGAGAGTCCCTCAAATGAGTTAGTAAGGGAGGACTAAATCTGGTTAAAAACAGAACATTTCCCCACAAAAATTTCCATTGTATTTCAGAAAAAGCAGTCTTTCCTGTGAAAAACACTAGGCAGGAAGAGAAGCAGAGGACACATGGTGACAGCTCACCTGGTTGTCCCTGTCCCAGTCCTGCTGTTTGGACTGCACAGCACACATCATTTCACAGCCAGTGTGACCACCGTACACCAAGTGACTGCATGCAGGACAGGGTCCGTGGGCGTCCAGCGTTGCAAGAGGGACAGGGAGATTCAATGAGGATCTCTCCTGAGCCACCACAGCCTGTGTGCTTCTCAGCAAACTTCACTGCTAGTGTTTGCTCTCTTTCAGGAAGGGCAGAACTATAAGATTTGCAGCCCTTGACAAATTTAATGACATGCAACTAAAGTACTTTTCTCAAAATTAAACGTGCATTTTGTGACTTTGGGAATGTAGAGGTGGGATGTATCCGGGGGGGTCTAATCTATGCACAAATAATCCCACAGGAACAAAGAGAAATGCTCATATCAGCAAAGGTCCATTTCTTCTGCCAAGGCAGGTGTGGTCCTTTCAGGATGCTCCTCAGTGCTGTGCCTAGCAGAGCAGTCTGTGCTTGTCTGAACAAAGTCTACCCTACAACCCAGAGATTTCTTTTTCACAAGAGACTTCTAATCCTGAAAAGGAACTTGTATCATTTTATACTTATAATGAAACATTCTTCCATCTAATTACTTATTTAACGTACTGCTAATGTTATTGAACTATGGGTAAAATACACAGTAGTCAGAACTAAAAGAGAAGAGGTTTGAGCCTTAACAAAATAATATGTATTGCAAGTTGTTGAGCTGCATACGTAGAAGCAAATATTATACTAACAGGTTTCTCTTAAGATAGCATCTGGGTAAGTTAAAAAGTCTGTTGTTAATGGGAGAAAAATTACAGATGATATATCTTTTACTATCGTTGCAAAAATCTGATACGAGCTGAAGTGTTTGACCTTCCAATGAAATCAAAGATACAGGATCTAAGGGACCAAGAACTAAGGAACACTGCCAGGGGTGACACTCTGGTCAACTACAGGTCCCCAAAGGGGTGAAGGGGTCAGGGACAAGGATCCAAGCAGTCATGTCAGTCAAAGGGAAATAGTTGGGCAGAAGCAAAGGCAACCAATGGATCAGCTCCTGACTGTACTGCTGGTGTCGCAGGCAGGGCTTTGGCTTGTCTTTCCAACTGACCCTCTTCAAGGAACAAAAATCGCTGGAGACAAACAGGTTCCACTTGAAACACTGGGGCAAAAGTATTTTTGCCAACAGTTTAGAGTTCAACATACGCTGACAAGCAAGTAGATTGGATACTGGGGCTGATATTGTTCAACACCTTTGTCAACACCTTGGGTGACATTCATCAAGTTTGTGGATGACCTTAAACTGGGAAAGAGTTGGCAATATGCTGGGGCAGTGGGTGATGAGAAAGCCGACTTCTACAAAGCCTAATACAATGTTTTCCTCTTGGGATGGAATAATCCTATGTAACAATCCACTTTGGAGGCTGCATGGTTAGGTAGCAGCTCTACAATAAAAATACGCTCATCTTGTTGGGCAATAGGTTGAATATATGTTGGTGGTGAGCCCTTGAGGCAGTGGAGTCTAACCTCATCCTGAGCTGCGTTAGCAGGATTCACAGGAATCATCGTTCCCTTCTGTTCAACACTTGCAAGAAGCACTGTGTCCAGTTTTGAACCTGTAAGTACAGGAAATATCAATAAGCTAAAGTCAGACAAGTAGATTGTTGCTAAGATGGCTGGGGGCTGAAGCACACAGTGTACAAGGGGAGACAGAATTTGTTTGGTCTAGGGGAGACAAGACAAAGGATGGATCTTATTGCTGTCTTCAACTACCTAATGAATGTTTATAGAGAACATGAAGTCAGACTTTTCTCAGGGGGCACACGGCAACAGGCAAGAGGCAACAGTTGCACATTTTGGCAGGGAAAATGCTGTCTGGATATAAGAAAAAATTTCCATAACAATAGTTGTTAAGCACAGGGACAGGCTGCCCAGAGAGGCTGTGGAGATGTCCCTGGAGATTTTAAAAACTTGATTGGACAGTGTCCTGAGTAACCTGACCCAGCTTTGATGTTAGACCTGCTTTGAGAAGGAGATGGGACAAGCTGACTTCCAGAGGTCTTTTCTGAACTGAATTGTTCTGTGATTCACTACCAACTTTTTAAAGGCTTCTCTTTGAACTCTACAGAAACATCTTCTATGGAGAACAAGCTCCTTCTCCCTAATTTTAACCATGTGAAAAAGAGATTGGGGAATTTATGGAATGCAAAGTTAAATCGCAACGTGATCTACAGAACATGGTGTTTGCTTCTGATTAAGTCAGTGATAGCCAGAAATCATTAACACTTTGGTGTTGCTGTCATTTTGACAGGTGATCAAAGGATGAAAGGAATAAACCATTACCTCGCTCCCAGTTTGTTTAAAGACACCAAGAAACAATGGAGTGAGCAGAGCAGGGTGTATTAAATATGTTTTCAAAAACACTGGATTTTGGTTATAAGCATTTCAAGAAAAAAAATTTCAAAACAAGTAACTCCCATTTTAATGAGGAAAATCTGTGTACAAAAACAGCTTTTGGACACAAATCACAGCGCTTGTGCCTCTAAGTAAGCAATAGCTAATGTAAATCAGGTGCTCAGAGGAACAAGTATTCTGAGTCATTTATTGTGGAGGGCAAATTTTGTGGATTCAAAATGGCTCCAGAAAAATCTCTTTGGAAAATCAACCCTTACATTCAACATGGCTTTTTATGCTTTGTGGCCTGTGCAATTATACATATCCTACTGTGTCAGTAAAGCAACTTCTCTAATTACCCCTATTCCACTCCCACTTACCAAAATGACATTCAAAAATACAGGTGTGCAAAAGTCATTAAGGGGAATAATGTTTGCACGACCCTTTTAATGGCTGCTTTAAGTTTTATTCTCAGTACATCAATCCACATGAGAACTTTGCAGATGTTAAAAACACATACACTCTATAAATTAATCTATGCCACTTGAGGGAATTGAAGGAAAGAAAGGAAATTCACATAATTCAGTGTAATGAATTCAGATATCTAGCAGTGTGGCTTTACCACCAGCTTCATTTTCATTTTAAGTGTATAAACTGGCAATCAAAGTTAGCACAAAAGTGATAGTCTTTTTATAAATGCACATGCTTTACTGTTGGATGCTTCTTGGCTGATAAGCATGGCTTCTCAAGAAAGAACCAAAAGGCAATGCTGAATAGTTCAGATGCAAAAACTGAATAGGAAATGATGCTTCAGGCAAACAAAAGCCTCAGCAATGCTTATTAATTGATTATAAATCATTTTATCTTAGAATAAAGGAAATGATTCTACTTGCAGTTTTAGAAAAAGGGGCCACAGAGCAAAGGGAGGGTTGGATATGAATGAAAGGATAGATCAAATATAAGCACCTCTATGCTATCTGTGAAAACATAAGTCACAGTAGGTAAGCAGTGCAAAGAGAGATTTTTGAAAAGTAGCATGAGGGTTTTTTAAGTGGGAAAAGTTTTTCTGCATGTGCTCCAGCAGTCACAGACAGTCGATCAAACAACACATGTAGTGACCCCCCCACACCCCAACCTCTCTTCATCCATGTGTGGATTACTGAGGAAGCATATCAGAAAGGATCCATTTAACAATCTCTTGTTTCTAACCGTTCTGGAAGTCTTTAGGTCTCTTTAGGCCTGCAGACAGGGACTGGAACCAGATGTTTCTCTGTTTAGCTGGGACTAGAATTGTTCCAGCTCAGTTTGAGTTCCTATCAAAAAGGAATTCAGCAGAACAGCTCAGATTTGTTGCCAGTGGGAGACAAAAATAGTGGTTCAGTTATGTTTTCTGTTCTTGCACTGGATTTCTGCACAACTTCATGCTTCTCTGCCACTTGGGTTGAGTGGAAGGACTGGTGATTGATCTCTGCAAGGAGGAGGGGTAGGACCCTGCTAATGTGACAAAAGGTTGGTCCTGCACTGCATTTGTAGGACCATCAGAGCTGAACACAGAGGCAGCAATGGGAGCAGCAGGTTTCCAATATTCGAAAGCTATGTATTGGCCTTACAGTGGGACAGAGATCTATGGCCACTTCTGGATGTCAGCTGATCCTCCCTCCCACTCATTGCAGAGCTAGCATCACAGCTGGGTCAGGTTGCCCAGGGTCTTGTCCAGTCATATTTTGAAGTTCTCCAGTGACATAGATTTCACAGACTCCCCGGGAAGCCTGTCCAGCCTCACCTTCTCTCTAACACTGTTTTTAAATAATCGAAGCACTTACCAATTCAGAGACAGTAAAAGGAGCTTTAGTACTATACAAGCTTGGGGAGATGGGGATCTTGTCCACTGATCAGGACACAACAATCCACCTAGTAGCCTACTTTTGCAGAAACTTTTTGTTTCCACAGATATTTATGCCAAGTGATAGACACTAGTGATGATCCTCTGATCACATATTATCCTGTTTACTCAGCATTATGCAGTCTAGACCTCTGGATGGTTAGAACACGGATTTGAGACCCTGCTATTTTGCAGTAACATGAGGTGCCTTCCAAATTTGTAATAACGTGTGGAGGCTGCTGTGGAGGCAGAATAATTCAGCACCTTTTATGTTCTAATCTTTTCTTTGTGTCCTATGTGTGATCATACCTCAAAAACTGTAGACTGGATTTTGAAGTCTAATTTTGAGCATCTGGTGATTGGACCTCTATGGACATTGTAAATGCATATATATGTTGGCAGAGATGGCAGAACAGGCTCCAAGGCAAAAATAAACAACAACAACAAACAACAAACAAACAAATGAAACAAGCAAACAAAAAACAACAAACAAGCCATGACAGGAGGTGGTTGAACCTGTGAACACAGGGTCCGTAAGTGAGCACATCTCTATGAAGTTCACGGTTAAGCAAGGTGTCCTGAATGGTACAATCAAGCACCTGTTCTGCACCTGGAGGACTGTGTTCAGCTCCGGGGCCCCCAGCACAAGAAAGACATGGCCCTGTTGGAGCAGGTCCGGAGGAGGGCCACAAAGATTATCAGAGGCCTGGAGCACCTCTCTTATGAAGACAGGCTGAGAGAGTTGAGATTGTTCAGCCGAAGAGAAGGCTCCAGGGAGAGCCTATAGCGGCCTTCCGGTACCTAAAGGGGGCCTACAGAAAAGATGGGCAGGGACTGTTTACCAGGGAGTATAGTGATGGGACAATGGATAACTGTTTTAACTAAAAGATGGGAGATTTAGATTAGATATAAGGAAGAAATTCTTTACTCAGAGGGTGGTGAGGCACTGGAACAGGTTGCCCAAAGAAGTCGTGGATGCCCCCTCGCTGGAAGTGTTCAAGGCCAGGTTGGATGGGGCTCTGGGCAACTTGGTCTGGTGGGAGATGTCCCTGCCCATGGCAGGGGAGTTGGAACTAGATGATCCTTAAGGGTCCCTTCCAACCCAAACCTTTCTAAGATTCTGTGATTCTATGATCTGGTGATGTCTATCATACTCTTGACTGGCCCAAAAGTGTCCACAAGGCATGAATTTGGAACCCCTGAGCAAAACAAATAAACAAACAAACAAACAAAAACAGTGGCATTTAGAAAAGAGGTTGACTAAATTATGAGGAAATGGAAATTTGGAGAAGATCTGAATCTTCATCTGATGGATAAACAGAGTGCAAAGCTGTGCTGAAACTGATGGTGGAGAACTGCCAAGCCTGTACCAGTTGACAAGGCAGAAGAAATCATGAAGAAATGTTATTCATGCCTTCAGTAAATACTGTCCTGCACTGTAGCTGTCTTCTGATCACATTTGAGTCATGATCATAAGGAAATGGAAAAAAAGATCATGAAAGGAATAAAAGGAAGACCTTTCAACAGACAGAGTTTGAAGCAATGCTCCCACAGCAGTGACTCCTGTCTGCATGCAGATGTCCCAAGCTGTTATTGGAAATCACTGCTGAAACAGGAATACTGATGAAAATTAGTGCTGCCTTGTACTGTAACAACAAGGAATACTTTTTTCATTACTCATCCGAAAAATATGTTAATGGACCCTCTCTTGAAAATGAGCTTCTACTACAGGAACTATTGCCAGTGTTTGAAAAATCATGTGCCTATTTTAAACAAGTTCAAACAAGCTTCGAGTAGAAGGATGCTACAAATGAGAGGACTGGCATATTTGAACTAACATGGTCACAGTGGTCATCTGTGAGATATTATCTCTTCAGCCTCCTCCTCTGTTCTGTATTTGCTGCATATCTGCTACCTTTTCTTTGTTTAACTCGAGGTACCAGACAGACAACAGAAAAATTGCCTACAGCTCCAGCAGGCAAAGGGAGTGATAAATCTTTAAGGTTATTAAAGATGATCCCAAAGTTATCATTTTCCTATCCTGCAAGATTTGTCTGTTCCCATTTTGTTCCTTATTCTTCATTAATAGTATAATGTAAACTGACTTATCTTTGGCCCCATGTCCTTTTTGATTTTATTTCATACTTTGTATCACAGACTTGTGATAAAGACTCATCAAAATCATTGTTACACCATATTTATACGCACTACACTGATTCAGTCTTCTGTTAGCTTATAAATGATGCTTTTCTGTAACTACTTGTATTTTTCCTCATTTGTCATCATGACTCTGTCATTCATTCTAACTTTTCATTATCTTCCTTTTTTTTTGTCTCGAGAATGGCATTTCCTGTGTCCCATAAATATTTTAAATAATATTTTCAAAATATCAATGCAAATAATAACAATAAAATATTAGCAGGGTGCTATTTTTGACACATTATCTATTTATCACCTTCTGCTTAAACACGCTAAGAATTTTCGTAGTTTAACTCTCACTTGAATATTACAAATCATTCCTGAAGCATAATTTGATTCCATCTTAAAATGCTTATTAAAGAAAGAAATTAAAAATATCCCTATTTTATAAAAAGAGCAAATTGTAAAAATCATCCTGGAATGACCTGGCAGCAACGTGACTCAGGGGAAGAATGCAGGAACCTGGAATCTCCATTCTCTGCATTGAGTACCGACTTTATCAGCTGGATGTTTCTCTTTGTGTTCATGTTGCTGATACTGGGAGGAAGAAATTAATGTCTCCCTAACAATGAAATTGTTTTCACAATAAGCCACAGGGGTCTTGGAGCTGTTCAACTCTCCTAATCTGGCTAGTGTCCTGCCTTTGAAAGCTTTCTTAAAAAAATAGAAGCTCAAATATCCAATATAGAAGCTGTTTTATCATAGGAAACCAACACAACTTTTGACATTTGCTAGTTATGGAATGATATCTGAGTGATTTATGCCATCTAGATGGCAGCTGTCTGTTCAAACTCTTGCCTTGTGTATTTAGCCTACGTTATTATAGTAAGTTTTCAACTTTCAGAAAACAATTTTCTTAGTATTCTCTTTGTACTGTACTTTTTATTGATGATATAACGGGAGACCAGTAATGCTCCTAGGCCTGTTAGGCTTCCAACAAGAATATATGACTGCAAACAACCATTTCTTAGTTAAGAAGGCTTGACCACAGTTGATCAGATCCAAAATTGTTCTAGTCAAACAACTTATTTTGGTGATGGCCATAAAGACTATGCTTAAAAGAAAGTGTAAGAATCATGACAGTTGTTTAAACTCCGACAAGCAACTTTTAATGTCTGCTCCAAGATATTAGAAAGATTTTATAACACATCCCCAGGGCCAACCCCTGTTTCAAAGCAACTATATTTTTGGCTGTTGTGGCTTAGGCCCAGCAGGCAGCTCAGCACTACACAGCCGCTCACTCACTCTCCCCAGGTGGGATGGGGAGAGAATCAGAAAGGTAAAAGTGCAAGAACTCATGGGTTGAGATAAAGACAGTTTACCAGGTAAAGCAAAAGCTGCTCACGCAAGCAAAGCAAAACAAGGGATTCATTCACTGCTTCCCATGGGCAGGCAGGTGTTCAGCCACTGCCAGGAGAGCAGGGCTCATCACGCGTAATGGTTTCTTGGGAAGACAAACGCCATCACTCCGAACATCCCCCCTTCCTCCTTCTTTACCCCAGCTTTTATTGCTGAGCATGACACCGTATGGTACGGGACATCCCTTTGGCCAGTTTGGGTCACCTGCCCTGGTCCTGTCCCCCCCAGCTCCTTGTGCACCCCCAGCCTCCTCGCTGGCAGGGCAGCACGAGAAGAAAAAAGTCCTTGGCTCTGTGTAAGCACTGCTCTGCAACAACTAAAACATCGGTGTGTTATCACCACTATTCTCATCAAAAATCCAAAACACAGCATCATATAAGCCTCTGTGAAGAAAATTAACTCTATCCCAGCCAAAACCATAACACTGGCACAAAACATTTTTGGCAAAACTTTGGCATCAGTTCCTTGAAGCCAATCACACAGAAGATAGAAAAATAGTAACATTTATTGCTTTTGAATTTCATACTTCTAAATATCACTGAGATACCTTTAAATGTCATTTAAATGTCACTGGTTTTGTGCAGGGCTCAGAGGAAAATATAGAAATATAAAACAGAAAAGAACCTTCAGAATCATCACGTGATATTTTCCATAAACTGATCAAACTTCATCATAAGCCTTGTTAAGCTAGTTCCCTTTTACCCTTTCTTTCCTGACCGAGCTACTCATATCTAAAGATGGCTCCAGGATCCCAAGGAACTGAAATCTGTCATCTCTACATCTCTGTATCAGGCCACCTATTCAGTCTTTTCTACACTCTAAATTAAATCTTATTTTTAATTAATTGGAGTTATCAGTTTTTTGTGAACATTCAAGTATTTCTACTGTCACCACGAGACAATGCTAGGGAGTGATATGTCACAGATAAATTGAGTCTAAAATGTAGCCAAGTATTGAAGTCATTCACAACCTAGCTTTTGGGGGATTTGACTGGTGTTATTTCCAAACACACACACCTATACATGCATACATATTTTACCTGGATATAAGCACCTTCTGTACTGGAATGGTGCCAATTAGACCAGTTTATTAAGATGCACTACAGCTTATTTCACTTTTGAACTCGGGGTGTCTTTTGTGTAATGTGTCTTCAGATTCTAAGCTTATAAAACACATGTCCACCAGGAACAGAATAGATTTTCAGTGTCAAACCCTGAGTCAGGCTGTCGTTGACTTTTAAATAGGACTCCACATTAAAAACGATTTTTGACAGGGAAAAAAAATGAAAATATCAATAAACACATCTCAATTCTTTTCCCAAAGAAGCAACCCATGAAATTAGTAGAAGGTCATGAAAGTGTTTTCTAAATGCAAATATATTTCAATACAAGGAGAAGGCTTAACCTTTATATTTATCTGAGAAAGCATGCAAAGATCATTAGATTGAGACTAGACGGAATGGGTAACATTTTGATAACAAAACTAAAATATCAGAAGATTGAAAGACTAAACAGCATGAATCATATAATTTAGAACTAATCTTTCAGCCTTTAAGTTATGATAACTTGTAAAAAGACCCTAGAGTAAAACACATTGATTGCATTTAGAAACCTAGAAACACAAAGATCAGTCCTAGCTGCACAGAAGTACATGGCACAAAGGTAAGCAATTTCAAATATTTTCAGACATTTCAGAATCCCTTTTCCATGATTAAAAAAAAAAAAGAAAAGGGCACTAAAGACTTCAGCAGACTAAACATTTTCATGAAACAAACTGTCCACTGTAATTATTGCAGACTATCTCGGTGAAATATAAAATACTCTTCTATGTACTACACCGTGTGTAGGACCAACTAACCAACTAGAAGTTACCAGAGTCTTTGGATATGAGGGATTCACTACAGCTTCCATTAACATTAACAGAATGAGTTAACTAGAACATCACTACAATAAGAAATAGTTGCAGACACCCAAACCATTAAAGACTCTCCCCCATCAAAACACACTGTGAGAAGGTTTCACAAAGCACCCGTGGATATTCTGTGGTGATAGCTGAAGATTCAAGAAATATCATCCTTTCCATTCAGAAAGTAAAGTTCCACTAAAAATGATAATGAAACCCAGTCTGGTAAGCTGGGGAGAGATGTCCACCCTCTCTTGTCAGAGGAAAATTAATGTGTAATTACTCTTGGTGTATTTTTGCATTTTTAAAGGGAACTTTACTTTTAAAAGACAGATATGTGTACAGTCCAGGCAATTCATGATCTTCTGTCTTAACGGGAATAATTAAACCATTTATGTAGCTTTATTAAATATGGTCTTCTTACAATAGGCCTAGCGAGATCTTTTTCTGAATCCTTCATTTTATAAATATATGTCCAAAATAAAAATTTGTTAGCATGCTTATCTGTAATAATTTGTTTCTTATACTGTCCTAATTACTAGCTCTTTTAAGAGCAATTTGAAATATGTAAGCAAATTTTACATGACATTTCAAACATCTATTTCGTATATTAACAAAAAAATGATATTACCTTATTAAGGACAGGGGAAATGAAGGCAATATATTCAAGAAAAATAATAAAATACAACAGATATTTATCAGCTGCTAAGAAGTAAGGAAAATGTCAGGTTAAACTAGGAATTTAATAATAAAAGTATGGTTGTAAGATAGCAGTTTTTCCAAAACAGTTCCATGTGAAAAGGCATTTTTATAATAGTAAAATTTAACATATATCACAGCAGTTTTGCTTAATTTAAGCTTTTAAAATATATAATAAATGTATGAAACCTCTCCTAAGCAATGATTTCACACACACACCAAAAAAAAATAAAATAAATAATGCCATGTGTACATGTATTTCAGTATATGAGCAGTTGCATGCAGTTCTATATTACAGCTCACAGGAGTAATATTAGATACAAAAGCAGTGAATTTGACTTCACATAAATTTCAGTAGTTTCATAGTAAGTACAGGGACTGAATCAAACATCTTAAAGTTTTGAGTCTCTCTGACGGTTTGGTTGCACTGAATCGCCCTATTCCACTTTTACCTGCAATTATATTCAAACTCACATGTAGTTTTAACATCATCATTGCAAATTATTTGTTTGATTATTTACATACTTATGTCTTGAAGTTATGACAAATATATTTTTGAAACACAGTGTCTCTTCCAGTTGCTCTGTTACCCAAAAACTTTTTCTTTTTTTTCACAGTGTTGGCAGCGGACAGAATAAAGAGAACTAATTTCAACTATGGCTAAGTGCTCTTCACACTTAAGAAGCCCGTTGCAGGTTTCATCACCATTCTCCTGACTCTCAGAATGGCCTGGACAAATACATAAGTTCAAGTTGCACAGAAAGCAGCGAATAGACTCTAGATGGCAGTTCCTTACTTTTGAGATTAAATTTAGACTTGTGCACTTCTAAGTGCCACAGGATTTGCATTTCAGTGCTAAATCTGCTCCATCATATTTTCTAGTATGAATTTAAGGGCTTTGCATAACCAAGCAGTTGCTTTCAATATGTTTCTCTACAAGGCATAAGAACAAAGAATAACTGCACAGAACAACTGTATTAGCTGAAACTTAGATGAAAAAATAAATAAGCCAGGTTAGTATTAAGAACTTCAGAAAATACAGAGAGAATACAGCGATGTGTTTAGCTGAGCCACACCGGTGGGCAGAGCCAGGGCCAGCCCTGGCAGCTGTGATTTCCAGTGCCATAGCTCAGAAGGCCAGCAGGGTACAGGGAAAACAACCATTTCCTATGCTATCAGCCCCCATGAAGAAGAATGAACACATTTTCTCAGCCTCCTAACACCGTTTCTGCAGGGTCTTCTAACACAGTAATCAGGTGCACAGACTGACTCAGACCAGCTGGCGAGCTGGTTTCATGGAACAACGTGTATTTTAACACAGCCAAATGTATCTAGGGCTGTAAAAAGAAGCAAAATTGTAATGTGTGTCCTGCTGCTGTTAAGCTACACTGAATTACACTGTTCCACTTTCAAGGTATTGTTTGTGATGTGTTTGTGAGTTATGCAAAGGGCACTTAGAGCATAACCTCAGTACAATAAGAAGATATAATAACTGACAGATATGAACTGAACATCTCTGCTCTGTTACAGGCAGGGTTTCTAGTCTGCAGCATACTACAAGTGGTAATAATTACTAAAGAATGCATAACAATAAAAAGACACTATCTTTTAAGCCATAAACCAAGGAGAAAGAGTTATAGTTTAATTAATTTTGTATTCTTTTAGTAACCCAAATAAGAGCCCATCCCACACTTTAGGGCTCCTCAACAATAGCTCAGTTTTCATAATGAAGTAAAACAATGGACAGCTCATCCCTCTCCAAAAATAAATGCACAAACAAACAAAGTAATCAAATAAAGCCCCCTCACAGCAGGAAAAATTCTCAAAGTAGAGCTTTCAGCTTAACTCTGTATCTCCTGTCTTCTAAGCACTTGAGTTCTCTGCTTTGTACTAAAGGCATGCAAACTACGCTGTCAGACAAACAAAATTGTGTGGGGGTCAACATCCACCACAACCCACCTCTTCTAAGTGCTCACAGAAAGAATGACTCAGGATCACAGAATTTGCATGAAGGAAACAAAATCCTATGGAAGGGAAGAGTCAATCCACAAGAACTTTCTGGAAGAGCTGGATAGTTTTCATACCTTATTAGATGATTTCAAACTTTTCAAAAGAAAAAATTAAAGCAAGAAAGTTAGTATCGCAAGTTGCCAAAAGGAAGCTATATTTGATTAAGTGCAGCTGTAAGAGAAAGATCCCACTTTTCTCTTTATGGATCATACTGAGATCATACTGAGAAAAATTCTGGTCATGTTGATCTCAGAGGGGTAAAATGCCATGGTGAAATAACATTCCCATGAGAAGGAGTAAATGTAATGTACACCAAAGTAAAGGTGAAACAAAGGTGGTAATTATTTCAGGAAATAAAACATTATTGTTAATGGCTAGAAACACATAGGGTACTAACTACAATTGAAAGAGTTTCTAGAATACAATAGAAGTCCATGCTAATCCAAAACAAAAGTGTAGATAAAGAGAAAGCAAACCTAAATGGAAGTATAAGATATAGAGGGGGGCAGGGGGAGGAGGGGGGAAAGCAAGAAGATCAGTATCACAGGAAGGAATGTTGAAGTTTGGTTACTTGTCAAAAAACAGAACAATGAAAAGGTCAAACAAAGACCAGGGACCGACGTCCTACATGTAAATCTGCTCAAGAGAAGCAGGTATCCACGCCAAACCCTGGCAACGAGTTGTTTGCGTGAGGTAGAAAACTGTCATGTGGTTTCTGTTTTTTTCCCATTCCCCCGAAACAGCATTACTATGACTTACAACTACTAAGCACAAGATCTTCCATAAAACAACTGTTTTTGCTAAGATGGATATATAGACAGTCAGGATGAAGCAGTGTTGGACATGCCTTGCTAAATGTCATATTTAAAAATGTCTAAGACTGAACTAAATCCAAACTACTAGGAAAAGAACAAAAGTATCATTATGCTTTAGAAACAACCCTTAAGTAAGTTAAGCAAATATATTATGATAAATGGGCACATGAACTAGAATCATGTCATGTAATAGCAAAATGTCTGAAGTTTCTTGTAGTAGAAAACAGGACTTAGGTCTGTGAGATCTAAACCCAAGTATCTTCTACAGAAATGCTTAAATAGAGCAACACAAAAACCTGAAACATCCTACTGTACTCTTCCAGAAAAGATGTGGATTTAGAGAAAGGTGGGGAGTTATTAGTGTATGAGCTGCATTATCAGTACACACTACATTTTTCCATTGGACTGGGGAGATGGACTTTCAGAGGCCTGGAGTAGCCAGCTGGCACTAGCTTCTGTTGGGCCAAAGGCTGCTGAATCCGTCAGTCAGGGAGAGACACAGGCTGTCTCTCTCCTTCCTTTTCCCTCCACTTTCCACCTATGAAGCCCCAACCTCTAATGTTTGCTAGGTCATTTGTTGTTATGTTCCTGACTTGCTATAGCGATGGACTGTGACTCAGAGTTATTAATAGCGATTTAAGATCTTCACAGTGTTTTTGTAAATGGTTGTGGAATAGAGCAATCAGCTAGCAATCAGAAATATGTCTCTTCTTCTCCTCTCCACATGGAGAAGAGCTGATAAGAGTTGTTTTCAGAGATAAAAGAAAGATACGGGTCAGTGACATAATCTTCTCAAGCACAGCTACTGTGCCTCGAGAAGGCAGGAAGAATTTGAGCAGAAAGTAGGTATTGTGTCCTTCTGGTCCAACTTCAGCTTTCCATTCCCCTGAAGTGAGTCACCAATCAGGGAGGTAGGAGATACTCACAGACATATAGCATCTCCACCTTTTTTTTCTGTTTATCACTGAAGCAATGGGTGATCACTCAAGAGAGGAACTGTTAATTTCATTCATTCAGGGGAGTCTCATGCTGAATATTGTTTGATATTTATTGCTTACTCTTCAGAGAAGAACCTTTCTTTTTTGTGTTGGTGACAAGACAGAGTGCTGGCATTAATGGTTACATTCTTTGTGCTGTGACTGTAATATTCCTTTGCTGAAATTATTTAGGAAGCTCCTTAGGTAACAGAAAGGAGGTGTTTATTCTTCTACTTATGCCTCTGATTTATTTATTTTTTCTCCACAGCTCTGATCCTTCCTGTTCCTACTTATTAAATTGTAAACCCTTCGTTCTCTCTTGAGTCCCAGCTGTTTCTAAAAGGGTAATTCATGCTTCACAGACAGAGACTCATCCTTACCGCCACTCATGTTCAGTCCCTTTAGAAGAAAGTGAACTTCCTGTGGTATAAGCCACATGGAAAGGGTTAGAGCTGAACAATATTTATGTAAGCATGTTGTTGCTTTGACAGAACCATGGGGAGCAAACCACTAGGGGCCTTTCTGTTTAAAGGCTCACAGGACTTTGTGGAGGAGAACACAGAAATCTGTGGACTCTCAATGCTGTGAGGCATTTGGAGCCAAAGCTCGAGGGTGGTCTTTTTGGAAACCTTGCAAAAAAAAGAAAGTTTTCCGTTTCCCCTCATTCTTGCCCCATCTGCAGTAAGTCCCTGAATAACACATTTTGATCAAATGGACAACAGCAGGGATAAGATCAGGAGTTCAGGCAGGCATGGAGCTTGGGGGGGCAGGGGGAGGGGAGAGGCTCGCAACAAGGGGAGAAAAGGCCAAGAGAAATTTTGGGCGAGATCAAACCTCATCAGAGAAAGCTAGAGCTGTGAGAACTGGATGGGGAGAAAGGATTTGGAAGGAAGTCAAGGGAAATAAAGTTTAGAAAGTGAATCAGGCCTCAAAATTTAACACCAAAACTCTGAGGCCTTTGCTGAGAAAGAGAAGTAAAATTCTGAACAAGATAAGGAAGAAGGATGAGATGGGAAATTCTGCCTTAACAACTTTAATCTCTATTGGCTGCTTCACTTTTGGTTTCCATAGCCATCTCCCCATCCCAAAAGACATTTGCATCAGAGAGACTGAAACACTTCTTGGAGAAAATGGTTCAAAACAATGGTGTTTTAAGAATCATGGATCAGCATTGTCCTTACGAAGAGGTCAGGGTCGTTTCTGGACAAGTTTTCTTTCTAATATTTATATGGTTAATTGTTTTCTGTAAAGAGTCATTAAAACTTCCCTTTATTTTTTTCTCCATTATTTCCAATCAACTCTACAGTTTTTGATCCCCAGCTTATCCCATTATCGCTATCCTATTCTAATTATCTTCCTTACTGCCTAAATTACCATACATGCATTCTTTTTCCCCTCCAGGACTTGGCTTCTTATACTTTGATCTGCTAATTGGCTTTTCAATCATGTCACTTTGTTTTCTTTTCTTTTTGATACTTAAAAAGGAATTATTGACTGCAAAGACCTGAAAGGTACCAGTTTGCTAACACTGGCTCCTGAGACCTGAGGGTTAGCCCCAGATATACTGATTCCAAGGCAACTAGTGTGACTGCACAGCCAAGAGACAGAGCATCTCTACATGTGGGTATGTGATTTAGTCTCTGTTTCCATAGTTTCTTGTTTCACCCTCGAGCCCCCATAACTTAAATATCTGTCCCAAAGGACCTGGACTGAGATTGTCAGTCCACTGCAACCTCTGCACACCTTTTGGTAGATACTGCCTGGACATACTAACCTGAATACAAAACACCACGCAGTCACATATCACTCAAAGTGAAGCTAAACTCCTTGTTTTCTTTCTAAGTGTGGTCCAGACTCTTCATCTTCTGACTTTTATTTTTGTCGTTTCTCTCTTTCCTTCAGTCCTTCTTTCAATTCCGTTTTATCTCTGTGCCAGTCTTTTCTTCCTTTTAATAATTCATGTTAAACTACACAAAGCTCCAGATTTCTTATTTTACTGACTATTTTCATAGACCCCTGCTTTTCTTTTTTGCAGTTATGTCTACACATTGTCAAAGCAAGAAGGACCACAATACACAGGGTTGTGGGCTAAAGATCAAACCAGTCACTGAGCAGAGAAGTTCATGGTCTTTTGGGTAATATATACCCATACACACCATCCTGCTGTACCGGCATTTCAGACTCTAATAATCTTCACTTGACATTCCTGGATTTGCCTGGTGATGACAGTCTCTGTATATTAAGGCTAGTGAATGTCTCTATTGCAAATCACATTTATGATTTTTTAATGTCTTGAAGACTGTCAGAGGCAGACATCTGAAGGGTGCGATTTCTTGACAGACTGTTTATGTACTAATGTGTAAAATTTCCCTAAAATCTGCTCTGCCATTTCTGTTGCCCGTAGGGTTGAGAAATTCAGTAGTGCCTTATGTTAGTGGTTGTCTAATCGTCTTGAATACAAGTTCTTCCCATTGCACTGTCATCATGCCATAAAATGGTTCATTGAAGTTTCCTAGAAATAGAAAATGAGCTTAAAAAGTAAAAATCACTGCTGGGTTTCCCTCTGCAAAATAAGGATTTAATTTAACAAATTTCAGTGCTTATGTGGAAAATAAAATGTGTGTGTTTGAGGGGTTGTTTTTAAGTGGGAGAAAATTTTGAATCAAAGTCATATGGAAAATGGAGTTTAAAGAACCATTTAGTGAATGTAAAGGTAAAATGTTGCCTTCCCTCCACAAGAGACAGGCTGCCTGGGGAAAGAGGAACTATGCTTACCTTTGTGTGGGGTCAGAGTCTTTTAATAAAGACGGTACCACAGAAGGGGGCAGATAAACCCATAAGGGAATCCATACCATTGCTTTGTTTAATATCTCTATCTAACAAACATTGCTGGTACCCCTACCACTGTAAATCCAAGCAAGCTATCTCTGAGAAGCTAATCAAGCAGAGAGAAAGGATGGACTTGAGTAGGCTTGGCTATAATTAAAAATCCTTGGCGTAATTATGCTTAATATTTTATTGTGTTCAAGTGCTGATGAATTTTGATCACATCAGCATATTATTGTCGAGAAGGCTTTATTTCCAGCAGGGTTCTGAAGGCATCCAGGTGTCAGATATGAGCTACCAAATTTCCTACAACACATGATTGCTCCCTGATCTGAGCTTTCAGGGTCTATGGGTCTGAACATCTCCTATCAAGGAGATGAAGACTTCCAGAAAATGAAGTGTTCATTTCAAAACATATTGAAAAAAAACACCAAAACACCAAAATCTTTCTTCAAACAGAGTGACCATATATCTTTCTTTTGCTGCAACATGGAAAAAAATCCTCTTCTTCCCACCCCTGCACTACACATATAAGACATATAAATCACTATTTAAGCATATTCACAGTAATTCATTTCCAGGTTATTTCAACCCTACGAAATACCTGCCTTGAAATATCAGTCCAACAACAACAACAACAACAAAGCGGTATTCAATGAAACAGGGGTGCATTTTAAAACAAACAAACAAACAAATTAACAAAAACATGTACAAGGAAGAGAGCTGCCACAGGGGCAATTTGAGATCTGGTGTACTAAGAAATGCCTTAGAAAATTAGAAGTATGCCACAGTGAGGTCAGTCTCATACATCCCATCATTTCAGTTCAAATATGTATCAAGTTACAGCAAAGAGATAGTATTTGCATGCAAAGTTAATTAAATAGAAGTCAGGAAGACAGTCATAAGATATATTGAAGCAGATAAAGTAGCAACCACATCCATAATGGGTGCATTAAAAATAAAGCTTTCAATATTCACATAGCATTGCATATATTTTAGATACTGGGTATTTCATCACGTTAAGAACACAGCAATACCTGTTAAATGCAGCTCCGTGTAAGCAAAAGAAATACAAAAGAAATTTGTCTACTTATTGTCTCAACAGCTTCATATTTTTATCAAAACAAATATTTCGATTTCCTACAGTAAAAGGTGGCAAATTCTCCTTTGCATTAATTTGTGCATCTAAAAACAAATCCTTGCTTTGAAATACATATTTTCTATCACAAAAGAAAAGAGACAATCAAATTAAAACCTGATTATATCATTTCATTGCTACAAAGTCTGAAGAGTACTGAAGATAAACACCAAAGATATCGTTATCAGTACATATGTATGTCACAAACAGAACTGAACAACTATTTCAATTAAACTTAGTTTAGTTAATTTCCTGCAGGGTTGTAAAGGGCTCTGAAAGTGCTAAGATTTGTTATTTCTTAAATGTAATATGACAGAAAAGTAAAGTTGTATTTTTATACCCCTTAATATACTTTTTTTCCCCTCCACCTTGCATTAGAAATACTACAAATTAAGTGTTTTGACTGAAGAAGTAAATCAGCAAAACAAATCCAATTTTGTGTCTGATACTAGAAGTGTATGTCTGGACCTCTGTACCTTCAAATGTCTTTTTATTCTATAAATTGAAAGCCTTGTAGCAACACAGTTTATCTGAAAAGTCAGTGGATTTAAGGCAGGAATACATTTCTAGTCAGTACGGTAAAACATATACTGTGAAACTGAAGACTGAAACTTTTTTCTGAGTAAAACTATTGTCCTCTGGTTTGAAGAAAGATGTTCTTCAGAGGAAATAGATGGCATGCTATATCTATCAATCAATCAATCATTTGGTTGATCAATGTCTTTCACTCCTTGAAGAAATGACAATACACAAGACTTAGCTGAAGTGGAACAAATGTTCACTTGCTCATCTTTAATGTAAATGTACCTTATGGATTGTTGAACTTTCCAGAGACTACTGCTGTGTTGATTAATTGCTAATGAATGCTAATGAAGGAGTGAGGTGAATATACACAGTGATGTATTTAAGTGATGATTGATTGGATTTAACACTAGCTGTCAGGAGAGTACTTACCACATGCACAACAAGTCCATAAATATGCACAGAACTGTTAGTTGTCTTCCTGCGTGTCTCTCTGGTCTTTTAAGTCGAGCTGTGACAGGGAGACAACTGCCCCTCTAGACTTTTACTGCTAAAGGAAATTCATTCCTCAGGAAGGACATCACCTTCCAATGACAGGTTTTAATTAAGCATTGATGATCAGCGTACGGTTGAATGACAAAATGTCACTTTATGAGTTCACTTTTAAAGGCAAAAGTCAATTTTTAGAAAATTTTAATAATAAAGAAAATGCTTAGAGACTGACAAACACAGAAAGAGACTCTGTTCATTAAAGGTCTAAAATACAGAGGGAACATTAGGATAGACAAAAGAAAGAAATGTCATTTCCAATTTAAGAAGAGCAACACTGGTATTCCTTTATGAGATGGAGGAAAATAAATTGAAGCCGCAAACTTTTTCTGGCAAGTGCCATGCAGCTGGTTAGAAATCTCAGTGGCTAAGAAAAAACAGTGAATGACCAAATAAAGAAAAGTAAGAAAAGTGTGTGCCTGGCTCAAGTGCGAAGGAGGAGAGAAAGGGAAATGGAGGGCGTAGCGGAGCAGACCCAGGAGCCAGAATGGGGAGAGCTTGTTGCTAGCTCAGAATAAATTGCCTGTGTGGGAATCAGGAGCTATTTTTGTCATTTGGATGACAAATGGTCGATGTTCAGCTGTCAATATCCAAATAGCTGTTGTGCTAGGTCTTTTGAAACACCTACCATAGCTGCATGTGAATATCTCCCAAGTACTAGTCTCTAGTGACTTCAGTACAATCATAATGACCATTTAAAATGACCTTTCAGAATTAAAGTTAAAATTCCTTTCTTCAAAGTGAGTTCTTTTTCAAAAATAAATACATTCTTCATACAGTCAACCTATAAGCTAATCAAGTTGCTTATTTTCTGTAGTCCACAAGAAATAGAATAGATAAGAACAACTACTTGTAAACTCTTTGGAGGCACTCACATATTACCATGGTTAAAATTTTCAGCCTCCTTTGATTCTCAAGTCCTTAACTGCTTCCTAGTAGGTATGCAGACCCTCATAGACAAAATTTAAACCTACTAGTAGTTAACAGTTGGCTGTTGAAGGTAGTTGCAATAAGTTATGGTGTGTAACATTCTGTCACTGGCAGGATCAATCAAGCAAATTCAAGCATTTCTAATGATTTGGAAAGTTTAATTTATAGTTAGCTTTTCCACTGATGATAATATTCACTGAAATTTGCTTGTACTAGGTCGAGCTGGAGTGCAGGTTAAGGAGATTGACCAATACTTCTGTTTGCCAAATGGGAAGGGAATCACTCTGGTGGTGGTGAATTTCCACCTGGACTTCTCTGGAGGTAACGACAATTCCTTGCTGTGACCGTACTTCTAGGGAGGTTTTGTTTGGCAACGGACTTTGGCCACGGTAAAAAGGCAGACCCAGACCTGTTGCTAAGTGAAGGGAAGGAGAATATCAATTGTCCTCGTATCAGTGCAGAACTCATTTAGAAACAGCAAATCCATTTCAGTAGTATTCCTATAGGAAAATCTGTGTAATTGATATGTTAGAATAATTAGTTTTAACCTATTTAGGCAAAATGGACAAATGAGGAAGAGAAAGGCTGTGCATGGCAATACTTGCTTCCAAGTTACTGGCATCTCAAAGGCAGATGACTCAGATCAGCTGGGATAAAAAAGAATTTAAACAAACAAATGTGAAAAAGAGTTGGAAACTGGTTTAAAAATATCGTCTGGTCACAATCTTGCAATTTGACAAGACAGCCGAATGGGAAAAAGCACAAAAAAACAACCAACCAATTTGACTTAGAGGGAATGTTTTAAAAAAAAAAAAAAGTAATTACAGAATAATATAAAACAGTTGAGAAAAAAAGAGGATGTTCATAGTGATTAATGTAAATTAGGAGCTATGAATTGTATAAAACAGATAAGGAAGACAAAAGAACATAAGAAGTTGTCTAGGGTCAGCTGATAAGGCAATACAAAGGAGAATTTTGAGTATATTAGGATCAAAAGAAATGCTCAAAAGCTGCTGGAAGTGGGGAAATTCCCAATGTTGAAACACATTGGGCACACTTCTGTCCTGTAGTTGCTAAAAGAAGTGGTCTTACCATATACTGAGAGTGAAGTGATTTATGGTCCAATGAAAATATGAAAAAATGAAGATACTAAAGAGCAGCTATTAAAGGTAGATTTTTCAACAGTGACAAACCCAATCCATTTGCATACTAGAGTTTACATGAGCTAGTCTAGGAGTAGTCTGAATCATCCAGCATGTTTTTCAGTACATTTGGAATACTGGAAAGACCCCAAGAAATGGAAGAAAATTGCTGGGCTAAAAGAAAAAGAGAGAATGTGATGAGACAGACAACTGTAGCTTCTTAGTCAGATGTCAATTCCAAGCAAAAAGGCACACGTCCATCAATGATACAGCTTGGTTAATAAAGGATATCACTAGAACCACTCAGTACGGGCTTAAAAAAGCAGGATCTTATCTAACTCATCTGCTATTTTAAAATGAGATTACCTGATTGCTTTAAATATATCACTTAAACATGCTTTTGTAGTGCATTTCTTTTTACTGTTACTGTACAACTTTTCCATTAAGAACATAGAAAAAAGCCCTTAAATGTGTCACTGATTAGGGGTGGCCTGGAATTTTGCTAACTGATGTGTTTCAAAACTCATTCAGGAATGGGTACTAGTAGAACAGGTAAAGTTGTTAAAGAAATCAAAACCTATCATTGTAGTACCACTCTACTCATGCATCAGAAAAAGTTTCTGGCATATACCTGAAGACATTCCCATTGGCAGAAAGGAAAGTTGATTTTTTTTTTTTTTGAAATGTTGACCCAGGTGGCATCTCCTGAGCTCCTGAAGCAAATATTAGCAGAGCTAGTATTTTTTTCTCAGTTCAGTCATGTCATTCATTTTGCTCTGTTGCTCTGCCAGGATTTTGGAGGGACTCTTGCACTTCACCTCTTCCTTCTTCACTACCCTGTCAAACACATCCAACCCAGCTTCTCTCAAACACTGTGGCTACCCAAGTTATTGTGTAAAAAATCTATTGGCTAATGGAGGGCATTGTGTCTTATGAAGAATTACATCAAGTAACGGATATTTTTAGACCTTGTTTAGAATTCTTACCTCTTTTTTATTTTTTCAGTGGCTAAACAAAATTTCTAAAATAGAAAGACTTTTCAGTGGGACACTTCCACTGAAGCAATTTGTCAGGTTGGAGATGATAGAAAGTTGTCTGGATTTGGAATTTTCAGGTAATTTAATGTCCCTGGATTGAAGGTCCAGGTCTGAAAAAGTGCAAACAGCACCTGTGATTGGACGGGGACTTTTAGGCAAGCTTAGGTATCCATGTAGCTTTTCTGTGAATTGGGCAGATTTTCAGAAGTGCTATGCACACTGGTGCCTGCAGAGTTTCCTACAGGAGCTGCTAGGTATCACCCTTCTGTGAGAACATTGCTGTAAATCTGAAACATCATATTGAATAAATTGAATGTCCTGTTTAGACAGGAGACCATATCTATCTTTACACTCACACACAGTCACAGCGACTAATTCCAGCAGTTCAAGAAAAGCAACAGCCTTTCCTCATTTTATTAATCTTCCAATTTATACGATCGCGACCCATCATAGACTCTTCAGGAAATGCCATTCATGTATTCAGTATAAGCCAGCCTGTGCTGCAGTGTATTGTTTTGTTTTATGCTAACTAGATGAAATCAAGGATTTCTCCTGAGCATAATGTGTTTTGGATTTGTGATAGACCCATGTGTCTCGCTATTTCACTGATATCCTCCGGAAAGTTGCCAGGCTGCTCTGTCTGGGCCCTGTGTCCAAGTCTGGATCTACACGTTGTCAGGTTCTCTGGTTTTAAACATCCCTGTGATGCAGCACTTTTCTTAGCTTCTCTGGCATATCTCCAGGAGACAGGCACTGTGTTTGAAGGTGAGAAGACGCACTCCTGAATAATCCTTTAAGTGAACATTCAAGAACAGGAAGAATGAGTCCATTCAACCCAGTGTCTTCGGAGAAAGTTATATAGGAAGAAACAAATGCATGTCCAAACTCATTCATTCGCCCCACCCCCCACCCACCCCCAAAAATTAAGCAAAAATCTTAGGGTGAATTATATCAAAATCAACTGATGTGACAGCAGCATCAGTAAGGCATTTTTTTTGTATTCATCATTTAGGTGAGATACTCAGCAATATCTCCATGCTGGAGCATAGCTGGGGTTGAAGGACAACTTGAACCATGAATGGACCTTCCCTAGCCCTATCTTCGGTGATCACATTGGTCCTTCAGGAACCAGGTGCAAACAACCAAGCCACAACATGTGCCTCACCAAGCCACCTGACAGTATTTCTCTGCAGTGGTTACCATCTATGTGGAGAATTGCTTTACCGTAGCAATCACTTAGGATGCTGCAGCAGTAGTTGAGCAGCGATAATCACTCAAATAGCATAGCACATTGCCCAGCAACTGCAGAGGGCTCCCCAGTGGCCACCTGCGCATCAGGACTGCTTGGATGGGGGGGAATGGGAAATGAAAAATGCATGTGGCACTTTTCCTCCTAATTTGATGTACCATCTTCCATAAAATCATTAACAGAAAACTAAGAGCCAAGCAATCACCCAAGGAAATTTCAACAAAAGGAAAGGGGAAACATGCAGAACATTTGCATTCCGACAGCTGGCCACCATGTTATAGTATTGATGTTAGAGGCAGATGGATAAATTTGCAATCTTCAGGTCTGTTAATAAATATCTTTACTCATAGAACACTAAGCACAGCAATTCTCCATTGACTGTCCCTGGTTTTGTCTGATGAAGGTTTTGTATTTACTTAGTCCACGTGTCATGATAAGCACAGTAGCTAGGATCAAGGACAGAGGACTACCTGCTCCCATATTCCCTTTACACTCAATACCTAATGTACTTTTGACATCGATAGTCCAGTCACAATACACAGTTCTTGGTAAAAACTCTTTGAAAATGTCTATATTCACTAGTCTCTGAAGTAAGTCTTTGGCTGGAAAAATGGACTAAAACAAAAGGAAGAAAATTCCTGTTAGAAATAGTCCTCAGATATCCCTTCCCCCAACATGCTCTGTAACACTAAGAATTTGAATGTACCACCGGAGATCTGCTGGCTGCTAACAGCACTCAGTGCCTAGCTTCTGTTAAATCCACACGCAGCGTCCACACAGATCAATAAAGAAATCCTTATGAGGTCTGGCAAAAAAAGTGCAAACACCACTGGGAGACAAATATTACTCTTGGCCTGTAGCAGTTCCACCTCAGAATGTGCTCACATAGACTCAGGCTGGTCAACACAGGTTAGTTTCTAGGTGGATATCTGTGGGAAAAATCCAGGCACCAAAGGAAGTTTTGTATGCAGAATTAACCACATATTAATCTATGTGTTAGCTAATATCCTTCATCCGTGAACATTAAGATGATTTTGTAAAATAGTTCCTATACATGCAGGCATACTAATTTACTACGTATGGAAATTATTCTCTTATCCTTCAAGAAGACCCACACAAGAGGAAGAAAAAGTCTCTTTATGCCACCTAAGCTCCAAGCTGCTAAAGGAATTTGGAAACTTCTCCCCTAAGTTAGGTAATGTTTTCCAATGAGTGTCCTTAGTACCTGTTTACTTTGGCCCCAGATTTCTACATCCAATTTAAAAGGAGATAAATCTTTGAATACATCTCTTTAAAAAAAAAAATCATATATTAAAAACTCTGGAAATCAGAAGCTAACATTATAAATCCCTTAAATACACACTTACAGGCAGACATAACTAAAAATATTTCTTTTGTTACCCTCATCTCACACCTTGACTTCAGGGTCCAAATCAAATTGTTCATTGTCATTATGAATTCATTAGATAACATCACCTTAGAGCTCTACTGAAATTACAGGCAATTAAATTCCAAATGGCCTGGTGATGATGGAATCCCACACCATGGTGGTGAAACTAGTTTTAAAGGTGCTAAATATGTGTCATTCAGAACCCTTAAAATGCCCCAAACTTAGCATCCCAGACTTGAAATACCAGTAATTATTAGTCCTACTTGCAGTTTCTTTAACCTTTCAATACACAAATTTGAAGTTGGTCTGTGATCACTGAAAGTCCAGACCTAACCCCAAGTTGGGTGGTAGATGCTTGGCACCTCCATGAGAAATAACCCCGGGTATTTGCCCAGACTCCTGCCCACTGCCCTCCTTCGTGCAATGTTCTGAGTCCAACCTAACAACTACCTTCAGGTGGTTTCTACAGCCTCAGTTAACCGTAGCGCTAAACCCAAGGAAATGGCCCCTTCACAGTGATAGGGCTAAATCTGGAGATACAGGTTCAGGATACACAGTTATCATCATCTCACCTTTCTCTGCCATCCCGAACTCTAGCCTGACTCCTAACCCCAGCTGTAACTCTTGCCTTATTGTGGGAAAACAAACTGCTGAGTCCCTGGGACAAGACTAAGAAGCTGCTCCTGTCTGGAGCCAGTCCCAAGCATTAGCCCAGTGGCCACTGCTGGGTTTTGTTCCTCCAGGACCCTATTCTTAAAACTAATCTGAGATTTAGGCCAAACTCATCAATCTCTGTTAACCCTAAACCTTAATTTATCCGAGCAACTGCTGCTATAACCAGTGATAACTTTCAAATGCAAATTGCTCTCCTTTGCTTTTCCAGCAAAAATAAATAAATTCCTTGGACTTTACACAAGCATAATTTGAAACCATACAAGATGTGAAATACTATATGTATACAAATGAATCACAACTTTATGCCAGGTTACACAACTGTGTTGGTCATATTGCAAATGAGAACGGTTTATTTCCTAATATTGATCAATATTGATCATGCAGAAGAAACCAAGCCTATTTAAAATGTTAACCAAGTATATTATGTCCAATTCTTTTTTTTTAAAAGGTTCCCCATCCATTAAAGTTAAATGAGACTTCATCATTAACTTAAATGAAAACCGATCTCTGGTTTAAATTAAAATTGCAGGGCAGAATCAACCACGTTCTGGTACTGTCTTTAATAGTGTTCATCTAATATTTATGTTAGTGCTTCTTTGCTTAGTTTTAAAAGTTGGTTTGGTTTAATGACATGTTTCAAATGGGTAAATCAGCTCCTACCAAGCTCCGGGCTGTCTAAAATCACCCCAGTCTCCAAAACAGGCTGGTTAGAGTGAGCTGTGCTACTGCTGTGCTGCATCAGAAACATGCTAGATTTTCAGAATTTGTCCCAAACTCTTAGATTCATTTTTTTCCTACATTTTCTAATTCCATGGCATATTGGCCAGCAATCAGGACTCCTGTAGTATTCTGGCAATGTGGATTATAAAAAAGTATTTGCACCACTTGCAGGCTTTAGCCCAACCCTCCTGGCAGTGGCAGACGATGCATCTTGAGACCTTGTCCCTTCCTTTTAACCCTGTTCCCAATTCCGCGTTTCCACTCGCTTTGTACATTTGTGATTTTTTTTTTTCAGGCTAGATTTTACAGCATGAGATCTAGAATCATGTGGTTTACTTCTCTTATAGTGAGTGTGATCTACTGCCTCTTTAAAATGGATTTTAAAAAGACAATTTTTTAGGGATATTGGTGGATCTGAGTATCTCCAAGCTCAGGGAGCTTTAGGTCTGTGGATGACTCTGGATCCATCACTGGTGAAAATGAACCATACATTAATCTCACGGCCATTGTGTCACCACAGATTAAGTTTTCCAGATATTTCTGAAGTAAACTAGCAATCCAATACAGAATTTCCTGTTAGAGTACAGGGAACAGATATGTGCAACCACTTCAAAAATTTATTTCAGGTTTTCCTTTAACAAAGAAAAAAATTCTCTATATTGTAGCAATACAATTCTTCTTTTGATGACCTTTACAGAAGCCCTTGCCTTATTAATATTTAATCTTGTGGTTAATCATATGCTTATTCTTTTTAATTTACAGGAACTGTCCCGGTACTTAAACTGCCGAGGCACAGAGGAGTTTACAGGACTCATTTTAGACCTAGGAAATGGAGAACCAAGTGAAACTGAAGATAGAAAACTGATGTGATTCAAGTTTCTTTTTTCCCCCTGCAGCTCAAAACCTGAGATTTCTGCTCTGTTTCAGTTGCTCCATAATTTATTCCACATTATTCTAAAAACAAAATGTGGCAGGTGAATCACAAGTAGATGGCATAATATACTTCAGTAGCTTATTCACTCCTGATCATGTGAGCCAAGCTTACAATGGAAATATCTGTTAAGTTGTGAGAACATTTTGTTTCATCCGGAGAACAGCATGTCTCCTATTAAGGCTCGTTATCCAAAATCAGTGTGGCAAAGAGAAGTCACCAGCAATAGTACTTGCAAGTAAGTGAGGTTACTGAGATAAAAAATGTCAACAGCTGTTCATGAAAAATAATCTAAAATGCATCCAGCCATAATTAATAAAAGGATGAAAAGGCACTCTTTCATCACCATGTACGACTGCATCTTAAAACGAAAATCAGTCTTAAAAATACACTTCCTAAACATGCTACAGGGGAGTTGCTTGGCTTTTCTGAGGTTGATAGTTTCTATTATCATAAACTTTTCTGGCTTGTTAAAGTCAATCTTTCTGTCCTACTTCTCACCTACTGTGTCCCTGCTTGTGTTTCAAACCTCATTGATCACAGTACCAATGACAAGCTACATTTCTTGTCCTGTAGCTCCACCCCATTTTTCCCTCTTAGGGTTTAAAGCACGTTAGCAAGACAAAGGCTATCACCTGGCTCTGCAGTTCCATAGAATGATTCAATGTGCAACAATACAGATGGGACACGGAGGTGTGCAACTAGTACTCTGCCATCAGATTAATTTAGCATCGTCCATCTTGTACGATTTTAATGTTTCTTATACATGGATGGTCTTTCTAGACCAGTTATTAAGTCAGTCACAATAGGGGGAACATTGTTTGGAGGTACTTTGAATCCTACCATACAGAACCACTATAAATAATGCTATATACTTTAAAAAAAAATCTTTCTAGTAACTAAAGACATGGAGGAGACAAGTTTCTCTTTTAACTGCTATACCTATTCTGGATCAGTCATTCAATATGTTTCTCTCTGTGTTCTTTTGATCTTCATTTACTCCATCAGAGCCAGCTGTTTTCTCCAAAGAACAGCACAAGAAAGAAATATTCGTTTATTAATCTTTTCCCAAGCTGATACATTCTTGAGCTGAGCACCGTCTGAACTCAGAATGATTTACGTTCTTGTTTATTCCAAAAAGGCTTTGTATTTTCCCATCATTTCCCTCCTACCAGTCCAAAAGATTTTCAGAGTAGTAAAAGCTTCATCTACCAAGAAGATGAAGGTAAGAGTATTCCTATTGCATTTTCGTGATTAGGCTCATGCTTTTCACAGCTCTTTGTTTCTGGTTAACTTGAAAAATGAAGGAAAGAACACAGCAATAAATGGACTGCAATCTGATTTTTCCCTACATAATTTTTTTTTTTTTAAAAATCGTTGAACATAAATCCATTCACTAGAAGATATAGGACCTAAGTCTCGGATCTTGTATGCTCGTGTAACACCACTGAATTTAGAAAGCTTATGCAATTTTGCAGCTCAGTACCATACGGCACCTTGGCTTAAAATCTATACACAGTATGCTGGCTTTTCTGCAGCCAGCGATTTTTGATGCTTGGTAAACAAAGAGCTTAATAGCACAAGATATTGTGTCACATACTGTAAAATAATTAGGGTATAAAGGCAATTGCATGTGCTGATGCTTCCGCAGTAGTTAATCTCCTGGTAAGCTGAGTACTTTTCCTGGAACTCAGGACAGCCTTCACACTGATGGCTGTTTGATTGCATTTGTTTTGCTGCTGTATCCCCGTGTTGCTCTGGCTTGGCAGGAGTTTTGGATCCAGGGTAAGGCAGACAAAGTGAAGGGAGCACTCCGTCTCTGATGCATCACGCGCTGGCGTCCTCCTTCAAGATTAGTGTGCAGCTTTGATGTCTGTGAGACAGGACATGACGCATCATCAGCATGGGAGGACCATGTGTGGATGATCAGAAGGCTGATCAGCACACATATGCATATTGAAGGCTTACGTGGAATTTTAACTAGCTGAAGGAAGTTTGTTAAATTTAATTCACTGACAGAGTACTAGCTGCCTCTCTAGCCCTCCCCCTCAACACACAGCTGGGCATTTGAAGGAACTCAGTGAGGAGCTGTATGGCCTAATCCGGTATAGTCAATGAAACTCAGCTGACTGCCTTCAGGTCACTGCCACATGCTCGTCTGTCCCCTGTAAGGAAACAAACCAGCAACACATAAGAGGTCTCTAAGTCCGTTAGTGCAACAGTACATTTCTTACTCTTGATTTGTTTTACCCGCTGCCCAGATTGCAGGGAGCTCATTTAAAAAACGAGCTTTAACTTCCCAATTAAAAAAAATGCCCTTCACTCATTTTATTCTAGATCAGGGTGATCACATCCAGTAAGCCAGTGATGCTCCCCACCGTACATCCACTCTGACCCTAACAGGGAGCAATGTGCCTTGCACAGGAGGACCACAGCAGACTGAAAGAGGAGACTTCAGTGCTTACAATGGCAAAACACACCAGTGATGATTTAGAAATTACCCAGCAGTTTAGATTATGCAGCATTCCACTATGAGGCAGTAAAAATAGGGATGTATCCAGGTGATAATAACACAAGTGGTGTTTCTATTCACCAGTAGACAGTCAGGGTGCAGATTTTGTCCTCGGCTTGCTGGGAGATTACAAGTCAAGGTGCAAGCTTTCTCCCTTGTACCTGAAGGATTCATTGTTTACTAACAAATAGTTTGGAAAAAGTCTGGGCTAAGCTGTCGTGACTTCCAGGACATGGAAAGCTAGGCCTGATGGCAATGCACAATATTGGCATGTTTTCTGGTTAAATCAAACATTGGGCAGCTAGAGTTGTAAAACGGGTAATAAACTTTTTATAACATGTCATAAATAAGAATGCTCACGCTGACTGTTTGATTGAAATGGCCACCTCTTCATACCTCATATTTTGTGATCTCTTGGCTCCTGTACTCCTTCGTTTACAGCTACATCGACTGGATATTTCCTCTGTGCTTAGGGAGGAAGGCTCATAGAAGGAAGCAAATTTTGTAAATGTAATTAGTATGCAAGCTGCTGAATATCTGGAGGTTACTACTCTCAAATGTTGCATATAGATCATTTATTATTCTGTGCTTGTGACTTTCAGGTGGATTTGTAACATGTGATGTACAGGGAACACAGCAAAAAGTAGCATAATTCAAAGCCATGAATTTGCTCCCTCCTTCCTGATGCTTTCGGTTCACTTTCTGGAAATATTCAATGAATGATTTTTCATTCATGGGCATGCTCTTAGATCTAGGCAGTTATTTACAGGCACATCTGTGGCACTCATCCCTGGTATTTCAGCAGTCCTGAGAGGAAGCCTTGCATTCATTTCCCTGCTGAGCACAAGGCAAACTTAACTACGAGGAGATTTGGTACTGTGCCCTTACCCACAACCAGCCACCTTGGGACTGAAACTCCTCCAGCAGCCCAGGTTCCTGCACAGTCTCTGCTGCAGCCGGGGAGGAGGACCATGGGGCTGGGGCTGAGCATGGCTCTAGCCCAGGGGTGGGAGAAATGCAGGTTGGGGTACACGAAGAGCTAGCTGAGACAGGTGTTGCTATCAGCTCCTCTACCTGCCGGTGTTGCTGTTGTTGGGAGAAGACATCAGCAGACAGGTCAGCTGAGTGGTCCTGACAGTCCAGGGCTCTGCCAGATCTCAGTGTGTGCTTAAAGAAAGATGAAAACGAGGGGACCCCCCGCTCCAGCTTTTGAGGGGAAAGCGGCTGGCATTTCTCCCTGTGGTGGTAGGTGCAGGACATTGGCCAGCCCCTGACAGCTGCACAGGGGAGAGCAACTCTGCTGTCATCTCTGGTTTTGATAAGTACGGGTTGAACAATGTATGTGACTTACTTTACGCACCTCCTGTTCCCAATTGCTGGTGACCTGCAGAGATGCTTGTGTGCGTACCCAAATGATTTCAAAAGCACCAAACGGCTTTTGCATTTTATTGTAAGATTCCTCCTGGTGTTTGTATGCCAAACTGCAGCCTGGAGTGACATTTTATGGCCAAATTATAAACCATTGCACACAAAGATTTCCAATAGAAACACTGGCACAACCCAAACTCTAGCAGCACTTTTGAGCTTTGCCCTAATTGCAACAGTGCTGTATAAATCATAACTTTCTGCCTGTCACTAGTCATGGTCCCAGTGTGAATCCCAGATGGGTCAATGCCTGTACATGATAGGGAGGAAAGTGATGGCACACATCTTAGCTCCCATGTTCTCAACTGCAGTGATTATTAATGTGAGAAAGCCAGAATGATGGAAAGTAGCCCACGTTCTCATAGAATTTATAGCTTTTAGTGCCAAAGTCCCTCAGCCTTGACCAGCTGTTGCACTCCAGGAAGTGGAATACAGAAATACTCTCCTTCAATTTATCTTTCTTGAACTTGTTGCTTATGGGACTAAGACAATGAGACACAGAGCAGGCAGGTAACATAATTATAGACACCCACATGCAAACAATGAGTTTCATGCAGAAACACTGCACTCTACTACCAAAAATCTTTCCAGACAATCCAGTGTCTAAAAGTAACATTATACTGATAGTAGAGTTTTGCTCCTTTAGGGTTAGTATTTGGAGTTTTCTTTTTATGTGTTTTTTATTTTTTTAAAAAGATGACAGGCTAACTAAAGTGAAAGTATTTCCTAACTCTAAAAATGTTAAAGCATGTGAAAAACATCACTCACACGAAGTTTCCCTGAGTGCAGGGTATGCAGCTACTCCTATGGATCACTTAGTGCTCTGAGTTTTAACACCCTTTCTGGGATCATCCAGAACAGAGGCACCCAAATGATCACAAATACATATATATAATTCTATGTTACATTCTTTCCTGAAATTCGTACTCACATTGATGAAGGGTACGAGCAGATTAAAATGTAAAAAAGTAATCCCCTCTTTTGTCTTTCTCCCACTCACAGCCTCTATAACCAACAGATTAATATAATGTTCATACAAATTCAAAATGATTCAGTTAAACTTATAGTCAGACCCTAGGGGAAAAGTCTGATTCTGATCACAGCAAATGCAAGATTTTTCTTGACTTCAGCAGGACAAGGACCTCCTTCTNCCCCCCCCTTTTTTTTTCTAGTTTACATACTCTAGCTGGTGCAAAGGCAAAGTATGTTGCATGGATTATGGATTCGGTGAAATACAAATATCCAGTTTGCGCTGAATGAATATGAGGGGACAAAGGGTTTTGTCATATGTAGCAGGGCAAGAAAATGCTCCTACAGAGAGGCATCTTTCTGGCTCAACAGCATCAAACTTCCGTGGTCTCTAGAAAAGTAGTAGTAGGATCTTTGTGAGAGCAGACATGTACGATGAGTTAAATTCATGGTAGACACAGAACTGTCATTGCTCCCCAACATGCCTTCGCTAGATGTGTGATGTACCCATGTAGTAACAGCAGTATATCGAAACTTTCCATGCTGTATCTTTGTTCTTGAAAGAGAATCATGCTTTCTCTTTCTCCCCTCCCCTCTGATATCCCAAGGCATCTCCAAATGTGCTTACAATTATTTATCTACCCTTGGTAAAAACAGATTTTTGAATGAAATTAATATAAATGTAGAAAAAAGGAGACATTTAAAAATGAATTTTAAGGAATTGCTAGTTGTTTGTTAAAGCCTTTTCATGCCTTATCTGAGATCTTGAAATCATTTATTTAATAAAATGGTTGCAATGACTCACATCTTTTCTGATAGAGTTGTTTTCATTTATGTTATATGCAGAAACAGCTCTGTTAATAAAAAACATATATAAATAAAGTAGCTCCAGAAAGGAATGCTAATTTGTATAAGAAAACCCTGGACAATTAGGAACTAATGTCTGTAAAATATTCTGTTGCCACAAGACACACACAAACTGATTGAAGACAGAGACTTCTATGAGAGTTTTGTTGAGGATTGCTTTATAAATAGATGCTCAATAATAGTAGGCCAGATGTTCAAAATAAATTGTCAAGCAAGGTTTCTTGTAACCAAGCTGAGGAAAGCCATCAAAGAAATTGTTTCACAACATCACATCACATTCTGAGCCTGTTAGCCTATTGTCAAATGATGCTCTTAGAGATGATGAAGTGCTCTCTCCTGTCAGAAGAGCCAATGTCTCTTTTGGTAGAGGGACTAAAATAAAAACTTGGACTGAGCTTCGCTATGAAGCTGAATGTAGACATGGCATTTTGAACCACAACATAGAGGCGTGGCTGCTGTAAGGGTTACTGCTGTCATCGGTGAGCTGACAGCTTGCGTGAGCTCTGCATAATACACTGGTCAGCACATGTAACATTACATCCACCAGCTTACTCATGCATATGCACTTTGGGAAGTTGTAATAGCAACACCTTCCAATGGGGAAAAAAAGAAAGGATGAGATTTTTCATGCACAAATATAGGCATCTGAAAGTCAGGTGCCTGGTCTAAATATCAAGGCTCCTCATGTAGTCACTGGAGAAACAGCTGCCTCTGAAGGTTCATTTGTCTTCTCCTGAGTTAGGTATGAGTAATTTTCTGATAGTAGTTTTTCCACTGACTATAGAGACTAGATACTTTCTGTGACAGGGATGTGACATGACCCCAAAAGCAAAAGCTCTGACATGCATCTGTTAATATAGTTTTCTTTCGGAACACCACAAGAGCACCAAAAGGAATTTGTAGCTGAAAAGAGATCTCTTAAGAGCACACAATTTTTAAACAGACAAAAATCCAGATGTGCTGGGAAAGACTGAATTAAAATAAATGGATTTGGAAGCAACTCTCTCTGTCTTGCTCCTTGTTTTCTGCATGCCAAGTCTGTTCCTCCAGAGTTTCTCTTAGTCCAGCAATTTTTTTTGTGGGTTTCCAAGTTGAAAAAAATTATGGAAGATTTTGTCCCTTGGAAAACTTTATTTCTATCACTTTTGAAAATTGCCTGTGTGTTAGCTCCCTGATTTCCTAAGCAATTTCCCAGTCTGGGCTCAATCTGTCTATCTCATGTTGCATTTCAAAACCTTTCATCCTGGGTAGTGTTTGCTTGGTCTGCAGGAAGAAAAAGTCTCCTCCTTCCACCAGAGGTTCCATGTAACACAGAGTGAAGCAGCCAAAAAAGGTAAACCAGTAGCCTTCTTCCCTGTGGCCCTCCTTTTCCTTTGAACACGTACATAACAAGAGTAAGGTGAGACAAAAAGTCACATTTGATTTGCATAAGAAGAATAATTTTACTGCAACTCTCAGGTTTTATGTTGAACTAAACAACAGGCCTTCCATGGGAAAACTGTATATAACGCGTGTACGCCTAGTATTTTTCTTCCAGTCTGATAACAAATTCTACAGGCAACTCTGCAGCATGTAGTGAAAAGTATTTCATTTGTTTACTTTAAATCTGTTGCCTGGTAATTTCATTTGATGCTCCTTGGAAAGAACAAGAGTATTGTGGGAAACACTGAATAAACATTCTTCATTCATTATCACCGTGCTACTCCTAGTTTTATATATCTCAGTCATATCTCTGTTAAGTCATCTATTTCCCAAACAAGGTCATTGTGGTCTGCAAAATCAAAGACATGAGAAGCAGTGAAAAGAATTAGCACAAACCCTAGAATTTCGGTTATCACTAAAAGGCAATCCTGCAGCAAAACAAGGGCAAAATTCTCACTAAATGATACCCATACCTATGGAAGTCTGAGGATTTCATGTTTTCTCCGAGTGGCTTAGATTTTAATTTTAAAATTACTTCCAAAGGAAAGCTAGAAACATTTTACATGCCACTATTAGTAATAAATAAATAAATAAGTGCTATATACTGCAGTTGACTAAATGCCATTGTTCTTTTTCAGCATTTTCCTTTTTGCCATATGTTTAGAGTCACTGCGACTGCAGCAGTGTGAATACCAGCCACACAAGCTATCAATTAACTGTTTCTGAATGCCTCCATATTCTTGCTATACATCACTGTGGCTCCTCTAACCTTTGCAAAATGTTTTCTTCAGTCTTTTTCTGTACAGCATTCTGATGCTATTGATAACTTGAAGTCTAACTGTTACTGTGGCACCATGAGGACATAATCATGGCCTCTAACCCCACTACATTAGGCTCTGTACAGATCCGGGAAGTATGGATATGGAATTGCTCCCAACCACGTATAATTTAAAAACAAAGATAAGGTTTTTCAAAAACACACAAAAGTGGGATTCGTCTCAATAGTTCCAAATGTCTCAGCTGCAGATATTGGCATCTGAGCTAGTTACCCCCAGCTTTCTTTATAGCCAATGAGGGGAAACAGACACCATTAGGTATCAGCACATTGGATCTGATCTGGCAATGCCTTGTTTTCTTCTATACACTATAGACTAAGTCAAGATGAGCTGTAACATAGACACCTGTATCTACAGATGTCTGCATCTGGTCAGATATAACCCACAAGACATAATGGTGGGTGATGGTCTCAACATAGTGCTAGCCAAGTAGGATTTACAGGAGAGGAAAAAACAAAAACAACAACAAAAAAAACCCACCCTCATCGTAGCTCTGTGCATGCTTTAGAGGAAATGAGATATTCATTAGCATGAGAAGTCAGAGGAAGGTCAGGGAAAATGTGTGCTCACAGAGATGTAAGATGATGGGGTCTATATGAGAGTCTTAGGTGTCTGAGATCCCACAGGAAGATTAAATCTCATTTAAGAACGTCATGGTAGTATTGTGCCAATGTCTAAGAAAAGCAGTTGTGAAAAGTTTGAAAAGCAAGTTTACAAGGAAGGGAGGCTAAGAGGTTTGTTTTATTTATGTTCAGCTTGGCCTGATTGTTGGACAAGAAAAGGTTTTCCTTCAGACATAAGGAAATAGATATGGAGTAAAGACTTAAAAGAAAGACATACCTTTTTGACACAGACATGCTGGTTGATCTTGTGTTTGCAGATGAGACGTGGAAGAAAATGAGAAGAATAAAATGAAAAACAACAAAGAATACAGCTTTACTGAGCACCACTCTTCTCTCCCCTGTAATCAGTGAGGAGAGCAAAAAATCTTCCAGAGGAATTTCCGAACAAGCGGTTAGGAAGAACATGGAAAGAAGAAAAATTCACCGAAGCCAAAAAAAGGACAAGTTTTCTGAAAGTATGTGCACATTTGTGTTCAAGTTCAAGGCAGCCAGGCCAGTGAGGGAAGGAGGGGAATGCCACACTGCAGCGGGAGCTCGGAGGTTACCGGAGGCAGAACAAGCAGGGGCTGGAGGGACAAACAGGTGTAAGCTCAGACTGGTGTAAATCTGATTGTAAGGCTATGGAAAAAGAGCCAGAATGTACTGAGAAGCTAAGAAGAAGACTAAGAAAGGTAATAGGCACTGGCACAGGTTGCCCAGAGAGGCTGTGGAGTCTCCCTCCTCGGAATCTTTCAAAAGCTGCCTGGACATGGTGTTGGGCACCCTTCTCTGGGTGTCCCTGCTTGAGCAGGGGTTGGACCAGATGGCCTGCTGAGGTCCCTGCCAGCCTCAGCCATCCTAAGATGCTATGAATGGGATGAGATGGGATTATTGAAACAGCCAGAGGAGTAAGGAGAAAAGGCATAAGGTGACAGTCTGTATTATGGACAGGGAAGGGGAGAAAGAAAGGAAGGTCAGGGTATATTTCATCTTTGTATTTATATATTAAATATATACCTTTTCCTTTACAGGGAGATACTGCGAATTGCAGTGTAGACAGAAAGAAATAAAAGCAAGAATGAGGAGGGTTGTAGAAAAGTGAGTGATAGGTGATGAAAAGGCAGCTGCTATTACAGGTGTAGGCACAGTGGAAATAGCAATTTATCTCTGAAAATGACAGACAAGTGATTGTCTGAGGTGGTATCTAGAACAAAGTAAGCAACAGTGCTTTACTAGCCATTTTTAAAGGTCATGTTGTAATTTTTACTGTGATACCTTGAGACAGATGAAACACATTTATAATTTGATGATTCAGAAGGACACTAAAAGGGCGACCCTAATTTATCGTTCATTTGAACACCAAAGGAAACATCAACAAAGCTGTATTATTATGTTTTAAAGTGGCAAAAATATGGTCACAAAACTTCCATTAACTGAGTTTTAGACTAGACTGGTACTTTGAACTTCCTGATTATAGTTTTTTAGAGAGTCAGGGCTAAAATCTAAACAGACAGACCACATATTCCTGTGATGGACGAAAGCATATCCAGTACTTATAAAAATGCTTACATTCTTTAATAGTAAAAAATACTGTTAAAAACATTTCTCATTTTAAAAGCTCTTTCAGAAAGTCTTCAAAACTTGGCATCCCATATAGGCAGAAGTTTCTGGCTTTTCCTTCAGTAAAGCGTTAAAGAGCAGAGCTATACAACCAAAACTATTCTAACAGTGCTGGCTTCAGCATAACCATCTTGGGTCCCAGCTGGCAAAAGTCTCTTTAGAACTGGGTTGAGACACTCATTCTGTGAGAAAAGCAGATTTAAGTCCCTATTCTGTCTGATTTAGAGGGGTAATTCTGGGTGACTAATGGATGATTTTGGCTGAGTACCCTCTAGCATTTCCTGACGGGCTTGTCTGCCTTTAGTCAGGCTAGGAACACTTCTCTGAATTTCAAAATGTTCAAAATGGCTTGATAATAACTAGGCTACAAACTGATGGATCACATATAGAGGTCGCAGGCTTATTTATTTTTTCATTTACAGATAAGACCTTAGAGATTTGATTTTTACCTTCTGAAGATGAAAACCTTATTGCCTTTCAGTACAAAACTTCAAGAGTTATGTAGATTCCCTAATTAGAAACAAGATAGAAATGCACATGTAATTAATTCAGAACCTTTCTTAAAAACATGCAACAGAGAAGTACAAATCTCACAATCTAAACAAAATCTTCTTCCTTTCAAAAAGTACATTCACAATTTCCATTCTGGTCAGCAACTTTAGACAGCTGGAGCCCACAGCTAAGAAAAAATACATTTCTTATAATTGTATAAATTAGAGCAAGAATGATTGTAATTGTCCACATTCACTACCAAGATGTCTGTACAGGTTTAAATTAGGAGTCTTTACAGGCTTGGGAGGGCAAATTTTTGCAGTTTAGGAAAACAATAATTATTAAGTTTTGGACATTACAGAAAAAAAAAAGTTTTATTTAAATGAACAAAAAGAGTTTTGTTTTGTTTTTGAAGTATAACATGATTTGACAGGTCAGGCACATAGAGTCTATCAATTTTCTATAGTGTGAAAAATATAATTCATGAATAATCTTCTAAGCAACATCTGCATTGAACGTACCTGTAGGTTGCCTGAAAGGTTAAGAATCTAAAGGCTGACATGATTTATGCCTGTACTGATAAGTCACTAAAAATGCTTCTCTCTCATTTAGCTTGATTTATTCAGATGTCTGAAGGTGTTATAGAAGGAAGAAAGAGCATCATTATTTCAATTTTGCAGCTGGGGAAGCAGAAGCAAGCAGAAGCATTGCAACATGTCCACCTTCTTGGGGAAGTTACTGGGAGATCCAAGGATAAAAAAAATGCTTTTGCTTCTCCAGCTAACTCTGTCCCCAGAACAGTTGGATTTTGCTGGAGCTGAATGACTGCTGAGTACTGCATTCACAACTATGCACAAAAAAAATACAGTTCCTGATTTGATTCAGCTGCATTCCTGCCCTTTTTTGTTAGTCTTATTTCAATCTATTTTTTTTCTGCATATGAATGTTGGTGAAGAAAACTGATATAGGGGAATACATATATTCATGCAGGAATAGGAGTATGAAAAAGTGTACTCATCTTCTGTTTATTATTCATGATTCACTATTCATCATTCACTTTTTTCTCTATTCATGAAGTTTCAGGCATCCAATCAGGAGTGGAGACCAGGATGAATAATGGAAATACACAGTTCACAGATAATACTCAGGCTGTAATTTGTACTGGCAAATGATCTGATGAACGTTTATAAATAACTGAAGCACAGTATTTTGGGGGCACAAAAGAAGATTCTGCCCTCAAACAAGGCAGCAGAGAAATGAACTTGATTAAAAAAGGGTTCTAAGCAAGTAACCAGAGTAGATAGCAACCTCATCTGGTATATGCTGACTTATCCCAGCAAGATGAAAGGCCATTAAGCTATGAAAACAACTTTGTGCTGTGAAGAGGCAGGTGTATCATTTTAAGTGTCACCTCTGGGGAGTGGACCAGTATCCACAATAGGATTGAGGGTAATCAGGGCCACATCTAACAAGACCAGTGGAAATCTTATCTCTGCTAAGTGATTCCTGCCAGAATGCTTTTCTAAAGACAAGAACTTCATGTCATATTCTACTGTCCTGAAAATCAAGGGGATTAACTTCTGTAGTATGTACTCCATGCCTAGATGTCCAAGAAACGACCATTCCTCAGCTTCCCAGCTACTGTGTTTGCTCTGAGGTGTTCAATACTGCAACATTTGTTCAGAGGCTAACAACTTTTGGAGGGCAGTGGATGCAAAACCCTTTTTCCCTCACTATAAGTTAAGTAGTCTGTTAGAAATATTGAGGAAACCCCTCCAGAAAGACAGAAGGATGTGGTTTTCTTAGCAATAACTTGCTGGTTAAGGCAGGGGCTCAACTCCTTCAACTGCGAACAAAGCAAGGTGAGGATGGGGAGTCACTGTCTCTGCCACAAGTCAGAGAATGCCCAGCTCCGCATCCCAGACTGGCTGGTTTCTCACCGTATGCTATTATTGACATCCGTGACTTTAACTGTTACACTGCCACTAGATGTTTCTTGCCATGGTGTTGTAGTTTTCAGGTCACCATCAAAACGCAAACACTTTAAGCAATCTTACTAGCTCTTTGACCCACTTTAATACAAGAAAGGTAGGTATCCTGAAAGGAGTATATAGGCATTGTGGGACACTGCAACTTACAGTCCAGCCTATTAGCGTCAACCACATCTAATTTCATTGTCCTTAGGGTGGCAGGCTACTTTATACATCTTGAATCTACTTACCTAAAATAGCTATTGTACTGGTACCCTATCTCTTTCTCCAAGACAGCAAATCAAAGCTACAGAGAGATGATTGGTCAGTGGAAAAATCTCCAACCATCACAGGCAAATCTTGTCATACAATTGTTTGCATAAACTGATGAATTCAAATGTACTTGAAGCCTCACACAGAGCAGCATTCAAGCCGATGAGGAGAAATTCCCATATGCTGGATGAGGCCCTTCACTTTTGCATCCCTTTTACCGTGTCCTATCTACTTGGTCGTCTCCCCTGCCATCCCTTGCTACATGGAGAGAAAGCAGAAGTACAGACAGTCTTAAGGAAGGAAAACTGGTGGATCTAGAGGTGTGAAACAAGAAACAAGTTTGGATGATGGCTGGCGGGTGCGAGGAGGCATCAGGAGAAAGCACTGGAAGAAAGAGAGGGAAACACAATTCCAGTGATAGAAAGCAGAGGTATGTATTTGGAAGCCCTTAGGACCTGGGAGGAAACAGAGATGAAAAAAATTATGTTGTAAGGGATGGTGTATGCTGGTTTTCCACTCAAGTTGCAAGAGGCTAGTGCATCCTAATCTGGGGGTTTCAGCAAATTCCTGGAAGGGTTTCGAGCGTAACTCAGGTTGTTGCTTTCTCTGTATATTTGTTAGGAGATGCAGTGAGCTGAATTTTGGTTTATAGCTCCTTCCGCTTTGAGGATTTCCATTATATCCACCCAACGAAATCAATAATGACTTAATGAAATCAGGAAACTTCCCAGTGGGAAAGTCTGGAGGAGAGAAGGAACCTGTGTTAGAACCCACCGAGGGAAAGAGGTCATTGCACAGCAGCCAGGGCTGTTTGTTTGCTTTAGCTGGCAAAGTTAATTCAAGAATCATGTTTAAAAACACTGCCTGGCATTTTTTGTATTTCCTTATTTTCTCAGTTGTTTGGGGTTGGTCGGCATATTAGCTGGCAACCTTCTCTGAGAGGTTAATTAGAGGAGGCTATTCAGGAATACTTCACAGAACCGCACACACACTGCCTGGTGGGAATCTAATAGATGTATAAGAAGCTCGGAAATCTATTTTTCTAACTGGGGAATCTTTTTCACCACAGGACCCAAGGTCAGGTGCAAGTCTGATCCTTGTTTCCTCCTCATGAGGATCAGAGTATGCTGAGACTGAGCAATGCTTGGAGTGGGAATCAGAGCCTCAGCTTATGGCAATAGAAACTGGAGAGGTTTTGCAGCCCTCCTCAGTGCAATGTTATTGATTTCCAGAGCCAGAAATTATTGTTCCCGTGGCTTAAACTTTATTCTTTCCTCTGAAGTTTGAAATTGGTTTGTCCTTTAAGCTATACTAACACTTGACATGTAATACAAGATGATTTTGTTGTCACTAGCCGGCAAATATTTGACCTCAGCAGAGAATGTAAATTTGAAGCACAAAGCTATAGAATTACTTCGCAGTCCTTGCATTTGTTTTGGCTGTGACTGGTATGAAAATGGCTCCAAATCCAGCTTAGTCATTCCTTGCAGAAGGACTGAAAAAGAGCCAGTCAGTCTTCTGCAAGAAATTTTGGGTGGGCTTTGGATCAGGCAGCATTTGCCCAGTCAGGGAACTCAAAATAATCATGTGAAATATGTTTTAATGCTCAGTCACAGCCAATGAAGAATTTAAGCCCACATATATTCAGGCCTTTACTGTTCAGTACTTGCTGCCAGTTCCAATCTCTTTCCCTCTTTCCCTTCATAGGCAGCTAATGGCATTAATATAACTGAAAACCCATCTTTGGAACAAGAGCACAAGCAGAAAATCTCATTCTGACACTCATATTCCTTTCCCTTAGCAGATCTTGCTGAATGCCTAAAACAAAGTTCCTGGTGATCCTGGTATTAAATTTCCCCTTTGGTGTGTTAATTCATGTACGCTAAGAGGGAAAAAGAGCAGGCTTTGAGGAACAAGAAGTGTCATGACAACTGCATCATCAATGTAATCAACCTCTGAAACTCTGTGCTGTCTCCAGGAAGTCCAACTCCTCCTTTCCTTTGCTGCTGACAACATACTCGGGCATGAGGAGGGAAACTTGTATCTCCACACTGAATAGGTCAATCAATCTGAATTACCAAGAAACGATGCATAAGAGAGATTCCTGAGGCAATGAAGAAACCTTCCACCCCATTCAATTCTAAGACCAAGATTGCATTAATTTATTTACTTACATTCACTAGTGACTCAAGTTAATTAAAGGAGATCCCATGCAAATTCCCCATGAGATACATCAGTGGCTCATGGTACTACATGTTATTTCTACTGGAAATAATGATTTGCAGATGCAGTAATTCCTCACAATACACATCTTTGCTGCAGTCCATTACATTGACACCTGGTACAACAGGATATTTAACTCATGGCACTGAAGTCCTTTATGGTGCCCCTGCTTTTTTCTTTGTTTTTATGCAAATCCTTTAGTATTTTTGTTTCTCATTAAAAAAAAAAGAAGATAAGTAAAACTTTGACTAGATTTAAGCAAGTGCCTTTGAAGTTAACCCATTGCTTTTCCTTTCATCTCTTCGTAGGACAAACTTAAGATAATAGAGACTCAAAGGCACACCTGCTCTTATCTGTGATCCCGTAGCTCCATCAACTCTTCTTGAAGAAACACCGGTTGCAGACTCCTCTGAGAACCCCCACAAGTGGTTGCTGAGAAGTTTTGTCTTTCCTACAGAGTCAGAAAGCATCTACTAACTTTTGTAGGAGCTGAGGTAACTGTCTTATCAGGCTTTGTCTCAATGAAGTTCATCATCAAAGAGTCTAACCAAGATCACTTTCATTTACTGAGTTCAGTGAATGGTGCATGGAGGAGGTACAGTTTCTACTAGACATATTTCTTCCTGCAAGCAGGAACCGCTGCTTGGAGTGCTGTTGATGACTTCTCAGGTGTATTGTCCCGGTTCAGGCATGCCAGTGGTGCTTCTCCTGGCTTTATATGGGCTTGGGCACCTGCCTTTGTGCCAAGCCTCTTCTCAAACTTCCCTGTGTAACTGCAAGCATAGTCACAGGCTTTTTTTTTTTTTTTTTTTGTGCCCTTATATCACACCAGCTCCCAGCACATAACTGGATGCTGAGCTGAAGTCTGTGGTGCCAGGACCCACGGACTGGTATTTTGCCATAAGATCCTACTCCGTGTGAGCTCTCAGACTGGATCCATGGGTGGAATAAGAGATGACTTCTTTTTGCAAGAGTGAATTGGTTAACACTCACCTGAGAAGAGATTGTGGTGCTTTCCATTCTCTGGAACAGGTCCAAATTGAGAGCGAGTGAAAGCCTGAGGACAGATTGGTAAAGGAGATAATGTGGCTTCAGGTTCCCTCCAACAGAGAGGAAATTTGAAAATGGTTTTCCTGAAGCCAGGTGAAAGAACAAACCACAGGCTACTGAGTGAAAGGTGAGAACTGAGTTGAGTCCTCTTGTTGCTCTTAGTACAGAAAGAGTGCCTTCCCTGCCCGTGGGCTCTTCTCTCTCCCTGCGTTTACCTACCTGTGAAAACTATGCTGAGTAATATTTCTACTCAGCCTCTGTTAGGTTCATCAATCCAAGCTCTTTGGTAAAAACAAAACAAAACAAAACAAAACAAAAACAATACTCTTTTGAAAAATCCTATTTGTAAAATAGAAGTGAGTTAGCTTCCTCAGTTTAGAATGTATGCTGTATTTTTTCCATCCTTCTTGAATCCCATGCAAGGTTACCTTGGAGAGTTTCCGTTTCATCTGCAACATTCTCACTGTGTGTTTCATGGTAGCCACACCAGGATGTCTGGTGGCTCACTGGTACCCTGAAGTCAACTAAAACATCCCCCTCTTCACCCTCTCCTTCCATATTCACCTGATGAACTTCCTTTCTGTAGCAGTATTTCTTGTTTCTAGGTTCATGGTCTTGTCTCAGGCAATAAAAACAATTATAAATGGAAAATAAAAATCAGGAAAAAATCAGTTTTCCCTATTGCTCTCAAGAGTTACGCAAAAAATCACTTGCCTTTGGGGGAGAAGATCCTTCCAAATCTCACCTAATAGCTGAGTGTGTAAAGAACCCTGAAACTGGGAAAATATCTGACAGTATTTTTATCACAGCTTATGCCACAAAATTGCTACACATTAATTATCCCCCCCCTCCCCCCCAGCTATATTTGTGCCATATAGAGCACTGTATTGTATCTTGCTTCATTTTGGGCCAGGTGCTTTATAAAGGGAGTTCTGTTGCCAGTGGGCACCAAGAGTTCAGTGCATCCAGAGCTGCTCTGAGGCCAGTGGGATTACTCTAGATTGACCCAGACAACAGTTTTTGGTGTCATAATTTTGGCAGTTTGACACTGTGTTGCAAGCTACAAAGATCTGTTTATCTAGTTTTTTATCTGGGCTCTTACACCCTTTCCTTGCTGTGGTAAAACTCCACTAGTGAGAGTAAAGACTTTCATCCCTGCTGGGAAGCTAGCTGAACATAAATACATAAGCAATATTGAAGAGAAAAGAAACCATGAAAAGTGTAAATAAAGGATGGTGGAAAAGCCCAGCTCACTCATTTTTTCTGCTCTGTATCTATGGCCACAGTTATTTCCCTGGGGACCAAGATAGTGAAGGAATGCGAGGTTCATCATTTCTCTTGTTTCCAGAGAGACCACATGAGGAAGAGATGAGCAGATGACTATCCCGGTAAGGCAGAAATAAGACTTGTGCTATTCAAAGGGGAGGAGGAAAGAAAAAAAAAGAAAAAGAAAAACAGAAAAAAAGAAAAGAAAAAAAAAGAAAAAAGAAAAGAAAAAAGAAAGAAGAAAGAAGAAAAAAGAAAAAAGAAAGAAGAAAGAAAAAAAGAAAAAAGAAAGAAGAAAAAAGAAGGAAAGCAGAACAAATGGATTCTTTTAAAAGCTTTTTTTAAACAAAGGAGACACACTATTTTAAATGATGAGTTTTACTTAAAAATAGGTTACTTCTTACCCAGTGAATGTACAAGAAGATGAGAGACATAAGCTCTCAATTCTTCCTTGCATTATTCCTCTGGGATCTGAAATTAGTTTTATAAATTACTTTCACTTTCTTGCTTCATAAGCTCAGTGGTTTGGCACATATAGACAAAGGAGATGTGAACATTTGCAGAAAACCTGTTGCAGAATATGAGGCAACTGGATCTGTGCAAGGGCATTCAAAGCAAAGAGAGCTGTGCAGGGTACTTGGGTGTTGCAAAGGTGAGGGATGGACTTGAACTGCTTGAACAATTCTTGTGAAAGTGGTAGCTGATTCTCCCGAAGAAGCAAGAAAATTTAGTCTTTCCTTTTAAGCCCAGAAGAAAGTAATTTCTGTTGCTGTACCTTATCATGTCCATTCTTGTCTAACCATTCTCCACCAGAAAGCTGTCTGCCAAAGACTGACAGTGAGTTTGGATTCTCTCAAGAAAAGAAAGGAACTGAACCTGAAGAAAGGACATGATGCTAGGCCTTTCACATCTGTTGTGAATGAACCGCTTGCTGGACTCTTACGTAAATGCTAACCTGTCCTCATTCAGCCACTTCCAAAGAAAAGCAAAGTTATGACTACATTTTGTGAAGAATCTGATCTGGTTTGTGTACACATGCATGCATGCGTGTTCATGTATGTGTGCATGTGTGGCATTGTGAGAAGTGCTACTGAATCCAGCACTTCAGAGAGACTTACCATAAGGAATTCATTGCTCATAGATCCTTACAACCTCAAGCATAATGAAGGTTGGTATGAGCATATGGTAGAAACATGATTCTCAGTACAAAAAATATCAAAATCATTAGATGCTAGAAATATCACATGACTGTGATGTTAGCCTTCTGCCCCACTCTGTGTTGTTCTGTATGGGTTGCCCTAGCCCTGATCTGCACTGGTTGGCCACATTGAGCACATCTACCTCCATGTTCCCCACAGAATTGCCTTGTCCCTTCCCCCCAGAATTGCCTCGTCCCTTTGCCCCGTTAGGGTCAAACCTTTCAGCTGCTTCTGCACTCACTTTCTCCCCCAGCACTTGGATAGGGGAGCAGGGTGAGATGCTGCATAATGGGGTCAGTAAGTATCACCAAGGAAGAGCCCTGTTTTGGGAGAGAAGTTCACATGCACTCCAGGAGATGGAGTCTCCATGTGCCCAGTCAGGTCATCTGGATAACAGGGAAGTTAGCAAGGAGAGATAGATCCTTGCTTCCAGCCACAATGAATCCCACTAAACCCTTAGAGGATGAGTTTCTTGACAGCAGCTTTGGTATTACAAAAGATTCAGCTCTTTTTGTCCACTACTATGCAGGCAGAAGCTAAGTTCTGAGCTTTGCTGCTTCTTAGACTAGGCACAAAGCAGAACTTTGGCTTTCCTAGGGTATATACAATCCCAAAATCAAGTGTAATGAATTCTCAGGATCTCAGTGACAGACATTTTACTGCCTAAATTCTGCCAGAATGCTAATCTAGATCATAAATCTACTCTGACCATGGCCTTGATGGAACTCACGTGTCATACATAGTCTCTTACTCTACTTTTCATGATCGATGTCTGGCAACGCTCAATCTGCATACACTTTCTATATGGGATCCAAATGCTTTGAATACAAGAACAAAATCCTTTTCCTCCTAACCTGACTGTATTTAATCCCTTCTATTTTTATCACAGGTAGCTCTCGTCTTTCCTCTTTTCTCTTATCTAGGCTGCGTAGTGTATCTTCTCACTTTGTGTGGGTGTCTCATCAGACACAAATCAGTTCCCAGTCAAGGCATTTATTAATCTTTGATGTCTTCTGGTTTCATCCTTGCTTCTCTAGAAGGTTTTTTTCTGGGGGGGGTTGGGGCAGGGGGAGGGGTGAAGGGGTGGCACTTACAGTATCAAGGAGTCCCTCAGACACCTCAATTGCCTCTATCCTCAGAATCCCCTCACATTGTAGACAGAGATTTGATGCTCAAGGAGATTAACTGATCTGTGCAAGGTCCGCAAGAAAAACATGTGGTAGAAACATTTGTCAGATGTTCTGCAAAGCTGAGCAGTCAGGGGCTTAAAAACAAAACCATCCTCTCTCACAGGATGTACAATTTATCTTTCCAAAGAGGTCTCCATTACTTCGCTCTCTCTTGTTCAGTCTCCCAGACAATATTGTCTGGCAGAAATGCAGTATGTGCTATCGCACTGTCACTTGCAATTTCTGGTTAAAGCATAATCTTCCCTATTTCCACAGCTGCCCATTCTGAAATTTCTTAAATATACCCTTGAAACTGGCTGATGTTAGGAACAGACTGTTGGACTAGATATCTGTTCTGGTAGAGTATGAAAACACTGCCCAATCTTCTAACAGAACTGTTATTTGTTGATTCCCTCTCCAAGAGTTCTGGGTTCATGTTCAATCCAAAATCCCTAACAATTGGCAACTAGACTGATCTAGTAAGCAGGATTTTGCAGTAGGGGTCTGGGTCTGACACCAGTTAACAAATATTTTTGTTAAAGACTTAGATGGTGACATGAAGAGTTCATATAACAAAGTCTCAAAACTCCAAATGGCTTTGATAAAATAATAAAAAAAAAAAGCCTTGGAATAAACAGGATGCAGTTTAATAGGGTAAGTAGAACACATGTAGGCATAATCAGATGTCTGCTTAAAGGAGAAAAAATGTGAGTGAGACAGCAGGTCTGCAGAAAAAGATAGTGTTTCCCTGCCAGAGCAAATACAAACACAAAAAATTATGCTAGACATGTGAAATAATTCTTTTGTTATTGTCCCTACTTTTGATTGACTCATCTTGAATATTGTGTTCCATTTCATGTGCTGTGTCTCAGAAAAAGTTGGGTTTAATCGAAAAGAGCCTGCAGGAAACCAACCAGAATGCTCAGTAGTTCAGTGAACATTACCTGTGTGGAAGAAATGAACAGATCTGGGTTACTTCTTCAAGGCTGGCAGGGATCACCTTTTCTGAGGGCCACCAGACTAGTCCTTCCTCCGACTCTTACCGCATTACTCCCTGCAATTAACAACTGATTACACTCTCTTCATACTTAAATACCATTCCTCCCTGAATTCAATGCCTCTGTTCAGGTTACCTGGAAATCTTTCATGTCTTCTCTGAAAAGCATTTCAGAATGCTTGGAACATTAATTTAGCAAGAATGAACATTCACTTTACTCACATGAGAATGAAGTCTATCACAACCCCAAACTGTAATATTTCTTAGCAACATTTCAAGCTCCTTGCAGGAGTGGAAGTTCTCTTCTGGCATTTGTCCATCTCCAATCATCCAAACGGCCTTCAGTAGTTTAATCAATGAATAATGACACAGAATAGCTTTCACCTATTTGCCCTCAGAACATTTTCTTATTATTTTGGAAATTTTATGGGATTAATTTTTTATTTCCAAATGTAATAAAGTCCAGGGACATGAGCATTAGCATAAGCTTATGTAGCCTAACATTTTATTACTCACACAAAGCTTTTGTGGATGAGACTTGTAAAAACAAGGTCTGTTCTCTCATAAGTTAAAGGGCTGATAGCACACTGAGAGAGGTTGGAGATACCTGAGGTATTGCTTCAATTTCTATTACCTTGGAAACACTTCCTCCCCTGCCCCCCACGGAAAACTCTGATTAAAGAAAGAGTCCTTGGCTAAGCTCAAAACAATCTCTGAAAACCTATAAATCTTTATTAAATTCTTTGCTAAAACTCAGCTGAGGAGGAAGGGAGACACACTTTGTTCTGGGTATGTTTTTGCTACAAAGTACTCAGGGACCTATAATAAGCACAGAGCTCATCTGTTGCTAATGATTTGAAGGAAGGACTCTTCCACATTGCGGGATAATATTAAGGGCACTGTGCTACAGTAGAAGCATTCTACTTCATCTGCATCTTAGCTGAGGCCTGACATTTGATATGTATGTAAAACACCACTTACATGTGGTGCTGCAGCTTGTGGCTCCTGGGCCTCATTCAGCCCATGGGACACGTCCATCTGGTCTGCAGCCTTGGCTCTGAGAAACTGCATCCATGTGGGAGCAGCGGCCAGGGCTGAAGAAAAGCTGCTAGTCGTTTTCTGAAGGGTCAGACAGTGAAGACCTTGGGGAGCTGCTGCCACTTTCACTTGACCTCTGAGTAGGTTCAAAACTGAAGTCCCAACCGGCTATTAAAAGTCAGGGTCCAGCCTGCCTTTGGTGATGGAGTAGCTGGAGAAACCGTTTTGGGAAGTGCTACTTGGGCACTGTAGACCTCTCCCTCCCTCTAGTGGTTTGCCTACATATAGAAATTCTTGTGAATCTATTGCTGCCTCTGCGCTAGAGGACTTGACCCGGAGGCTCAAGTATTTCCAGGCTCAGTTTTGCATTGTTAAAGTATAGGTCTAGCGTTAAATACTTAGTATGAGCCTCAACACTACGAAAGGTCCTTGCAGCTTTGAGCTAAATAACTGTGGCCCTTGAGGACCCCAGGAGCTCCTGGGCAGCCTTAGAGTGAATCCCATAGTAATACGGCGTGTCTTCTTACTCCTCCCTATTGACAATATGGCGTAACAGATTTCTAAGAGTTAGAGGCTCTTGAGGTGCTTTGGGTTGTTCTGGCTGTTTTTATAAGATTGAGGGATCCTTGCCATAAATCTCAGCTGGCATCTAACAGCATTGCTAAAAATACTACCAAAATCCATAAATTACACCATTTCTATGATATATTTAATGTAGAGACTAGGGTAGTTATTGTGTCAAGCTTACATAGGAGTTAAGGTCTTCACAAAGGAATGATGCAACCAAGGGAAAATAATACAGAGTAGAAACCCAGACAGAGGGTGAGAGAGGGCTTCTGATGTGAGATGTTACAGATTTGTTTGACTTCACAGCTTGGCTTGTATGCTGCATCTGTCAAGGTATTTGCACTTTGCAAGTGAATTGCTCTTTTGTTTTTTTTGTTTTCAAGGTCAATGACTTCAAAGCTGGGTTGGGAAATATCAGAGAGTGGAGAAAGAATGCAAAGAGGGCGGGGGGTGTGTGTGATAAAATGATGGGAAAGACAGGAAAGGATGAAAATGAGCAGAAACCAAAATACCAGTTTCAAAAATACCCAGAACAAAATGCATCTCCATTCCTTTTCAGCTGAGAGCATGGTGAGTGTGGGCACCTTGCAGAAGCTAGCCAGTACCCAGAATCACTGTATGAACAATATGATGGTACTACCCAGAGCAGAGGTGTGTAAGAACTGCTCATCCCATGCTGGAAAATGCTATATTCTTAAGGATGAAATTCTCAAGTGACAGAAGTCAACAAGAGTTCGCCATTGATTTTAGTGTACCATAATTTCATCCTTGTGACTCAGCCTCGCAAAGTGCTGCACTGGTAAAGATGTGTCTCCTCTCCTAACTCATGTGGCTGGGCAAAAAGAAGTCTGCCCTGGATGTTCTTGGCTGATCTCATGCCCTCAGTCAGCTGCAGCTGCGATGCCTTCCGAAAGGCAAAACTGGAACCTGCCACCTCCTGCTCTACCAGCGTCTTTTCAACAGGAACTGTTTACTCATCACAAAGCAATATATGTAAAATATGGCCACTGCTTCACAACGGTGACTGTGATTCTCCAGCTGAAATGTTAGTGCCCTGGGGAAATGTGACAGATCCTGTAAGTCAGGCCCTTGAGACAAAAAGTAAAAGTACCACTTAAAAGTTTTTTTCCAATTCTAAATCTCTTTGAGCATAAACTAAACTAATGGAGAAGTACTGCATCAAAACACTACAAAGAAAACAAAGTGCTGTAGTGTTTCAAGTACAGTACAGTAAAAGCAGTCCAACAGGTTGATTAAATCTGGTAGACACCATTACCTTTGTTACAGCAGTAGAAAGCACAATTCAGATGTTGCTTTCATCTCTCCCACCTCCTTGTAAAGCTCCAAAAATAACCATAGAGAGTGAGAAGCACAATGTGTTGTTTCCTCCTGCCAGGATAGCTAAGCTGAGTCACAAACCTACAGGAATGTCCTCCTTTTTGATGGAGAATGATGCTATTTGCCATGCAATACAGAAGGGAAATTGAGGCACATGGGAAGCCACACAACTGGTCCAACATCACCAGGAAAGCCTGGGGTGAAGCTTGAAAGCAGATTACTTTATATCCTGGGCTTGTACCTTAGCCACTTTGCTCTCCTTCCAGCCTGACTGTATTATAAGTGTTACTGTAGATGCATCGCAAACAGTTTTTCAGGAAGCAAATATTTGTTTGTTCTACCCAAAGTGTGAAATGCGCTCAGTGTTACCATGCATTAACTGACTGTCAATTAGATGTGAATGTGAACCGAAGTTCCATTCTAGATAACTTCTTTGTCTCCTGAATTTTAGGAACATATTTGCCACTTCAAGCCTGATGAGAGAGTCTTAACCCTAATCTTCTGCTGCATGCTGCAGCTGCTATTGGATAGTTAGAGAATATAAGAAACAGGACAAACGTAAACTGATCCTTTCCTGATTTATTCTCCCATTATTCAGCATGAGTACCTAGTCATTTAAAAACTTGCTTGGTAAAATAAATTAAACACATACCATTTACATGGTATCAAAGCTGATATCAGATCAATGATTTGTGCATTTGCATGTGTTTTAAGGTACTAACTGGCTGACAATAGATGTCTGATTATTTCCTGCATCTGCAAAATGTAACCTTAAATATTAATATCTTATATTTATTGGAAGCATTTCACAGTTAGTATTTGCATGATGCTTTCATTTTGGACTTCATTTCCTTTTATAATCTAGAGTTTAATATCGAATTTTGTACTCTTCAATATAAATTCAGGAATTTAGAGTTCATCCTTTAGCCAAAATGCTCACAGAAATGCCCTGGATCAAAAAGGCTGTTGTTTCCTGTCATATTCAGACACCCAAATTGTTCAGTGTTCAGTTTCTGGAAGCATTAAAGCCTTGTATTTATCTGTAGGTCAGGCAGCTGCAGATGTGAACTGTGCCCATGCTGAAATGTCTGTTTTTAAAGTAGGAGGTGATTTGGACTAATTTGTCGTTGGCCTCTTTTGAGCTCAGACTACCAATTATATGCTCTGCCTTTGTGCTACTGACCTACAATCTTCTGGGAGCTGAACTGAGAGCACCTCATCTGCTTTCCCAAAGGATTTGGGGATAATGATTTTGAATGTTTAGTGTGACATGAAGCCAATGATTACATCTTCAGTATTTTGATTTATGAGTGATATTAGGCAGGAGCAGAGAGAGGACCCTGTTGTAAAGGTATTTTTAAGCATGCCAGTTTTACACAGTGGAAGGAAACAGACTCAAGAGCCGTTAGTGACAATTAGGATCTGCATTACAAAGTAGGTGGTGTTCACATCCAACATTCCTGTGCAGTTCCACATCTCTTTTGGCCTGTGAGGTTAATTTTTCAGCTTACCTATATAGGATTTATTAATGGAGATTATTATGTTTCTATAGTTAAAGACTGAAATAAACCTTATCATAAATTTAAAAGAAGTCAAAACTGTATACCTTTTATCACAGAAACCTTTGTTTCAAACAAAGAGTTGGCCAAAAGAAAAAGTAAAATCTGTAAAGTGGAAAAGATGTTCTCTGTTCAGTAAGACATGCTTTGTACAGAGTTTTCTTCACAGCCAGGCATGAACTTCTGGCTACATGCTGGAGAAGAAACTTCTGTAGATGGGGTGATCTGAGCCTTCTCTTTGGCTCAGTTCTGGTAGTACGTTGGGACAAACTCAATTGCAATTTGTGTGGTCATTTCCCAAGGCAGGGAGGCTAGAATGGCAAATGGGAACAGTCCAGGTTACGCATTTCTCTTGGGTTTCAACAGGCAGCCTAGCCTAAGAGCCTTGTCCTATTATAACCCTCCCTTACCAGAGTTTGTTGTAATCCATCTTCTCATTGCTAAATCATCCTCATGGTAGTCTAGTCCCACCAGTTTCTTAAAATCTGTGATTGAATCATTTTGGCAATTTTACAATTGCTGGAGGCTTGCAAAGGCACACAGTTACCAATGTCAACCCTGAAGTGAATCAACATTTTGATTGTGGTTTTTGTTTTTCTTTTTTTAAATGAAAAGAAGTATTTCCTCTTTGTGTTGTTCAGCTTTCATATCTGATGAGGATGTCTGAAAAGGGAATGAAGCATAAACAATGCCAGAGTAGATTTCATTAATAAACTAATGAGATTTTTGAGCTTTTGTTGGTTTAATATCATATTTGAATATATTTGAAACTGTTCATCTTAGAATATTTCCTAGATGTGAAAAAAAAAAAAAAAGGAAAAAGTGCTCCTTTTTTCTATTCTTCAAGGTTAGTTAGTAAGGTGAAACGTACATAATATGAAACAATGCAGCAGCACCCCCACAGTTATTAATGGGAAATAAATATGGATTACAGATGTGCTGTCTCATTGCAAAATAAAGTGGGTGATTTATAAATTGTCAGTTATCACTTTGAAATACCAGTCCTTACAGAGCATCTGAACTGCATTTATTCTGAAGGAATGATATGGAGCAGAAGGTTTTACAGCTTGCTGTTGTTCTCCTTAAAAGCACTGAGACAAAACAGTGTATGCTATAAATCACACGCTGTATACCAAACATTGTTTACATGTTTTCAAGTGAGTTGCTAAACTAGTACAAAAGAGACAAAATTCCTGTTGGTTCTTGATGGAGATACTTTAGGAATTATATTCTAGTTTCTCTTAGGGGAGTATATTCATAAATCAATTTGTGGTTTAATCCCTACAGAGAACGTATTTCTTCTAAGAACCTTGTCTGTGTCTTTGTGTTTGAAGACAAATGTAATTGATTTTACAAGACTGATCTTTTGATCAGATTAGTTTATTGGATTAGCCCTTTATCATCACCAGGATTTATTTGTTTTCCATGATGTATTTATTTAGATATTTTATCAAGGGTTTTTGTACACTGTGTGACTGTGACTTAAAAGATTAGAACTTCCAATTAGTTTTTTTGGAATGAAACTTTGAATATGTAACAAATGAAAACCTTAACCTTGGTTAAGGTTCACTGAGAGCCAGACTCTGTTGTGTCTCTTTTGAGAAGGCTGATAGAGAGCAGTCAGTTTGAATTTCCAAGGATTAATCCATGCTGCCTGCATGGGAAGATTGACTTAAGAGTCCTGAGGACTACAGGAGAGGTGTTTTAAAGCTGGTGTCTTCACCCAGGGAGGCTTCTCTCCAAGGGATGCAAGATGACACAACAGGCTTGAAGGAAGACAAAACACCAGTGAGGTTCACCCTGAACCACTTTCAGCAAGTCAGCTGACTGTAGTAAAAAATCACTGTGATTTCAGGTTCATGTGTACAGATTGTGTGTTTTTTCTTTCATTCTGCCCATACTTTGCATATGCATTTGTTTTTATAGCCTGCTTTCGATGTTGTAAATTAATGCTTCCATCTGCCTTTTACCTTAACCTAACTTGCATTAAGGTTTAGTTTACATAAAGGCATTTTTGTTCAAAAGGGTGGCAAATCAGAAAAATAGGGAGCTGTGATAACTTAGGAAGCATGCTGTATCCACACTCCTGTGCCCACACAGGTGTGCACAAACCATTTAAGAGCTGGTATTTTAGGAGTCACAAAGGGAAGCACCTGTTGGTAACCAGAGGTAACCAGAAATACTCATCAGTGTGCAGTGAGGAAGTGGGGAGCTCCCAGAGACCTCCTCAGGGCTTTGGGGCAAATCTATATATATCAGGTAATTTCCACTGCTGCTCATGCAGCTATTTGTGTTAAGAGAGCTGGCAATGAAAACGTTTAGCATCACTGTGAATCAAGATACCTATTTAAGTGCTTAACACAACAGATACAGAATCACAGAATCACAGCATGGTTGAGGTTGGAACAGACCCCTGGAGATGACCTAGTCCAACCCCCACCCCGTCAAGCAGGGTCACCTAGAGCACGTTGCACAGGATCACATCCAGGCAGGTTTTGAGTATCTCCAGAGAAGGAGACTCCACAGCCTCTCTGGGCATCCTGTCCCAGTGCTCTGTCACCCTAACAGTAAAGACATATTTTCTCATATTCAGCCAGAACCTCCCGTGTTTCAGTTTGTTCCTATTGCCTCTTGTCCTGTCACTGGGCACCACTGAAAAGAGCCTGGCTCCATCCTCTTGACAATCTCCCTTCAGATATTTATACGTATTGATGAGATCCCCTCTCAGTCTTCTCTTCTCCAAGCTAAACAAGTGCTGCTCTCTCAGCTTCTCCTTGTATGACAGATGCTCCAGCCCCCTAACCACCTTAGTAGCCCTCCACTGGACTCGCTCCAGGAGCTCCATGTCCCTCTTGTACTGGGGAGCCCAGAACTGGACACAGCACTCCAGGTGTGGCCTCACCATTGCTGAATAGAGGGGGAGGATCACCTCCCTTGACCTGCTGGCAACACTTTTCCTAATGCACCCCAGGATCCCATTGGCCTTCTTGGCCACAAGGGCACATTGCTGACTCACGGTCAGCCTGCTGTCCCCCAGGACTCCCAGATCCTTCTCCACAGAGCTGCTTTCCAGCAGGTCAGCCCCCAGCCTGTACTGGAGCATGGTGTTACTTCTCCCTAGGTGAAGGACCCTGCACTTGCCTTTGTTGAACTTCATGAGGTTCCTCACTGCCCAACTCTCCAGCCTGTCCAGGTCCCTCTGAATGGCAGCACAGCCCTCTGGTCTATCAGCTACTTTTCCCAGGTTTGTGTCATCAGCAAACTTGCTGATGGTGCGCTCTATTCCATCATCCAAGTCACTGACGAGTAAGTTGAACAAGACTGGACCCAGTACTGACCCCTGGGGGACACCACTAGCTACCGCTGGCACATGCTCTGGAAAAAAAATTAGTACGAGACAGTGGCTGACTTTCTAGATTATGTTGGCTTGCTGCAAAGAGCTTTAACTATTTGCTCATGGATTTGGATGTTACCACAGTTTGATCTGGTATGTATGGCAGCATCACAGACTCCATTGCAGTACGTTCTTGACATACTGCTTTCTTTCACATCAATGGGTTATAGTCATTACTGGTTGAGTTATATTACTAAATCAAATACTTGGCTATGGATCCAGCAATGAAACTCAATATCCTGCCAGCTTGTGAAAATCTCATTTAGAAGAAAGAGTGGCTAACCCTAGGAAAGGTCCATTACATTTATCTTTGTTTTCTGTTTAAATACAGACATGTTGGTAGGGGTGAGCTAGAAAATACCATTACCTCTCACAGAATCATAGAATGGCTGAGGTCGGAAGAGACCTCTGGAGGTTATCTTGTCCAACACCCCTGCTTAAGCAGGGCCAACTACAGCAGGTTGCCCAGGACCATGTCCAGATGGTTTTGAAGATCTCTGAGGTGGGACACTCCACACTCTATCTGGGCAACCTCTGCCAGTGCTCCATCATCCACACAGTAGAGAAGCGTTTGCTGATGTTTATATGGCATCTTCTGTGTTCCAGTTTGTGCCCATTGCCTCTTGTCCTGGCATCACTGAAAAGAGCCTGGCTCCGTCCTCTCTGCACCCTCCTTTCAGGTATTTATACACACTGATGAGATCCCCCCGAGTCTCCTCTTGTCCAGGCTGAGAAGAGCACTAGCACCTCTTAGGCCAGTGAAAGAGTGTACCAAGCAATCAGGTCTTTGTGAAACCAGAAAAGTACATAAAATATTTCCATTTTGGAAACAAAAATATTTCAATTGGTAATATTTCTAGTTTTTCCCCAGTCATTTACAACTAACCATGAGATACAGACTACATCCTCTGCTCATAACATTGGTACTTGGTTTGACATGCCGTTTGGGCAACTTCAGGGAGTCTGAGCAAAAATATACTCTTTGGTTTATAAAGAAACACTGAGTGCTGACCCTTGTACTGAGGTTAGTCTCTTATTTCCAACAGCTGTGTTATAGGAACCTCTTCAGAAATGGAAGGACAGGAATTTTAAAGTTAGAGTTCTGTTTAAGTAGTGGTTTTGTGGCTTGGGGGTGTCTTTTCTTTTTTCCATTTGCTTCATCTGCTTGAGAGTTACTCCATAGCCTCATTGTTCTCATTTGTGAAGTCAATCAGAAGAGCTGCTAAACAGAGATGGTAGAAGGACAGTTATGGGGATACATGGAATTTCTCTCTAGTACAAAGCAGGTTAAAAGCAAATACAGATAAAACATTTCGTGCTCATTTTGACTGAGGTTATTCTTGATGAGATCTGTGTCTCTGGGACAGAAGATAAAGTTATAATTTAATCACTTTTGACAGGAGAAAAGACTGTTTTGGTCAAGTGTTCTGATTTCCTGCATAGCAATCTTACAATGTTACCCAGCAGATCCTACATCAGGTTTGTGTTTCTTGCTGGGTCCAGAGCATTTCTTTTAAAATCGTAATTTTAAGAAGGTGAAGAATTAGGTTGCTGCAGTTATATTAGCATCTATACTAGATGAAATGTGCAGTTAAAATAAAGATCCCCACACTGAAATGGTCTGTAAACCCAGAACGCATTATCTACACATATTATGAACTGTGTTCATAGTCCAAGTCATCCAACTGAAGTTACTGGGATCACTCATGAGGCAAAATAGGATGATGCAGAAGGAATAAAAACATCAGTGTATAGCCCAGCGTGAATCATGAACCTGTTTATATTCATACTTGTCTATAGTCTCTTGTTGTAAATACAACTTCTTAATAGCCTCAGAGAAAACAAAATATAAGCAATGGTGGAAAGGACAAAATTCTTCTTGCAAGCTCTAAGCACCAGCATGCTTATACCGTTACTTGTATACAGTACATAGGAGAAACTAGCATGTGCTCAGAACTGTTTCAAGAAAACTGCTCTTGACAAAGCAGATTTTTAGGAGAAAACAACAACAACAAAACTTCAGATGTTAAAATTTTCCTTTTGTTACATGCCTAAGAAAAATACGCATTTTTACTATGAGATATTTGCTTTAAGTGTAAACTGATTACAATAAATAAGTTAAATTAAATTATTTGAAGTTACTGTAAAAACACGGATTATTTATCTTTTGCATTCGTCACTGTTGTTCTGAGGCAAGTATGTTCATTTGTATAATAGAGTTGCTATGCTCACATTTGAAGCAGAGAATTTAAAAAGTCTTAGAATATTAGAGTCTGATCGTGTGGGATTTAGCCATATAAACTCTCATCTCAAAAGTAGAATTGTTTCTTCTGTTATCAGAGAACCTATATTCATTCCTTCTCCAATCTAATTGCTTCATTGTTAAAAAATTTTTCCTGACAGTCACCAGGTAGTTTTTCCTTTCCGTTAGAAAGCTGTGAAAATATAAAGCGAAAGTCAAGCAAACAATTGGACATTGATAGAATTTTTGCAAGTATGAAAAATAGATGCATTGATTAATTCCACTTTATTCAGCAGCCCCCCTAATTAACTTCATTTTGAAATTAAAGAGGCAAGAAAATGTAAAGAAAAGGGAAAAGAAGTCTAAAAACACTGTCTCACTGTCTTTCCCCTGAAAGATGCATCTCTTTAAATCTTTCACATGCCGTGTTCGAAGCAGGTTGCAAGCATCAAATCATGTTAAGTTTATCTCACTCTAATGCGACATGAAAGATACTGCCTGAAGTAATGCATTACAACGTGACTTGTCACATGCGGGAAATTTTAAAAGAAAGCAATTTGCTGATAAAAACATTACAATTAAACAATGGCTGGTTTGAATAAAAATGCATTATTTTCATAGTGTATCTGAGGTTACAAGAGACACTTTGGTCTGAGAAAAGGATTAGTTTCTAGTCTGCTGGGAAATGACTAAGGTGGGTAAAGAAACTCTCTGCATAGTCGTTGTCTTCTGCAAAGGCAGTGGTTTGGAGTAGCCAGTGCACATGAACAAATACTTCCATCACTGCAGTGGTCAACATGGTCTTATTGGAAAAGCAATGTCTGGAAGATATACATGTGAGTAAACACCGTAAATGTGGTCATGAGATCTTCGAGGCTCAGTATTGAAGAGTCCCTGTGCCTTACCATAAACTTCAGTTTAGGAACACACATAGCGCAGTGGATGCTCTCACTGAGATTTTGGTTGTAGTCATTTTCCTTGTTTGCTGCTTTTGCCTTGCCCATTGCAGATGCTGCCCTATGGACCGCAGTGGACAGGATTCTGGATCCTCACAAAACCACATGCACCATCAGCTGCACATGGAGTGTGCCATGAGAGAACGGGCTCTCTTTACTTGCACAAACCAGTAGGTCTCTCCAGGCTGAAGACTGGGCACACAGACAAAGTGCCAGTGACCACAAAGAGGTCAGGCTTGTTGAAGCAAAGCTATACCCATTGCTCTTCCTGACAGCACCAGCTGGTAGCTCCAGCCCATGCCGCTGTCACCTGCACACAGAGCAAACAAAGAAGGCATGCAATAAGTCTGAATGGGGTGTGCAGCTGCACAAATTCCATGTGGTTAGCACAGGCCAAAAGCAGTTTTATATAAACTGTTGAGATAACCCGGTACAAGGGAAACACAAGCCATATGGCAGGAGAAGAAAGTACAAAAGCAAAGGGACTGCACAAGGAGGAGAAGGGGAGCAGAAACTTTTGGTGATGTTTATGGTAAACAGAGCGATGGGGAGGGCGAGAGTTAGAGTGGCAACGGCAAACAACACCAAAATAAAAGGCAAGATCCTGTTTGCTTTCCCAGATGAGAACAGCAATGATAAAATAATTCTCAGCACAGTATTACTGAAAGCCATGACAAATATAGCAAGGCTGTCTTCACGCAAGGAGAGAGTCTCACATCAGCCCTCCACAGTGGTAGGACACTGGATGTTGTGCAATTTGCGCACACACATACTCACAGTGCTAAGTTTAGTAAGGCTGCATCAAGCTGCAGGCATAAGAAAACAAGAGTGCTTAGCTGTCTGTGACAGTCCGTGAAGGGTGCCCATGGTTAGAGGGCAGCAAGGAATGGAAAGAGGAATTCCTGGTCTTCGGCAACTGCTAACCTATATTTACAATCTAGATGTGCTCACGTTCATGGCTACAGTCACTGCCAAAGGTTTCAGAGCAAGAAGATGTTATCATGCTGTGTCACACAAGGAAGTGACCATGCTGTCTGTCACATACTTCAGAGTGAGGTGGTTGTTCTTACACACAACTACAAAATACCAGAAAGCTATTTAAAGCAAAAGGGACTTCTCTTCCTCATTCTGAATGTAATAAATCACAGTGGAAAATTAAAACATATATTTCTAGCAAGTGAAACCAATGTTTATTTGTACAAAACACTAAACCGTCACACATTAAAAAAAAAACCAACATGATTGACAGAGTAGTTAAGAAAAGGCAAGCTGCGAATAGAAAGGGTTAGACTTCAAGGACAATTTGCCAAGCAGCAAAAATATATTTGCATATGTGGTGTCTGAAATGGGAGCACTAAAGTGGAAGACAAGGGTCAGCAAGTCCAGCCATGGTCATTGGCAGGCATGGCACAACATTTGGTCTCTGCTCTTTACTGCCCACAAACCACTTCTTTGCTCCCTGTTACCAGCTGCTGGGTCACAGGAAGAGAGCAAATGCCACAAGTAAGTCAAAGGAAGAGAGCAGGAGACAGATAAAGATTATGACTAGCCTCATGCCCTGCAATTGCAGTTCAGTTCTGAAGTTCTTCTTAAGGCACAATTTTCACTGCTTTCACTGGACATTGAGATCCTTGGCTCTGAGCCTCAGTCCTCTCTCTTTCTGTATACTATATAAGAAAAGGAGAATCGGCTAACATTTTATGCTAAAGGCCTTGGGATAGCAGTGAGATGGAAAGAGATGCACATGTGTGTATCTGTCTCCATGGGTTATGTCCTCAATTCTTCATATTTATGGGGATGGCCAGGGGTTACGAGGAGTGTATATGTGGTTGTGTTCCAGTAATGGATTGTTTTATTCTTAAAAAGTATAGTCTGAGGACAAGATTCATCTCTCATGTAAAACTGTGTCACTTTAATGATGTATTGTCAGAGATGAATTTGGGTCTACTCATTTAAATTAGATCCAAGTGACTAGAAAACCCCATGAGCAATTTTAAATAAAAAATAAGAACTGGTAAATAAAAACATCTGGTAGATGATTAAGTTCCACATATTGAGCTTTTATTAGGAGTAGCTGATGTAACTCTAAGGGAGAGCTTGCATGTAAGCAGCGTTCATTTACGTATGGTGCCTGACCAAGAGTGGTAAAGAAACACAGGCAGGCAGCAAAACCGCTGTGAGAATTCTTCAACAGTGGGCTTGAAATGTGCTTCCTCTTCATTTATTCCTCTTCTTTCAACTGTGATGTGACTACAACTTTCAGAAACAAACAGTAAATTTCCCCCGCCCCTTTTATACTTGATGTCTTTAAGTTATACATCTCTGTTGTCTTTGTGCAAATCAGCTGGTGGAGAGAGGAGAGGGAACATTTCAGGCCACTGGGTTTTCATCAGAAGATCCCTGGGAAGAGCTGGACATCTGACCTGCCACACTCTGCAGGCACTGCATCTGTGGTATATGTGAGCTTGAGAAATAAGCTTATTCCCAACTAGAAGCGACTGTTAAGATGATGGCTTGAGCACGTGAGGAAAACTACCAAGAACAGTTTTGCTCCATGCAAAAGCGAAAAATAAGAAGTCATTTCCAGCTAGCCAGCAAAGTCGGCAAGAGCCCTGGGAGAACTTCTGTTACTCCTTTAATGCGAACAAAGGCCTTGGACTACTCCCAGAGGTGTGCTAAACTGCCAGCACTCTCGATATGTTTATGTTAATTTATACATCCTTACCTTAAAATATACTCTTGACATTCTTAATTATGGAACATATGTAGCCGTACAAACATGATTTGTTTTATTGTTCTGCACATTATCACAAAGTAAGAGGTTTTAATCCTGGCGAAATGTGAGGGACGTGGATCTCTGCTGGATGAGCTGGTTGTGCACTGCTCCCACTACTGAGCCAGGCTTTGTGTGCCTGCACTGTGGGTGCATGTGGGTGAAGGAAGTTGAAGACCACAGCATCAAGTTACAGCAGCACAGGGATTTCTGCCTCCTCAGACCTCCAGAAATGCACATCAGGAAGAAGGAAAGCCCCATGTGCCTTTCTCTTCCCCTCTTGCACTAACATGAGGGCACAAGGGATAAGAATGCACTGCGGTTGCCTCTCATGAGCAGTGTCCACACCGCAACACACCAGGGATTTTCAGGCTCCCATAGACCTAAAGAGTGCTGGTGACACCGCTGCTGAAGCCGTGAAGGTACGGGCATCCATGTAGGCTATACAAAAGCTGAACCAAGCATCAGTCTCAACTCTTAGTGTCAGTAGTTTGCACCCTAAAGCAAGGAATAAAGCCAACCTGCCTTTGGCACCTCGTGCTGCAGCTGCAGCAGTGACTACACCAAGGAGCCTTCACCAAGTGGTGCTGCAGAGTCAGTCAGCTCCTATCCCTGAAGATCTGCCTGCATAAGGAACCTTCTTCAAAAACATTTGTGGGAGAAACAGCTTGCTTTTACGAGAAATGGATGTAATGTCGTTTCAGTAGTGCAGTCAAAGCCAGGGAAAGGCAAACGTTTGATATGTTTCCTTCACTGCCTTTGTCTAGCAGTGCAAACTAGCAGCTTCGCTTTCATATTGTGCTTTCTCAAATGGGAAGCCCAAAAGACTTTTTGCTGTGTATGTTCTTGATTAGTTTTATTTTTAGGCTTGTATCCTCCAAAGTTTTATTTAAACCAATAGGGATATTAATCATAACAGGACTGCCTTACTTGCATGAGTAAGAGCTACTCAAAGATTTATCAGATTGTGTCCAAGATCCAAAAAAAGAGAAGAATATGTAAGCCAAGGGTTTGTGGACTTTAACACTTTCCCTACTTTTAAGCAACTGAATCGCATCGTAAATAAAATAGACTAACGGGATAATTAAACAGCCTGAATGTAGCAAGGGGGAATATTTCAATAACAAATATTGCTACCCTTATACCTCAACAGAATGTGCTAAAGTAAACAAAATGATAGCATAATTATAGTCGTTCCAGTTATGTTAATTAGGCTATATATACGCTTCATTGATAAGCAACTGTGGTGCAAAGAAATGCTGTAAGCCTGATATTTCCTCCGTTAGCAGCTTTGTTGTGCATATGCTGCTGTTATGATCTTGGTTACATTAACGCAGAGCAAAAAAATGAAAACACGCCTAAAAAAATAGTAATAATAATGGTATGTGTCATGGCAGGCATAGTGCAGGGTTCAAGCTGAGCAGCCCATTGTGATTTTTCTTTCACATTGCATTCAGATTTCCAGAGAATATTGCCAGCAAGTCTTCCCAAGACAGCATCCCAATAAACTCAAATGCACAGCAAACATTGCAGCTACTTGTGCTCCACAGAGGGAGCCCTTTACACCTGTGTTTTGCTGACTCTGTAGCTGTAATTTCTCAACACTCTGCGAGGTGTTTTGGATTACAGCTGGTCAGAATTTAACACCATGTCTTTTTTTTACAGGAGTATCACTTTTTTGTGCTTTTTTTTTTTTCCTCTGGAGTTTAATATTTCATAAAAACTGTTGTTGACTTTTTACAACATCACCTTTTGTGGGAAAAAAAAAAATCTTTTAATGTAAAGAAATATGGCTTTGCTCATTTTTGATAAATGTTTACAGAGAAATTAAATTAAAAAAAAATCTTCAGAAACCCAAAGGAGAAGAAAACACCGCATAAAAGAAAATACAAAAAATAGGCTCAAGTGCTCAATGATTTTGACAAAACATTTTATAGCAAAAAAAGGCTTCTTTTAAAAACATATATGTATTTTTAAGAGGTTGACTCTTTTAGTATCTTAGAATCTCTGTTTGAATCTTAAGCATGACCCTTGACATTTTTTCATTATTTCTTCATTTCTTACAGATCTGAATTTTGAACACTTCTGATGGTTGAAAAAATGTTGGTTGTTTTTAATGTTTTTTTCTAGATCATCAAGCTTTTACTGCTAGATTGGTGAACCTGGGAGAGACATGTTCCTCTAATCACAGCTTGTACAAGTAGCTGGGGTTTTTGCACACGTAGCTTGGGCACATCTCTGCTGCTTAGTACAGGATGGTATAAAGACCCTGCAAACAGCCCCATCAGCACCATGCTAACATTCGGGTGTTCCCAAGTCTCATGCCAACTGTATTGCATGTCGTAGTGGTGTGCATTGGAGATGCTCCAGCCTGCTCAGAGCTGGTCGTGGTGTCTCTCCCACAGTGCTGCTCTGCAGTGTGTGGACACGTCTTTATTGGCAGATTAGCACCAAGACTCTAGGTGAATAGAAAATACAATGCAGGATTACATTAGAATATAGGTACCTTAATGAAGGTGGAGAAGTTAAAATACCAAACTCTCCCGGTTTTAGCTACGATTTGTGCAAAGCAGGGTATATTTTTACCCATATGAGGCATCAGGAGGTTAGTGTCCTGTCTCCACCCTTCTCGTAAGAATCATGACCTCTGTGTCTTGGCCTTTTACATCACCGCAGTAGATTACTTTGGAGAGGATACTGCTGCTTGCCTCATTGCTAGACTCTTACCACCAACATTTAAAAACACGTGTCAAACATTAAAAGCTTTATGAGACTGGTTAAAAAAATCCAAAAGTATACATGTAGTAATTATTATTTGTGGTCCATTTTTATTTTCTTCAGCTGCTGATGTGGCTATTTCAGAGTAACTGGTGTTTCTTCACAGAAAGGCAATGCTCTGGTTCACTCAGCTCTGAGCCCCCTAACTCTGTGCTGCAAGGCAAGGTTTGTAAGACAGGAAAGAAGCATGGTAAAATGTCCCCAGAAGCAGATATTTAAAGCAATATTCAGAAATATTTGTCTCAATGGTACAAGCATTAAATAAAAATAATTTCCAGTGCAAAAAAAACCACATACTTTTGTAAATCTCCCCCTTCCCTGAGGATTTACACATTTTAATGGCTTGAAATATTCAAAAATTAATGTTTTTTTTCTAGGTATTTGATATGAAATATTATATAACGCCCACATCAGAACTCTATATGTTTTCTCACTTTAAGAAGTAGTTCAAAAAAAAATCCAGATTTAAGTAATAACTCCAGAAATAATGAAAGATCTCCAAATTTTACAGATAAAGAGGTCCAGTCCTGCAAGTTACTCAGCATCTCCTAAGATTTGCTGAATACAAAAAACAAGGTTCAAGAGGCACTCAGTAATTCCTTTCCCTGACTGCACGCCTGGAAATGTGAATCATAATTAAATGTGCATGTGGTATTTTTCACAATACGTTGTGTTTGTTGTTTTAATTATCATCATAAGCACCACAGTTAATCTGTAGTTCAACATGTGAAAACGTTTATATAGTTTTACATGATGGTTTGGTAACACATACAAACATTTAGGTTTAAAGGAGTGATGAGGGTTGGGTCCTCATCATTTTATGAACTCTTACGTCAGCCATCTGGAGACCCTTCCCAGCTCTTTGCCACCTGTGACTCGGCCACCCAAGCTCTTTTTCCTTCTGACCTCACCTCCTCTAGCCAGCAAGAGAAAGAAATCCTTCTCTGTCCAAGCACAGAAGAGAACCAAAGATGAGAGCCACTGAGAAAAGAGGGTTTGTATGGTGGTGAATCCACCAGAGATCAATAAGCAATGAGTAATTCTGAAATGACAATGTTCTTGGTCCGCGGAAGAAGTAGAAGGGGTCACAGAGCACAGACACTTCTTCATTGACCCAACAGCCATGTTGCACTGTCCTGCCAAGCACAGGCCAACCTGGCCACCAGCCCCAGGTATGCCCAAAAGCCATGAGCCATGATCCTAACCTCCATCCACAGGACACTGGCTCTGTGAGAGCATACAACTGATTATTACTTTATGAAGGGGACTTGCTAAAGATATAAAAATGAGGATGTCCTGAGTGACAGTGCTGAAGTAGGGAGGATGATGAGACGTCAGCAGGCTGCGCGCCCAGCTGAGACTGGGCTCCTACAGCTCCAGGACAAATGCTGCGACACTACGCTGCCTTTGTGCTCTCGCCACTGGGACTGCCCCACAGGCTAACCTGCAGCACCAGGTCTTGTTTTTTTCCCCTCTTTACTCTCTTTTCAAGGAGGTAAACCCAACCACTCATGCTGAACCCAAGGGGTCCAATCCCTGACCAATGAGGTGGACGCAAATGGCATTCTTCAGCCTTCATTTCTGCCTGCAGAACTGCACACAGACCAGCAACCAGAAATAATACAGTACAAACCATCATAAAGCCTGTCAAGGAGTTCCCAGAAAAGCTGCTGTGCTCCAAGTTTCTCATGTTGGAACATTTACAGGGAAAAAAAACTTGATATTGGCATTCGACTTTTTTCTCAAAAACATATTTCCCACTCACAATAGACATGGTAGAACTACATATGCACTTGAGTTATTTTTGCAGACAGTAGTCTTCTGGATAGACTGATTACAAATTGTGGGAAAAAATGTTACAGGAAAGAGCAATAAGAAATAAAATGCTGGTACATAACATAATTAATGGAGCGGTAGTTTTTCTTTTAGCAAGCAGTTGTGAGAAGTTTTGAAACCATCAGCCACTAATGCACGGTCAACCTGACTTCAGTACAAATAGTTTAAAGGTACATTTTTTCACCACAGAACAGATGTTTGAGAGAATTTTTGTTCTTCCTTCCTAAAATCATTATTTTCCATTTTTCTTTAAAGCTGTTGGGATTAGTACCTTGTGTGTGAGGTAGCCAGCAGTAATCTATGCCACACCAATTTGGCAGAAAAAGTAACCTCAGAATCTAGGAGACACAGAGGCATTACCAAATTGCTTAATATCTCCATATCCATTCCAGCATCTCTCTAAGGCACAGATCACATGTGAGGCTTTAAAAGGAGGTTGATTGCATGTAAAGGAGTTCTCCTATAACATTATTCATGCGGACTCAGGAAAATCAAACCACTTCCTTCAGCATCACAAGCCCAGCGAACAGCACCAGAGTGATGCAGGAGGCAACATAAATCCAAATGTTCACAGAATCCTGCAGAGCAAACCAAGATGGTGCTGTTTAAACATCTGTGTGTATATGTATCGACCCAAAATTAGTCTTCAGTGCACTAAAACAGGAACATATTCCTGTTCATACAAACCCAGACTATATGAAAACACATCGAGCTCATTCTACTTCCAGATAATTACATAATATTTAAGAACTGTCTCTCATCATATTTTAGCAGTACTCCTTGGTAAAAATGCAATAAATAAATAAAGAACGCACCAGCACTGTGCATGCGTACTTGCTCAAAACAACTACATTTTAATATTAGGGGAAAAAAAATTTGACTTTATTTGTCCCTGATGATTCCTTCATGGCAAATATGGACATATCCAAGCTATTTCTCACTACAGTTTATTCTAAGCTCCTCTTTCATTGCAGCCAACAGGCTATTTTATTGAGTTCACTCTAACAATGATATTCTGCTTATGGATCTATTCAAGGTGCTCCTGCATACACCTTTTTGCTGTCATTTTTTTGCTAATAGATAAATGAAGTCATAATCCAGCATAGATTAAGGTTATGATTAACACAAAAACTGTCTCTTTCATTCAGCACTTCCACTTGGACTCGGACAAGCAATACAGGGGAACTAATGAGAGTGGCACAATGCAAAGACTCCAACAGAAAAACCGTAGGGAACTTTCTGGGACATTTTAAAGCTCCTAGATGCTCATGGTCATCTGTCAGCAGTTATCACCCAACAGCAAAGATGGCAGAAGGGCATGCGTGCCAGTGAATGCTCCCAATCACTGCCACTGCCACAGTCACAGCACAAAGTCACCTTAGCTGGGCATTTCAGCATGCCGACTGCACAGAACAGTGGCCTCGAAGGCCTGGGCATATGCTCCCTCCCACTGTAGAGCAGCAGCACTGACACGGAATAACCAGAAGGAGGAAACGGGGAAGTTTTAAATCAACGCAGCAGCCTGCTGCTCATGTGGACTTCCACATATCCATCAGTGCAACCAGGCGACAGGGGCAATGGCTGAAGGAATGGAAACTCAGCAGAGGGGTAGGTAAGCGCAATTACCTTTCAGGCTTTCCAGCAAGATGCATCAGAAGACCTTTAAGATAGTCCTTAGAGATTTTTGCTACTTAGTTTGTGACTGTTTATTTTCTTGGGGATCAGGGAATTACTCACACCCTGATGTGGCTGGCAGACACCCAACTGTTCTGACCTTCTCTTTCAAACAATTACAAGTAGAGGGTGTTTCACCTGTTAAAGTTACAGCAACATCTCCTGATTTATGCACAGATCTGTCTGCAGTGTCATGTCTGGATACGTGGTTACCAGGCATCTCGCATTATTTCTTCCTTAAGACTGTGGAAAATTGTTTGCAATATAACTGTATTTCATAAAGAAACTCCCAAAAGGTAGAGTTGCCCAACCATCAGAGCTGCTCAAGGAGAAACGAGAAGAGGTAGCGGGTCTGTCTGTCATCCTGACAGTTAGACAATAAATTCCACATTGCTGTAAATGTGTTGAGGAACAACACAGTAAAGGATTCTTGTTAAGTCATTTCTTGCTGCCTCTTTAGGAGAGAAGGTAAAATATTTTCCTGTTGGTTGAGCAGAGCTAGACTAAAACCAGCCCAATTATAGCAGTACCATCTTGTTTTTGGCAGTTAATAGGCCCTGGCCTAGGGCAGACATTCATTATCAATTTATACTTCTATCACTAAAAAAGTTACAATACTATTTAACTGGTGTTCTTTCCAATTTTTTAGATATCAGGTTTAGTTCAAAATAAAACAATCTGAGTTAAAGCTGTATAAATTCATGAGTCATTGGTTCAAGGCAGAACAGAAGATTGTGAACCTCATTTCTGGTCAGAAATGAAAAATGCTTCATCTTCTAGGAATGATTTCGATTCGAGTTGTTGCCTTCTGTGCAACTGTTAGAGAATTTTGCTATTTGTGATAAAGGGAAATTAAAGGACATCTTTGCTGTGAGAAGACAGAGGGTCAGAATGAATGGCAACCTCCTAAATGGGCTGACAAAGACCTGGATTTCCTCTAGTTTTAAGCAGCTATGGGGACAAAACTTGTTCAGTACCATTCCAGCTAAACAGTAAAGGTCTGTTGAATATATCTTTGTCCTGGTACATATTTACAGTATTATTCATGTTCAACGAACATAGTTTTTATCAGCCATGTTCAAATAGATTTAAATTTCAAAGTACAAACAAATCCTCCAGAAGAATGAACTTCTAAATTCATGCTGCAGAAAATGCAGAAAAACATTGCTGCTGTCAAAGCTCATGTAAGAATTCTTCATGGGCAGTCTTACAAGGAGTATACCATCTCTTGAAACAACCTGAAACAGATGCTGAACTACTTGAGGCTTAGCTCCTTGAGGCATTTTTTGTACTGTAAAGTAGCACATCCAGATGTCACTACCTGGAAGGCCTTCAGCATGCATTGTACTTAACATAATGTGAAGATGACCAAACATTATTCAGAGCTGAAGAATAAACACAGCAAAAAAATGTGATTCACCATTAGTTCAGCATGGCTGACTCTCCAGGATCACTAATATTTGGAGCATGACCTTCAATATATGCCACTAATACAGATGAAAACAGGAGTGTGTGAGATCTAGCCATAACACCTCTTGTTGTGGGTCAAACACATCAGGTTGCGCAAAGTGGTAGCAGACAGTGAGAGCAGCCTTCTTTTTCCCCCCATCTACATGGCAACTGGTTCCAGCCGTAGCCATGGTGTAAGACTGTCTTTCACTCAGCTTTCCATATTTTTCCTCTGCTCCCTCATCTCCAGAATCATGCAATATCTACTTTCTCCTTTGTGTTGCTGCCACTGACTTAACCTCTACATCTCCAATAAATTCAATCCTCTTCAACTATCGTCCAGCCTCTTTCAGTGAAAGTCATTAATATCCTATAACTTGACCTTTCTGTGAATGCCAGATTGTCAACGTCAACAAACTAAACTCATCCTCTCTGTTCCCTGCTTTTCCTTCCATTATATGTGTTTGTTTTTCTCCACTCTTTGCTCTCCCTCATTTGCCCTTTTTTTCTGCTAGCTGTCAGCACTGCTAACATCAGACCTGATTTATCCATATATTGGATTCCTCCAGTCCTGCATGGTTTTGACAAAATATTTCTGGCAGAACTTTTGCGATCCCATTGACTTTCCCTAATGTTAATTTGTTCTCTCCTTCTTGGCTTATCTTTCTACCTTAGCAGTACTCCATCTCCAAGATAACCACATCCTAGGCCTCCCATCCCAGCAAACTTTTCAGCATTCCTGGTTCATTCCTGTTGTGGTTCAACCTGGCAAGCAGCTGAACACTACACAGCCATTCACTCACTCCCCCTCCACTACCCATAGTCGGATGAGGGACAGAATCAGAAAAAAAAGAAAGGTAAAAACTTGTGGATTGAGATAAAGACAATTTAATAGGATGGAAAATTAAAGGAAAATAATACTAATAAAAAAATATACAAAGCAAGTTATGCACAATGCAATATCTCACCACCCACCAACTGATGCCCAGCCTGTCACCCAGCAGCAGGCCCCCCACCCCCCGCCAACCCTCCCAGTTTTATTGTCCCACATGATGCCACATGGTACCGGACGTCCCTTTGGCCAGCCTGGGTCAGCTGTCCTGGCTGTGCCCTCCCCTGCTCCTTGTGCACCCCCAGCCTCCTCGCTGGCAGGGCAGCACGAGAAGCTGAAAAGTCCTTGGCTCTGTGTAAGCACTGCTCTGCAACAACTAAAACATCGGTGTGTTATCAGCATTATGCTCATCCTAAATCCAAAACATGGCAACATATCAGCTACTAGGAATAAAATTAACTCTATCCCAGCCAAAACCAAGACAATTCCTCAAATCTTCCATTCTTCTGAGTCTCAGTTCTCCCTTACCCTATAAGAACCTGCCAACTTCCTCCAAGACAAAAAAAAAAAAAGAAAGAAAGAAAAAGAAAGAAAGAGGACATGACTCTCCTCTTCCTTTCTTGCCTTTCCAAGTTGACATCAATATGCATTGAAATAAAGCTGGTTTGGGATTATACGGGTTGTTTTTTGATGAAAAACTGAAGAACAAATAGCTCAAATGGTTAGTAACATTCAGGTCCAGGTTCTGAAAACATTTATTCATGTGATCTACACTAAACCTACTAATAACATTGAGGAGTTAAAAGCAAATTCTTAAACACAGTGGTTTCTGCAAGTATTTGCAGAATTGGGGCCACCCAACACTGACAAATGAAAATAGAAAATAACTAAACTGTAATTAGCTTTGGGATCTATTGCTTTGGGGTCCACTCCGAAAAAGCTTAACATCAAAATAAATTCTGAGTGCCTATGGCTTGCCAAGGTCTAGTCTTTAATGTTACATTAAGAGGGTTTATTTGCATTTAATTTTCTTTATTTCATTTTCTGTTTTGACTGGGGCTGTTGCATATTTGTTTGTTTGGAGAATAAAATAAATTGCTTTAGAATGATGTTATTTACACAATTCAATTAGCTTTGAAATTCATGATTCATTTAAAAGGATGGGAATGGAAGGAGCGAGTTTCTTCTCTTCTTATTTCTAGTCTTTGTTGGATGGAAGCAGCTTTTTCTTTATCTTTCAAGACTGAGCTTGAACAGTACCAACCCACTGAGTTCCACTGAGTCTGCCTAAACTTCACAACAGGAAACTTTCTTTCACAAGCCAAACTATAATTTAAAGGAACTGTGGAAAAGTGAGATTTTCTGTGAAAAATTCTCCTCCTGCAAATTCTTTTTGGAATTCAATCTCCAATCCAATTTTTTTTTGTTCAAGTAATAGTGTACCATGTGAGTATTGTACAAATCACTCTCCTGAAAACGGTCCCAAAAACAGCCCTAGATTCTCTGCTATCATTTTTATAAAATCAGTAAAAATGATATTGTGGAAGGGGTACAAAATAATCTTTCAATATTCTAAACTCTTAGTTAAGGAAATAGATATTCGTTACTAGTTGGAAGTTCAGCGGTTTGTTGTATGTATATACCATCTATTCAAATAGATTTTATTTCATTAAAAAAAAAAAAAAACAGGAAAAAATGTTTATTCTTTCTAAGCCAACCTCATTAGGAGAGTTTGCCAGACTTTACAAGAAGTATCTGCTGTGCAAAACCAAAGCATGATTCAAAACTGCAAGGCCTCAGAGGAAGACCACTGAAAACAGAACACAATGACTTATCTGTGGTAAGGATCCCTAGGAGTTTTTGCTTGTCAGAACAGAGGGTTGTAATACAACCCTTTTCGTATAGCAGAGTATGTGGCTTTACACCTCCTGCATATCACGACAAGTCTCTGCATTGGACACTTCCTGCTAATTTATTTTTTCCAAACCATGTAGAAAACTCTTCCAAATCAAATCCACGCTAAAGGCTCAGAAGCAAGATTCAGATATCTGTACAGCAGAAATCAGGGTTAATATCAGAGGAGCACACACCACCTTAACTATAGCGATGCTTTAATAAATGACACTTCTAAAATACAGCAACTGAATTCTACCAGTGTTATTAGTAAGCTGTCTCTTGTACTGAAGGAATGAACAAGGACAATATTGTTACTTATAATTCAGAGCTAGCTCATATGAAAAAGACATGTGGCATCAGGAAAATGTAATTAATTTGGTGGTGTAAGCCTTCATAAATTATCAAGTATTCCCAATAGCAGTCCTGCAAAACTTACAGAGAACATGAGCTGCCTTTAAATTACTTAGTTTGCTTGCTACCAGAATTCTTTTAAGGTGGTTAGATACTGACACAGTATTAAAAATGCTTAAACTATTGCAATGGCTGACATGCTGAGCCACCTTTAATTAAGACCATAATGATCCTTTGGGCCATACATAAGACAGTAATCTGTGTCCAGAGGCTGTCACTCTCTTCTCTAATGGACTACAGCACACAAAAATTAATTATAGGGGAAAGGTTGCTGCTCCAACTGGGACTGGAGTCTCAAGATTCAAAAGCAAATGTTTTGCAGTTGATCAAAATGAGCAGCTCCTTTTGCAACAGCAAGTGCAGTTTCTGTCACATTGCACTTAACCCTCGCTTCCAGCATTAAAATCAGCAAATTTGTTGCCTGAGGGGAAATTTTTACATTTTTATTTATGCATTCGTTTGTTCATTATGATGCCATCATGTCAGCATCTGAGCACAATTTTGCCTGTCAAAATGGGGAAAAAAACTTGATTTGAAGAATAAGAATAGAAACATTAGATCAGAACTCCCAACCACAAGATTCTTGAATGTCTGTGGCAATAAAATCAGACTACAGCTAAACAAAGATTTCAAAACATTTTTCACTACTATTTGTTTAAATTTTTAAACAAATTAACTTACTATGCGATAGTGCTTTCTGTGTTTGCCTTCAGCAAATATTCAATGGTAAATGATTTTACAGGTGAGGATGCTTGCAGACACAATAGATTTTAAGCAAACACTATAAAGTATTACTTAAAAGAGAATTTCAAATCATGGATGCTGCTGTCTAGTGCCCAAGGCTGTTAACTTTTTGGCTTTCTGAACCACAGCAAGTAATAGTCTAGGACAGAGAAAGAACCATCCCTGATGCAGATACCCATGTGTTAAATTCCAGTTACTTACATTTAACAAAGAATCTTGTGCTGTGAGCTTACCACATTGATTTCATAACTCACCATCAAACTCACTGAAATAACCTGCTAGGTTAGAACATATCTGCACAGTGTTGACACTATGTGTTTGATCCTGCCTGTAAGAGGAAAGAGGGAGAGGTGAATATGTGCTATTGCAAATATTTAAGTTGAAACAAGGGTTTACAGAGGGAGAAGAAAAAGACATATCCTAAGTAGCAAGCCTGAAGACAAATTACTGACCAAAATGAAGAGACAGCAGTGATGACCTCGACACAGCATGGTCCATGTGATTTTTCAACAGATGATCATCAAAATTCAGAAGTGCACTACCAGAATGTATGTGCCGGCCCTCTCTTCCAGCCTCAGGATACAAGCAGCTCCTAAGAACCCCAGGGGAAATCTTTCAAGCAGCAGTGTTCCCTATTTCAGTAACACCTGAGATGATTAAATGAACAATGAAACTCAGCTGTAAATGTGCAGCAAGGTTACAGTCTGCAGTCTGAATAGTATTAGGAGGAATGAAATAAAAATGGAATCAATGCTCACAAGGATAATGCAAATCAGATGCAAATAAGCTTCCACTTTATTTGTCTTTTCTTTTTTTTTCTTTCTAATAGTGGCAAAGTTAATTGATCAGATGCTCAACTCTTATTTTAAAACTCATTGCATCTATTATTCCAGGAGATTTCCTGGGGGATAGAGGCATAGCAAGTTCCCATTCCCATGAATAAAATAAACCCATGTCTTTGCCTGTGAATGACTGCAAAATGCAAGAATAAGCCAGAATAAAATGTATGAATATGAAATGACAAAAATACTCCTTTTGTTACAAGAAAATCACAGAAGCAGGCATTTGTCTCTATCAGGGCCTTCTTCATGAAAGCAGTGCTGGTATGGGCAGCATCACAGCACACTGTAATGAAGTATTTTTGTAAAAGCTCTTTGCCTGTGATGTTCAGCTCACACAAGCATGTGCCATATATGTACTATGTACATATATGTACATATATGTACCTCATTTTCTCTGACCAAAGTGGCTGAAATAGCTATAGTAATCATTAGCCTTTAAAGAACAATCTAAACACTCTATGCTAGCAGCTTGTTGGCCCTAGGAACTGGAACATGCAGGTTTCAGGTTTGGCTCTGCCACTGAGCAGGTTGGGCCGACCTGATTAAATCCCTTAATGTCATTAAATCAGCCTCCTGGTCTGCTATATGTAAATATTACACCATGCATTCTTTCCTGAGCTGCAGCATAATTTACTTCTCTAACACAAGACCAGACTTTATAAAAGCTACCTATACGTCAACCTACCTGTTTAGTCTGTAACCCTGAAAATAAAGGATAATAAAAAAATCAAAGCCCAAAATACCTACAGAATTTCCTAATGTCTCTGTAGAATCATTTGTGTACTTCAGTTATACTAAAAATATTCTTCAATCTGCCCCAGGTCATCCTTACACAAGCCACTGCCACACTGCCACAGTTGCCAGAAGAAGGCTTAAGATTGTTGATGAGTGTATGCGCCTTCATAGATCTGCCAGGACGTGATATGCTATCTTTCTCATACCTCCATCATTTCCAAAATTAACCCCTCCTTTGACTGTAAAGCGACTTTTAATAAATGAAGAAACCAAGACTCAGCAAGATTGCTCTGTTCTCATCTGACATGTCTGAGATTCTAACGTGACAGCATAGCCAGACCTTCCAGACCATTGTGGCTGCTGACTTGGGATATAAGCAGGCACGTCTGTGCAGCAAACACTGTGCTTCTGTCTCAGTATTCACTTTTTATTCCCACTATTAAAAATTTCTTGGTAGGGCGTAACCTGTTTTAGGACAGATATAAAATCAGGCTTGATGGCTCCATGGTGCTTTTTTACGTTCAGCTTGCTTGAACAGTTTGAGGCCAACACAAGTGCTTTAAGAATGCCCTGAAATCCTCTCATAGAGCTTGTCAGATCAATATCAATAACCAGCAGGAAAGATGTTTGGACTGAGACAACTGGAAGCAAATCTGTTATGTTACTGCTTTAGTCTTTGAAGCAAAGGGTACAGCCAAGCTGGAAGCCAGGAGAGAGAACAGGAACTTCAAAGAAGTTCAAAGGAACTTCTCTTTACTCTCACTACTGCTCTTTGCTCAGCAGAAGTTCATACACTTGGCTTTTAGCTATGTGTTTCTGTCAGAATAATCTGTTCTGATCTAGACAATGAAATGTACAATGGCAACATCATATGAAGGACTGGTAGCTGTCAACTATATACACAATTAAGTACCAAAGTAAATCAAAAGTCTCAGGTGAGCAGTAAGATCCATCAGTCTGCACTATTTGTGGCTTCTCAGTAGTCTGAGTCAGAAAAAATACTCCCGGACTTCTTCTATATATCAAGTCTTTTGGGATTTGCATCTTCATCTGCTAGCCTCAGTTGAGGGAACAAGTTAACGAATGGAAAGAACTCTGGTCTGGTATATTAGTGTCCCAGGTGTATGAATGTACCTTAAAATTGCTTTGTTCCTAGTTCTGCATAGCTGAATGTCCCATTCCAGTTAATTTTTGTCTAATGGATTGCTCAAAGGATGACTGCAGTCTTTCTGATTAACCCTCAGTATAAGGGAATAGCAAGGAGAAGTGTGAGCCGAGGCACTGAAAAGGCATGTGTGCCACAGCAGCTCAGGTAGCTGGCATTAGTAGAGTGACATTCCTGCTGTCCAGCCCTTTAAAGGGGCTGTGTGGCTGAACAGGTTTGGTCAGGAGCAGAAACAAGACCACTCAGGTCTTCTGGAACCAGACTATCAGGACCATGGAAGCAGCAAAGCAGCAGCTCCTTCCCCTGGGTCATTCTCCACACAGAATCGCTCTCCTTTGTGCAGCAGGTCTGTGTCTCTACATTTCCAAAGCCTTTGCAATACCTGATCCACTCTGATTCCCAGACCTGATCTCTTCCTTCAGACTTTTTTGCTTTTACACAAACAGCAAGGACGAAAGGTCCCTTTTGAAACTCAAAGAGTTCCTATGAGATTTAATGCAGGCACAAAGAGACTGGGCTGCTCTAGAGAGGGAAGTTAGAGTGGGAGAGGGATCTACCACCCATTATAACTAACATCCTATTTCTTTGTCATTATCTCTTAATTATCTTGTCTTGTTTATTTAAACAACAAGGCAATTAAGAGACATTGTCAATGGAACAGAACTCTGGCACAGGCGAATGGTCTCTGTTGTGAGATAAATGCCAAGATACTTAACAGGCAGCAGCATAACATGAGAGTGTTTATTTCCAAAGCATTGGGCAGCTATTGTCGGAAAATGTGTGCCATTGTTACTCCAGGATGCCCTACCGTCTTTTGCTGTAATCATTAATCGCCTACTGCTGCGATGTTCCTTGGTACTTTCTGCAGATGTGACTGTACCTAATGAATATACCTGAAATATTGCATTGCCAGATACTTTTGCATTACCAAAAGGATGCTATAAATACTGAATGCTACAAACCAGAAAGAGTTCAGGAAATAACAACAGGAATTAGCACTGGACTTATGGGAAGTAGCTAAATACAATTTCAGTAAGAGATGACTTAGGGGACAGTCAGGATGGAGCAAAGGCACTGTCCTGTCTCATCAGACCAACAATCCATCTCATCCAGTGACGGTTGTCTGACAACAGCCAACAGCAAATAATTCAAGGCTCGTAATATCTTTACACCAGGCAATAGAACAGTATGTCTGTAGAAGAAGTTACTGCCTAAGACCTGGAATTGGTGGTGTTCTCTGACCTGAGGTAGGAAGGATGATTTATCATTTCATTTTTTATTCTGGTGCATTTATGGAAGCCTTTGTTGACCACATACACAGCTTATTGATTTTTGAATACTATTCATTTCTCTGGCCTTGCCTCAAATAAGAGTGGAAATTTGCATTTACTATCTTTGAGAATAGAACCAATCAGTTTTTGTAAGCATGGACTGGTAGTGGGAGAGCTGCTGGTAGGAGTGACGTGACTCTGAATGGGCTGGCGGGAAGGAAGGGGGTAGGTGTGCAGTCTGAGGGACTTTGGGAGAGAAGCAGTTGGGAACAGTTGGGATGAGCTTCCCACATTGAGTATTTCAGACACACAGACAGAAGACTACCTCCAACACCTGCATCACCCCCACTATCTGCTCTGCTGTTGGAAATGTGGCCCTCCCAAAGAAAGGTTTTCTCTACTGTCATGGCATAATGCATTTTTTGGCAAAGATTGACCAAAATGGCCTAGAAATACCATTTCCAGATGTTCTTAAGAGTACTAAGCTCAGGTTTGGGGTTTATCTTCATTTCTGTATAGCCACTTTTGTATGGCAGAAATAATAATAGATTACCCTGTGGGGAAGTGCTTATATAAATAAATAAATAAATAAATAAATAAATAGCATTTATTTACTTACTAATGTATATAGGTGCTTACCTACTCCTTGTCGTTATCCAATAAGAAAGTCCACCTCTGTACACCACCACTTAGGATTCCAGTTTTGAGTCTAGAAAATGCAATTGCAAATATTGTGACCACTTTGGAGTAGCACCAGAAGGAGAGAAATGGGTTAAAGGGGTAGAAGGAATCTGGGAGCTACCAAATGAGAAGTATAGTTTGTTCTTTAATGCTGTTTTGATATTCTACTTCTTGTGTATTCTCTTTTTTTTCCATCACCTTTTCTCAGTGATTCCAAATGCAGGGGGAATACAGGTGTTTATGTTACATAGATTACTATGACAAACACCTCCACCACCTCTTTTTCCTGCTCTGTTGGATGAACTCGATTGTTTGATTATCTAAAGATCATGTCCGACTCCAATTATCATTACTTATTAAATCAAGTTTGACACAGAAAAATAATGAAATGCTTAAATCAAGGCATTCTACTTTGTCACACACTTGGGTCTGCTGGCAAGTCTATGGAACAGTTGTTAATATTGAAAATGAGATGAAAGATTTTCTAAATTTATCTCCCCAGCATTTTCATTCAGCATAATAATGGACGTTTGACAGTAACACATTGTTGTTGAGCCAGTGAGAATCATTTCTGAAATGAAATGAGCACACACCTTCAAAAGTAGTCTCACAGAAATCTGGAATCATTCAGGATGGAATAGATAAATGTTCGTTCACCTGGGAGCTGTATTTTGGCTGCTTTATGGCTCAAATAAAAATGAACAATTTTCAAATGAATATAAAAATCATACTTAAAAGACTTCAAATGGAAAGTATATATGTATTTTCCAGCATCCATATATAAGTTAATATGTACCATCTGGGTTACATCTGGTGATATTAAAGTGTTGTCTCATGAGCAGAATAGGTGTGAGAACCATGAAGCAAAGCTGAGCAGTTCTGGCACTTGAACTGCAAAGTAGACAACATTCATATGTAACCCCAGAAGTACATTGCCCTTGTCCCTCTACTGCTGCTGCTTTTAAATCCCAGTTTCCCTTCTTTCCTCCTATATTATTGCCTGTAAATTTTCATATATTTTTTTCCTAAGAACTACTTAGAGCATCTCCATGATCCAGGCTGCCATTTCCTCTAGGTTCTGGGTTCAGCTTTTGCAGCAGGTATTCAGTCAGGGCAGCAGTCACATTGTAAGTGAAACATGTTGGTCTCCCATTTTTTCTGGTGCTCCTATAATGAACCTCATCCTCTTCTCACCTTTCTCTGAAAATTCTACTGCAAAAAGCAGTTGCCTTTTGTTGGTCTGGTTACCTTCAGTTTCTCTACCCAAAAAGTTCTGGTAGCTTGTTGGTATTCAATCTTTTCGTATGACTTTAAAGACTGTTCCCCATCTGTCCCTCTCCTCACCCTCACTTTCTTCTCTTTCCATAAACTATCCATCTCTCCCAAACACAGTGTGTAGCCACTTTCCTTATTTTTCTGGTCTATCTGAAACCATAACCATGGGGGCTCTTAGGGATCCTAATGAGCATTTGTTTGGTACTTATGGTTGTCTACTAAAGCACCCCTGCAGAAGAATTCCTTAAAACTGGTAAGAGATAATCTTTGATGTGTAATCTTGGATTCAGGTACTTGGTGAGTCAGAGGATTCTCTTTGTATCACTTGCTTTTCTTCCCACCATAACCAAGTGCTTCTTCTTACTGTTTTTTGTTTTCATCTGAATTTGGAGGCTAAGTCCTGTAGTAGCTATGAAGTATTTTCGACAGTGCAAGAGAAATTGGAATAATTGACTCCACTGACATGCTTAAGGTTAACAAGAAAAGCCATGCTCTTCAGTGGTGCCCAGTGCCAGGACAAGAGGCAATGGGCACAAATTGGAATGCAGGAGGTTCCATCTAAACACCAGGAAGCACTTCTGTAATGTGCGGTTGACTGAGCACTGTCATAGGTTGCCCGGAGATGTTACAGAGTCTCCTTCCTTGGAGATCTTTAAAAGCCACCTGGACATGGTCCTGGATGAGCTGTGGGTGTCCCTGTTTGAGCAGGTGGTTTGGACCAGATGGCCTCCAGAAGTCCTCTGCCAACCTCAACCATTCTGTGATTCTGTGACTGTGATTCTGTGAACTTGTTGCATGTGAATGGAAATGTGATCTTCAATAACACTAGGAGATCAGCACTGTCCACTGCATAGAAAGTGCAAGACAGAAATATGCAGAGATAAAAGGACTAACTCATGTCACGCTGTGGACCTCAAATCCTGAGGTCTGGTGAGCAGCACCACCTCTCAGAAATCAGTTCTACAGCTGAAAGAAAAAAAAAAATATGTCTCATCCTTACAAATAACTGTTTTTTGTTTTTGGATAGAGCCAGGTCAGGCACTGATAACATTGATCATGCTAATGCTGATCTTGCCATGAAGCAAGGGAATAGATTAGATGGCCTTTCCTGCTCCGCTTCAACCCTATTTTCTTCACTTTTGTGGTCTATATGATCATACAGTGAGTATGGCCTTTTGCCCCCTGCTGCAGACAAAACCACCCAGTTCAGTAACACATTTCCAAGAAAGTGCCAGTAAGATCTCTGTGCAGAAATCACATCTCAGCCACTCTATACTGGACACAGTGCGGGAGCAGATGCCAAACTTCTGATTTACAGCATGTGAAAGTCAAGTACTTCAGGACAAGTCCTTGTATGCGAGAGGGCGAACAGCACACCATTAAGAATGGTGTAAAGTGATTCATCTGAGTAGACGAGTCTCTTTGTGCATGTAAACAAAGAGTATGGCTGTTCCTCTGCCTTTTCATATAAGGTATGTTCGTCAGTAAGGTCTACTCTCACCCACAGATATGAAGTTTCCACGTGCAAGAATTTCAACATGAAAAAAATGTGGATAGAAATGTTTTCAATCAGACACTAAGTTATATACAAGTCTGGCCTGTGTTTCTCTCTAAGCAATACAAGAAGCACCATGTCAGGCCCTGTGCCTTCCCAACATGCTGATGCTGGGGAGATCCCGTTTGTTTAGGACAATCTTTAGGTCCTTTCCTGGGCATAAGACCTTACTTGGAGAGGGGAACTATTTACTTTTAACAAATGAAGATATTATGCTTTTTTATTTACCTGATTAAGCAAATGAACAATGACATTTTAACCTTCAGAAACAGGATTTTGGACTGCCATCAGTTGCCTTGAATTATGTCAAAAACCAGGTATCTCTGAAGGTTTCTCTTCCAAAAGGCATTATACAAACAAGACACAGTGGCAGCCCAAACTGCTTCCCAGCCCACCTAAATGAATCAGGTAATCACACAAGGAAGGATATTTTCTCCATTTTGCGCACAAGAAACTGAAGCTTGCAGTTAATCAAAGAGTCTCACCGCTGTTGTGGTTTCTTCTTTTCACACAAGACAAGTTATCCCAAATTTGGGATCCTTGTGTCAGGCAGGGATGAAATGAAAGGTTTCTCTTTCACTTGGATGAACTATAGTACAGGTGGAAGGGTTACAATTACTATTATTATTATTATTTTTTACTTTTAAATGAAGCATTAAAAATCTGCCAGGCAGAATATTTTTTCAGCTTTCTTTCCTAACCCTAGAGTGGCTGTAAAACCTCAGCAGTTAAAAATGTTTTCTCTGGCTCCAAGTCTAACGCATCCATAAAAATTACATTTTAAATAAAGAAAATAAAGAAAACATGTTTTGTTCCAACTCCAGAGTGGCTCTAAAATGTTACATATTTTCTAAAAATGCATTTAATTCTCTGTATAAAAAATCCTTCAATACACCGTGACTGACTAATTTGTTGAAAACTCTGTATATGTTCTAATCTCCAATTTATCAACCTTATACCAGCTTTTTGGGATATGGTAAAAGAAAAGCCTCAGATTCAAAATCTGTCATCGTTTCCCCTCAGGACCGCATTTAGTTCATGGCCTCTCCAGGGCTGGATTTTGTGTTCTGTGAGAAGCAGAGCTCATTTTGTTTTTAAATCAGGTCCAGACATTCTGAAGAGTTTGGAGACCATGATACCAACCAAAATGTCACTGCCCACCTCCACATCTTTGACTGAACCTGTGATTGGTCCTCTCTGAGCAAAATAACCTAAAAAGACACAAGGTCCTTCACAAAGGAGTCATCCTGGGAAATGCACTGTGTGATTTCCACAATCTTCTCCAAGCTCTGGTATGGGTTCCCTCTTTGGTTTTGAGCAAGTCACTTAACAATTTTCATTTTATTTCCTTCCTTGCAGAACAGGAAAACTCATTTTTACTGACCTTAAGGCATGTTGTGCAGAGAGATCAATTCACATGCTTTCAGCAGATAGCATTTTGCAAATGCCCATTTTAAGGGAGAAGTCCTAGGAGCGGTGATAGGGCAGGAGGACACATGCTCAGGCTGCCCATGAGGACAGGCTGCAGCTGGCAGGGCTCAAGACCTTCAGAGCTATGTGCAGAGACTGTGCCCTCCCTCACTGCTAGTCCCTGAGCTTTACCATGTCCTTTGGAGACAGGGAACAGTTAGGGAGTTAAGGGGAAGAACTTCCACAGGTATGGATATAACTGTATAAAGTTGTGCTCTGCTTTCTTCACATTTCTTAACTCTTCTAAGAGATCCCAACCACCTGTGTGCATCCAAGGGTTCCTGACTGAGAGCTCACATGCAGTCTGGCTTATTTTTCCCTTGTTCCCTCACCTTCTTCTTGCCAAGATGCTCACTACTGTAAAACTCTCCTGCAGTCCTCTACAGGCAGCTTAGCTCGTGACTATCACCCAGAACTATGCACAGCCGGCTGACAGTGTTATCCCACTCTCCTCCCCTCAGATCAAGTACACACTGACCAGTGCAGGCTCTAGTACGTATCAGGTACATATGGGGCTGTGATACATACATGTGGGGAGGGAGCAATGTGAAGAATAGGGTCATTCAAACCTCCTCAGGTTCACTCAAAGCTTCCCACTGAAGCTGACTGGGAGTATTCTGCCTCTCTGAAGCGCAGGGGCACAGATTTCCAGCTCACCTTCCCAACTCCTGTTGATGCAATAACTCAGTGGGAGCTGTGGGCAAGAGCTGCTGCCTCACTGGGGGTGAGCTATGATTGCAGAGCTCAGCCGGTGCCCTGCTTCTCACTGGAGCTCTTCCAGGGACTCCTGGAGATGGTTTGCATTTATCTGCAAAATCTCTTAAGAAGCCTTTTTAAATATTGAAAACAGGAGAGAAGCTAGCATGAACAAGCAGACTATAATCATTTATGTTGGAATACAGTGAAAGGTATACGTCCTCCTCTCTTTTTTTTTTTTTTACTATAAAATGATTTTAATTTGATGTCTATAATGTCTTGCTCTCCTTTTCTATAATTTTCAGTTGTGTAGTATGAAGCAATATAAATATGGTTAGGCAGAAACTGTTTATGTTGGAAGTCTGAGGGAATAAAAAATATTTTCACAGGTTTACTAAAAAAAATGCCATGGTCAGCTCTGTCTCAAGCTAAAGAACACTGATGTCAGGGATGGCCATTAAAGCCAGTCTCTCCTTAACAAGGAACAGCCAGAATAATTCTTTTTTTTTGTTTTCCCATAAAGGACTATTCTTAAAATAATGAGCATTTGTTTAATCATATCCAAACAATTTTGGTTAGGTGTTAATGAAGCCATCCCAAAGATCATCTTCTAGTGAAAGATCTAACAGACAGCACCCATTTACCCCAGTACTGTTTTGTTAGTTTCCTATTTCCTGGCTAGAAGCAGCAAATCATCACCCCTTGCCTGAGGTGACTGAAAGATCTGGAGAAATAAAAGACAAGGGTGGATTCGCATGAAGAGCTCCTTACATGAACTGTGTACTGGGGGCCCTGCATTTACTGCTTCACCTGACTGGTTGCCCATGAGATCTCAGCAATCCCCCCACTGTTGTGAGGCAGGGTATCCATGATGTAAACAAAAGTATGGGTCTGCAGAATCCACCCAAGCCTTTCCCCTAGCTTTCAGGAGCTCTGATAAGCTCTTTTCTCCTCTAAGACCTCACCAAGGTGCACAGGAAGGACAGGCACCAGGGCAGAGTGACTGTTGCCACTATTTCCTGCATTAGTGCACAAGATCAATGTCTCTGCAGGAGAACTGTGACTATTTTTACTAAATGGCCTGTGAAAGCATTGCCATTAGAGATGGTTTGGTGTATTATAACTAAGTGGATGGAACAGAGTGAGCATTTATTTACCCAGGAAAGTTCAGATCACATGGAACATCTGGTTTTCATTGAAATCCTCCATTTAAAAAAAAAAAAAAGAAAAAAAAAAAGAAAACCAAAATGCCCAGCTGTGTTAATAGAGACTGAAGGAAGGCAGGTGGCTGACATGTGATTGCAAGTGAGTTGAAATGGGATGAAAACATGAGCATCTTCTGAAGTCTCAGTTCAGATCATGCCTGGAGATCATTTTAAAGTCCAATTTACAGGCCTGAATAAGTAAAAAGATTGCTTGTAAGTACTGAGTGCACAAAGAGTTATGTCGTGTTTCTCCAAAATGTTTTTGTTTTCTTTCATTATAAATCTTATTATCATGTGAGTCAGCCTAACTATTGCACAAGTTAAAAAAAAAACATGAGCTGACATCTTTTGCAGTTGGTACAATCACTCAGCCTTCTAGGAGCCGCAACATAACATTACCCAATAGACCGACTGCTTCTTGTTCAGGGGCACAGGCATGGGAAATCTGACTTAGCTCTCAATGCTAGGAAAGAGTTTTGAGAGGGATGAAAGATGCTAGGAGTTGTGCTTTGTGCATAAAGAAATGTTTTATGCATTGTGCATAAAGAAATGTTTTCTCAGCTTGATGGTGCTCATCGCTGTCACCAGCGATGTGGGTCACCTTGTAGTCCCTAGGATCCCAGGAGAACATGGTCCTCTCATTTCTAACAAGAAAGAACTTAGGCTCCTTGATTCTCAGCCTCTACTCTAATAAAAGAGTGATTAACATTACAGTTTATTATTACTTTCAATTTCAACTCCCATATGAAGCTAGAGGAGCTGCAGTACTAGTCAGAATCCTATTTTCTGCCTGTCAGTTAACCATATGAAGTCCCAAGACAGTTTGACTCACCTTCATATATAAAGAAAATTCTTTCTTTCAACACACACCTGTGTCTTTCATAAAATGTGTCTTTATTCTGAAAAGTGACTGTCAAAAAAATGCGTCCTTTCACTTGATAGATTTATATCTTGTCTGTATTTATATCCAACGTATTTAGTACTAAAATACATTTTTACAACATTTTTGCTTTCACCTCAGTGTTTACAAAGGTATGAGAGAAAAAGTGGATTTCTGTTCTGGCTCATGTATCAAAAAATGATTTGTTAAATGCTTTCCAATTCCAGAACCAAATGCTGTCTCCTCAACTATTCCTTAGCAAACTCAAAGGACAATTTATTTGCACAGGTTTAATTGTGAGCAGAATTTGATGTAATGAAGTTTTAATGGCAAAGCTGTATGAGCCAGAAAATGCACAGCTTGACTTTCAGATCCCAAGCTGAGTCTGCAAGTGGAGATGCTTCTAAACTGAGAAAATGTCATTCAAGTCACTCAGGCACAATAAATGTGAATCCCTCACCACCTTTTTTATAGTCAAGAACATGCTCATGTGAACACTAATGCAGGACTAAGATGCTGATGGTTATTTCTGCATAACCAGAATAGTAGTTAACAGCAAGGCTTGGAAAAGCATTGTGTAAAAACTATCAGGCTCAATATACACAAATGGCCAAATGTGTTTACTTCAGAGCAGGAGAACTTCAGTGCACCAAAGCTGTCTTATCTTTCCAATTCTACCCGTTTGTCTAAAGAATAATCTTTGCTTACAAATTTCATCTTCCATTGCCCGTAGACTGCCATGGCTGCAGCAACACTTCCACTCCTTTGTTCAAGGACTCAGCTGAAGAGGCAAATTCTAATAAACCCTCAGGGAGTGACAGCCATAAAAAATCTCTGATTTGGGGTGAAGGACAGTGAATTGTGCCAACAAACCAGGAGTTTAAGACTGGGTAGGTCTTCTATGTGACAATAATATGTATGGCAATGTTCTTAGGAGAAAATGGCAAAGCAAAGAATTTCTGCCATATGAGTTCCCAACAATCTTCCTCCTCAGGCAAAAACAGACTAAAAACAGCAGCTGACAGTACATTTGTTTATAAAGGCAAGTACTTACTGTCTTAAGTCTCTTGGCCTCTGGGAATGCTTCCAGGCAAAGCCAAGCTGGTTAAATAGCCATCTGAAAGAGTGTCAGAGATGAGAGGTGAGAAGTACCAGGAGGTGAGAACCAGCCCTGATAACTGGTTATCTCTAATGTGTGGGTAGAACATTTTGTTCTATAATAATTTTTTGGTCGGGACCACTATGTCATTGCCAAGGACTGAGTGTATCCCTGCTGTAGCTTTGTAATCATCTGTCTGTTCTGATTTTAACATCAAACTGCATTTCCAGTGGGTGCTCTCTTAAATCAGATTTACATCTAATCAAAAATATTAAAGAAAATTAATTATAGGCCAGATCCACTGTCCTGATAAATGAAGACATTTTATTTAATGTCATCGTTTATATTGATGGAGATATCTTCAGAAGGGTTCCACAGTAGCTCAATTCAGACGTCATGTAGTCAGTTATAAGTTACCCTATTTTTGCATAATTCAATTTCCCTGATATGTTGATTTATTTGGCCAAACACATCACTGTTACTGTAGTGCTGACTTATTTACTTGTTTCAAAATCTATATATAGTTCCGGACTCATTTATCAGTCATTCCAACAGACTAGCACGCTGTGACCCCTGTATCTTCAAAGTGTTGTGTGAGGTTTTAGCCACTCATCTCTCATTAAATTCAATGATACTCAAGCTAAAAGCATGAACAGTTCCTTCTCTTTACAGCCCTCTTACCTGTAGCTAAAAGACAGGCAAGCCTGTGATCATCTTTTTCTTCAGGTGCCCCACGTTAACCTGAAACTCAGTAAATACAGTTTTTATTATATAACACAGAGTCTTTTCAAGCATTAGTCAATGCAGCACAATGCTCTTTGTTTAGCTTCACAGTAGAGTGAGAGAAAATACTCTGGCTTGCTCATACTCCCTACATGGTTGCCTGTCTTTCAGTGGTGATGTGCTATATATGCTATGAATTTGCCTCCTGGCAACTTTAATGTATATGGACGCGTGTAACTAATGCTATTTAAGTAAAACTTCAGGATTCTCACCCTTTTCTAAATGACCACACTTTCAGTTAAATGAGTGCCAATGCCAACATTTTAACAATGTTACGTAATAAACAATATCTAATATTATAAAAAGCAGTTCTCCTTGGTATTTTTTTATTCCTTAAATTAAAATAGACCCCAGAGCAGAAATTATCAGCATTCATAAGACAGAAAATCTACACACTCCTTTCACCATTTTTACTGCCCATGTAACCCAAGGTCACCCCTTCACAACTGCACTTTTACACTTATCTAGGAGAGGAGAGACCTTGTTGAGAAAGTGAGGGTTTCCATTTTCCCCCACGTTGTGCTTCTCAATGAGCAGAGACAGAGGTTCAGAGGGATGAGTTCCTGCTCAGAGAACTCTGCTAACCCCTAGTAAGAAAAGATAAGCAATGACTTTGTCAGCTGTTGTTGGAAGCAGCTCTGACCAGAACTTCTCCCAGCCTGCTTACCCAAAACTACTTAGGGAATAAGAATTAGCTCTATATGTCACATATTTGCCTTGTGTACCATTTTCCAAAGAACAGTAAAGTGAAGGATGTTCTCATCTGATCAAGCAGCTTCCCTCTTTCTCTCCCCTTTTCAACAAGCAGTGAGCTTATTCTGTGTAAAGACGCATTTAAAATTTGGTTCGTTGATTCTATGGTCTAGCAATAAAAGAGTGAATAATACTGCACATGTGAATTAAAGCTGAATTATGGTAGTGTAGAAGTTCAGAGGAAGTCACTGGCTTCCTGTGAAGAACTGAGAAGGCTGGCCTTTAACTGTAGATTCTTCTTCCTATTTGAATTGGCTGCTAGAAAGCGAAAAGTCTATCAAATAATTTAAACACAAAAGGCAAGTTAACATCCATTTCTAAAATATAGTTAGGTGATGCTATTCCCAGTAATTAAATACTTCATCACTGGAAACCGTAATAAGAATGTGCTAATTTCAGTTCACAGTAGAAGCTCAAAGGCAATAAATTACAACTCTCTATCACACCCCCATCCCTTTTGTGATTACTATTCTGCTATGGAACTAATGTGTTTTCTCTCAAGGCTAAGCAAGTATCTTCTGTTGCCACAACCTTATCAAAATTTTTCATAAGCCTAACAGAAATCAAGAGTTGGTTATGAAATGTGAATTTCTAGGTTGTTAGACACTCTCCTAAAATACCAATGGCAAGGAAACAAGACAGTTGCATCAAGTAATTACAGTGATGCGTACAGACACATTATTTGCCATGTATTCTACTGATGGTAAAAGCAAATCACAGCTTCCAATACAAAAGGGGAAGTCCTTGTGATAAATGTCATCTTTCTGATGCCTGGTCCTTCTGAACTGGTTTTGAGACACTGAAGACCCAGTGGCACATTGCTTCTAAGAATGAGGAAATCCTGGCTGTACTGAGAACATCCTAACAGAAAGACTGTTACAAACTGCAGAGAAAAAGCACTCTCTGTTCAGATATCTTTTTTGGAATTTTTGTTCTCCAAATGCATTTTCACAGGTCCCTGCCTATAGGTCTTTATCACCCAGAACACAAGAAACAACTGGCTAAACCCTTTCCTTCCACATTCCTTCCTTTACTCTTTACCTCCACTCAAAGCACCTTCTCACCTCAGTGAATCAGAAATCAGGTGAAGGCTTGCTATTACCCTAACTTTCCATAAAATACTTTTAAAATGGATCACAAGAAGAAGCACTCTAGTCCTCTCCCCTTATAGAAAATAAACTATTCCTACCAATCTTAAAGTTGGCTGTATTATGGATTCATTTCCTATACTTGTCACAGTGATGGTTAACATGTATGCAAAGCTATGACTCTTGAACCTTATTTCTACCTTTTAAGTGGCTGCAATGTATCCTCCAGATTGCTGACTGAACTGGAAGCAGATGCTTTGGAAACCATTTGGATTTCAATAAAGAAGGGAGCGTTTATTTGGTTAATAGATTATGTGCAGATTTCAGTGGTTGGACTGGAGTCACAAGTCATCGAACTAGAATGTGAGATAAAGAAATTCAGCTTCTTGCTTTTTCAGAGACTTTCTGCAAGATCTTGAGCAAGTCATTTAGACTGCTTTGAAAGTTAAGTGTTTCCAATACCTTTGAGGAGGCATGTCTAGCTTTTTCTGTTCTTTGGGACAGCATATCCATCTCACAGCATCGTTCATACTTAGATTCTTCAAGCATCCAGGAGTGTCCAGATATTATAATGAGATCCCAGAAATTCTCTTGTTAGATCCTCCTTTCTTTTTCATGAAATTATATGTGTGTATGATAAAGGAAATTTTTAATGTAGAGAAAGAATGCTTTCTCCCTGTCCATATCTCTTCTGAACAGGGGAAAATGTAAGCTTCTTTTAACAGCAGTAATTTTCTGGCTCATTAGAGGTGTCTTCTCCTTTTCTTGCAATGGAAAGCCACATACAGGGGCAGAGGCAGGTCACACATGACTTGAAGAGATGCCATTTAATTTTAAGGAACTGCCAGGAAAGTTTCCCATCATACCTGCACACTTCCTACTGCCCCACCAGTCAGCACCACTAGCCAGAGCACCCATTTGGCTACTTTCTTCAAAGCATCTTTTTATGAGACCTGCCTTCAGGAATCTGTGTTCAAAAGACTCTAGAGACTTTAGGGGTTATTGCTGTCATGCTTGAAAAACATTTGACCAGGTCTGCCTGCTACTCATGCCCTTTACAGAAGGGAAGGGGCAGATAGGTCCTGCAGTAAGTACAGCTCAGGTCTAACAATCATTAAATAGCTTAAAAACTCTCAAGTTTCTAAGATGTTTACAAATTGCAAGAGCAACATTTTGCAGAATAAAGCTGCAGTCCCGGAGCTTAATACTCACTCTACTGTTTCATTACTGCCCCTGTTTTATATTAGCGCACCAAGAAATTTGTATGCGTCTATGGACCTTTTAGTAACGTATACCCAAAGCAATTGCCAAATGTTATTCAGGGCTGCTAATACGTAACAGTTCTAATGAATAATGTTTTTGTTAAGAATGTGGCAAACTGCTATTTATTCAGATGAATTCCAACTAACCATAATGCCTGGGTCTTACTTCTGAGGTATGAATGCAATAATTACCAAACAGTTCTATAATGCAATTTGTTAACTTGCAGGAGATTGTGAGATCGTGACATACATTTAAAGTGCCCCCAAAGCCACTTTTGGTTGTTTTTTCCCCCCTAAGTCTTTGTTTATGTGAACAGAATCTCTTGTTACTGAATCCACCAGTTGAGCGTCTCCACATCCACTTATGCTATATACATCTAGATTCAACAACTGAACATAAGACATCAAAGCAAGCAGTAATATTATCTAGAAGATAAAGGAGGAAATGAGTTTTCTAAATTGTCCAACTCTTTTTCATTTTCTGTTAAGTTTACCCTCCAAAGTAACTTGGCCTCAGAATATGTCCCAGATCCAACAGGTCATTTAAATTAGCAAGAAATAGCACTAGAACCAAAAGCTGTGCATTAGAAATGAACGTTGTGCAGTTTTCTAATGAGTCCAGTGAGAGAGCTGCACAATGCTGTCAGAACTGGACCAGAACCAGAACCAGCAGGCTGAGCACTATGGGGATGGGAGGAAAACAAGAACAGCGTTGCATGGCAAAACAGACTAGACAATGATATAAATATAAATATAAAATTCAATATAAAATCAATATAAAATTAACCTATTGTGTGTTTATGAACTTTAAATAAACATATTCAAGATTAATGTTTTAATATGTCACAGTGGACTGAAAATCCAATTACAATGTTATAAAAATTATAAATAAATATTTTAGTGGAGATGAAATTAGAACTAGCAGTGACAAATGAGGGCTAGAATGGACAGCATTACAAAACTAGAATTTTTAATAAGGATGAGATAAGAACCAGAACAAAGTAGCTGCAAACAAAAAAAGAGTAAGAACTGAAACTAATTCGCTACTATGGAACTAACATAGCATGAGAAGCAAAGTATTTTGGAGACTGGCCTAAAAAGTTTTAAATCATGTGATTCTGAATCCAAATCTAAACTTGTGAATCTAAATAACTTGTATAATGTTGTATGTACTCCCCATCACTCAAGACTGTTCAGGTCATACACTTTCTCCTGTCTATCTGCTCAATTTCTGCAGAGCTTGCAGAGTTGCAGGTATGTTTTATGCTGGCAGAGAGTTATAACTATTTAAACTTACGCACAGATAAGAAATTTGCAGCCTTATAGCTGGGAGACAGATGATACTGCAGGTGCATTAGTACAAATGCAAGTGCCACACTATTTTTATCATGACTCACGTGGGAATTCGAAGAAGAGTCATTCTTCCCTTCTGCAGCTGAGAGAGGCCGGGAAATAACCTCCGGAGAATACAAGCAGCTGGGCTGGAGAAACATTTTGTTTTTGTGTGACTCATAAGTTTTACTGTCTGAAAAGTACAGTAAATACTGAGGCATGGGAAGAAGAAGACTTGGGCATAGAACTAGTTGATGAAGGAAGGACATTAGAACCCACTGCAACACTGCTGTGTTACATGTTATGTATAGCCCTGTTTTTTTCCCATTATTACTGTAGAGCTTTCTCTTGCTAGATCAAAGTGATAATTCTTCGAGAAACTTGTCCACAAAAAGGCAATCAATGGTGGAGAAGATCAGAGTTTTCTTCATAGATATACAGGAGCCAAGATCTCTGTAGTTGTGACACTGATTATGCTGAACGCAATGCTCCCAGCTTGAGTTCCAAAGAAATAATGAGTTTGAAAAAGCGACATTTTGAGGGGGGAATTTGTGCGTGTGTTTTATCCTGAATCTTTCTACTGATTTGCTTGACATCATGCTCCCACAGCCCATTGCATCAGCACAAGTGAGGGGAGGGCATCAGGAAACTGTGGCAGACAGACGAGGATGAGAGGCTGGTGGGAAGAGGATGGAAACCTTTAAAACTGGTTTTGCTTCCCTAAAAATAGAAAGTCAAACAGCACCAGGGGAGACCTGATCTGGACATAGGAGATTTCTGTGGTGCCCTGCAGCTTAACTTGGAGAGACTGTAGCTTGACTGATCCTCATTGCACAACTGTGAGCTTCTGTGGCAGCCCACTGGGTTGGGGAATGCTGTCCTGACCAGAAGAATAAATGGTCTTAGGGTGTTCGGCCTCACAAACAGGAGTTCAGCCACAGACACTGTTGTGGTCAGGAGAGCATGATGAATTGATTCAAAGGGGAAAGGAGACTTAATTTTATCAGAAAAGGTCAATGTTCATGCACCGTTTTTAAATATAGGTGCAGAAAATGAGGCTTAGGCAACGCTGTTAAAAATTATTTTCTCTCTCACATTTAACTCCAAATTGTAGGTTAGTGTATATTTGTAGCACCCTTTCAAAACATTTTCTTGCCTTTAAAATGGAAATAGTTCCCTCACAATCTAACCTGTCCGCTGGTCCAGCCAGGATGGGAGGCAGCTGGGCAGACCCAGACCTGGGCATCAGGCAACGCCATGTGATGGGCCAAGGCCTGGCCAGGGTGTCAGTCAGGCTGTCTGGGAGTATCTCCTCATACCACCCAAGGAAGGGACAGCCTTTGGCTGCACCACCTCTGAGCCAGCTCTGAGCCTGGCAGTCGGACCCCTAAAGCGGGTTGCTCTTGGGGTCCTCAAAGTCCCCTCATGAGACTTGCAAGGATTGCTGAGAACTCCTTTCTTTTTCCAAAAAGAGAGAAAGGTAAAGCACTTCTGATGCCTTATTGCCCAGTGGTAACTTTCCCACCATGTGCGACTTTTGCTCCTGTGATCCCTTACATCCCAAAGGAAGGATGAGAAGACTGGACTGTTGCAATCAATAGGGAGGAAAGCATGGAAGAAAATGAGACAGGAATTAATTTCCAAAATTAGGCCACCATGAGTCCTGGAACCATTAGTGTATTGAGATGCCAGTGGATCTCATTCCCTCATCATGGTATCTCCTGTTGCTTTCCAGAAGATGACGAAGTGATGTGATTGGCCTATGTCATGTGTGTGTCATTCTTTTACCTCAGAAAGAGAAATTGGATAATGCCTTATAAATCCACTGAATTAGTCAGGACCAGATGAGTTTTGGGTGTGGCTCTTGCCCAAGGGAACACTGAAGATGCGTACCTTGCCCATGAAGGTGTGACATGTGATTCCTCTCTGCACCCCCACTGCACGGGGGTAGCACTCTGGTTAAGCATTTACATGGTATTCACACTCCTCGATGGGACCCCTGACCCATTCAGTACCTTCAACTTTCCCCATTCAAAACATAACCAGGCAGTGCCAGGACTATTTTAACACACAGCATTCAAAGTAGACATTGAATACAATTTCAATTCTCACAGAGCAATCCTTTCTGGTTTCTCCACAGACATTACTGAATTTAGTTACAGGGCATTCCTGTGGCACCAGCTATTTAACCCCTGAGAAACTGAATCATGAACAAGTCCAAGCATCCTCCTTTGGATGCACACTGGAAATTACCAGATCCTGGTATCTCAGAATACCCAGCAATTTTTAGCCCATAGCATGTTCTCTCATGGCTCCAATCAACTGGTCCTACCTTTAAGAGCACGTGGCATTTCTGCAAGCCTGGATTTCAGCAACACCCTGGGAATCCAGAAAACAGGGAGCGGACAGATAAGTGAGCCTCAGAGGAAGAAAAGATTTGACATGACTTGCCTAGTATTAGAGAAGAAACCCATGTCATAGATTAAATTAGGATCCAAGTCTCTCAACTTGCATTTGATTAAACTAATGATGAAATCATTTCTTTGCCTGAAGCCCCCTGAATCAGACCCCCAACTTCCTTAACAAATTATGCACGGATCCTCTAGCTAACAGCCCCGCTTCACTACACCATCATAATGACACACCAGAGCATTTCATCCTGTTCATCAAATGAGACAGATCCAGAAGAGAAGTTGTAAGTTCATGTAAGTAGTCTGCTTCAAAGTGCACACACATGGCAGCAAAATTACATCGATGAAATCTTAATATAGTATTTTTTTAACTTTTGAAGGTTAAAATTTGAAACCTACTTTTTGGATTTTGAAAAGTGTAGAATAATTTTAAAATGTCTCATCCAACTATTTTAGGTTGTTAAAGGAATACTCTTAAAAATCTCTCTCCTTCAGCAATATGCATGTTATTATTATATTCCACAAGCAAATTAACTATGAAAGACCAATTATACACTGCCTTTCATGTTAGGTGAGCAATTTCCAAGTGTGGGAAGTGTAATAAGTACATTTCCTTCTGAGAGGAGAGTTTTGAATAACAGTGTTTCACAATCACTCTGTACTTCTGTTTTCCTAGTGGTAATAACTCCGTAAAGGACTCAGAAGAAAAGAGTCAGACCTATGATCTTAAAGACAGACTTTGCAACCTCCAGTCATTTAAAAGTTCTTTCCTCAAAGTTCTTTCCTCGGTTGTGACCAGAAACTTAAGAAACCTGAGTCTGTGAGATACTGAAGTGAAAGCCATCTGGTGAGTGAGAGAGCTTCAGCCCAGGAGGATTCAGGATCTCTTGACACCATATATACCAAGAGGGGCTTAATACGTTATACAAGGCTGGTCCAGAGTAACAAACTGATGAAGGGTCATGGGTAGGCTCACCCTCACTGCGAACAAGGTAGGTACAGAGTTGGGTGCCTGCAATAACAGCCAGAGTGAGCAGCAGCAGGGCTGCAGAAAGGACCGAGGGCCGTATGCGTGATTGAGAAGCCACAGGGAGGTCACAACACTTGACTTCACCTGCCAGCATCGTGGTGGGGCTGCAGGATGAAGTAGGTAAATCCTAACAGGCCAGGTGTGAGTCCACACCTGCATCCTCTTTGAAATAGTGGCTGCTTCTCTGTGCTATGGAAAAGTTGTACACAGCAAGGAATACGCAGAGTGACAGCAGTTGGCAGCCGTTTAACAGCCAGGCAACTATTTCATCGTTAGTCTAAGTACACAGTCATGCAAACTGATCACGTTTATTGCTGATTTTGTTTATACTTGCATATAGTAAGGGGTTTTCAGCCAAGAGCAACTCCCTTGTTCAAACCCAACTCATGTGCAGCAGAAGTGATCCTCAACCCTGCTGCATCTGTGTGCACCCTTGCAAAAACAGGGGGTGGGTGGCAATAGCAGTGGGAGCAATGCCAGTCTTGCCTTGCCAATGTGGATATATGCTCTAAAATATCCAGAGCTACTGTACATGGGGAACTGTGGTGAAAAGGACAAGCAGATGTGATTTACCTAATTGACAGCCTAATTAAGATCTGAAGAAGAGGTGGGTGATTTAGAGCTGTTAGAAAACAAGTTATTGAAAGGGTTGAAAATTAATATGAAAGGTCTCAGTGGTGTTTAATAAACAGAATTCACTCAAAAATGTTTTAAAATGTTCCAGACCTCATTTTCTACAACAGCTCTGCCAGCCTATGATCACCACGTTCAGAACTGAGCCAAAAGAGCACAGCTGGGGTGAGTGGGGGTTGCAACTGAGTTTTCTTGTTCTTGTCTGTTTGATATGATGCTTATCCCTTACACTGTGGCATTAGTCAGTAGACAAAACATAGTGCAGTACGTCTCTCACTTCAGTGAAACACCCACACTCATTATAGCATGTTTTGTTCAGCAATTTCCGCTCAGATAAACTCTTAAGCACTTCAAAACAAGTCACTCTGGGCTGGATGCAGCTTTAAGAGCAAGCAATTGCCATATCCAGCCCCAAGGTGATCCCCCAGGGAGTTCACCTCCTCCTTATATTTGTCTATTTGCATTTTTTCTGTTTCTCTCTCTTTTTTTTTTTTTTTTTTTTTGTCCAAGCAAAAATAAGTACTTATATCTCACAATATCTCTCAAATTCTGATCACTAGTCATGAGACCAAGCTACACCACTGGGGAAGCCAGACAGTGGTACCCATCTCTGGGCCAACCTTGTTGTTAGATCTCTAAAGTAGACACTTGGCCAGGGAAGGCTGGAAAGCGGATCAAAGAAGACTTCTGCTTCTCTGTTTGGGAAGCCACTAGTTTTTTCTCAAAAAGATGGTCTTGAGACAAGCGTGGAGGGAAGGCAATATCCGCAGGTGGCAAAGAAGGGTCTTGCACAGTCTTTGAGCCAATCAGCAGTTTTCCAAATGCAAAATGAAACCATTTAGTCCAGGGGAGCACTGGTGACGGAATCCCTGACAGAGCTACCTTTGAAGTCAGCTTTGGTATCACAACTGGGCAAAGGAAGTGAATGACAGTGAGAGCAAACTTGGCTTCCTGTGTAAAATGATCCTGCCTGCAAGCTACGTCTCATTCTGTATCTGGATAGCTCATCAAACTGTGACACAGTGATACTGCTTGTTGTACATCGGGATCCCATATCTGTGGGATACCGCCGGAGCTACAGTCAGCAGAGACTGGACAGCCCTTAACATTTAGAAAGGGATAATCAAAGAATCAGGGTTCCTGCGTTAGAGTACACAGGTGTTTTGCATGTCTATCTTCCCACACTTATGCGAAAGTTTTTGAACCTTCTGGATTATTTCAATCAAATTTGTCACAGAAATAGAAGTTTTAAAGGTAATTAACATCTTTAAAGAATATGAGCAGTTAAGGAGGGAGATATCCTGTAATACACTGACACGAAAGCAGCCAGAGAATCTATGCAGAGGGACTTCATGACTCTTTTACTACAGGGAGAAAAGGAAAACAAATAGACAAACCATCAAAAACAGTTTTACTTCAAATATCAATCAAAATAACACCTCTTCAAACACTGAAGTAAACCTCAAAAAACAGCTTAGTAGAAACTCAGACTCCAGTAGTTCTGATATTCACTGAATAATTTGTTCTCTGTGGGATGCCTTCGCCTTTGAACTTGCTTCCTCCACTTGGTCAAAAAAAAAAAAGAGGTTTTAATGATCTTCCCAGTGTTGAATTTGCCTTTAAAGACTTGGGGAGTTGTTGCAGAGAAGGCCTTGAAAGAATGAAGGAAAGATATTTTTAGTGACAGTTGAAATTACATGTGTTTTAGGCTAGTTTTATTTTAGATTTATGACAAAGAAACCTGGAGTATTAGATATATTTTCTTTTACATTTGTACTAGAAAATGAAATAAGCATTATCCGGTCCTTGTTTTATGAGCCCATGGAGATCTAGCCCATAAAATGAATGAGCATAATATCACTGAGTGCTGGACTTTGTTCAGAGTTAGCTGAAGGTTATGCAAAATCTAATGAGATCTGCTAACATAAGCAAGAAGGACATTAGTCTCCAGCCACCCGTTTGCTCCCCTTCTCTTCTGCACTGTGTTTATTTCAGGAAGCCCATAAAGTTCTGATCTTCAGAAACGTAGCCTGCGTACTTCTGAGAAATACGAGAAACTGCTGACGTGGCATCACCGTGAGTTTTGAAGAGAACGAAGGCGTTCACTGTGTTCTCCTTGCTAATTGTCCCAAGTTTAGAACTGGTCTCATTCAATGCAATAGAAACAGCATTTTTCAAAAGTTCAGACAGATTTAAACAGGAAACTGTTTTTCTTAGGACAGTGTTTTCTCATCCAATCTTGATGTTGAAGAAAAAGAAGTAGGGAAAGATTCTTTGTGAAAATTTCATTTATAGCTAGAGTCATGAGGGGACTTGGCATATGCCTCTAACTCCTTTAGACTTGCTTTGCTTGTTTGCTGCTTTATCCTGGAAGTGCGTGAGGTACACAGGCTACTGAGTCACTGATGCTGGGAACTGCCAACATGCCACCAGTGTCAAACAAATTTTCTGTCTCAGAATTTCTGGTGGAACTCCCCAAAGAGGCAGCAGTCAAGCACCTGTGGCCTCCAAGCATCAGTGCAACTGCTCCAGCTGCACAAAATGGGGGTTGGCCCTACAATTTCTGACACTTAAAACCCCATGAAATGTTTTTTCCAGTCATCGGTAGCTATGAATTGAGTCATCATCAGCTATGAGCTGAATTTCAGGTTTGCATCCAGACTCTTATATTGATGAAGACGACACATCTACCATCATCTGACCCCCAAAAGAGGTACACAGCACAGCTGGGCACAGATCTCTGCTGGGATCTGCTAGTGCAGCCATAACCTGTCAAAAAACCTGTAATAATTCTCTCTTCAAATCAGAATTTTACAGCTCTCCACAAATCCCTTAAATTACTAAAACCAGAACTCATAGGATCTGGAAGTCTTCACAGTGTTCATCTGCCTAAATTTGGAGAGATTTTGAATGTTGCAGCTCAGTATTGATTGAAGCTCTGACTGGACAACAGAGGATTGAGAAGATATTAAAGGGAACAACCCTGTATAAAAAGGTACCATTTCAAAAACAGCTTATTTCTGCTGGAAGCCAAGTACATTTCCTCCACACTCATCTCTGGTGAGAAATATCCGGGAATTTTCCCCCCTGAAATGCTAACTAGTCTGCTGTAAGAGAAAGCCCAGCTCACTTTGAAGTGGTAAGAATGCTTAAATTTGCTGCAGGCTTCAGTATCCCTGAGGGTCCTAAGGCCTACAAATTATTTTTATTCATTTAAAATGAAATAGAAATTATAAAAAAAAACTCAATACAACTAAAAAGAAGACACCGGAGAGCTTTGTAACCCCTTCGCTCTCCCTGTGGTGTTCTGTCTTCTATCTAATAGGATCTCCCCTATCATTTATTCTGAAGAAAACTCTCCTTTCATTCAGAGCAAAGTAAAATTTGGCACATGGTCTGGAAAAGGCAAAAAATATTACTGTCATAACTCCACTGTCTGGTGTGAATTAGGGATGTTGGTTTGTTTACGTATTCTGCCAGCAGAATACTCTACAGAGAAGCTCCGATGAAATTGTTTTCATGTAGCAACTTACAACTGCACCCGAAGGTGTGACCGCAGCAAAGACACCATGTTTTGAACAGCCTCAGTAATATTGCTGTGAAGAGCAAGGGTCACATTTTGTTATACAAGAACAGCGTTTAGCTGGTAGCCTATGCAGACATCCATGCTGCTGCACCTTTGTTTCTGTTGCTTCTCATCCTTGCCTGACCAATGCAACAGAAAATGTGCCTGTCCACGCTGGTGTCAGACACCCAGTTACCCTGTGGGAGTAGCACAAGCTAAAGTCTGGATGCAGTTCTCACTCCAGTTTGGGGCTGACTTTAACTCAGGAACAAACGTCATCCGGACACCTCATATCAATAAATAAAGCATCACAACCCTCCAGCCTATGGAGAGCCGTGTGTAATTCAGCTAAATATTCTGAAAAACAGAGTGGAATTTTTTCTAGGAAGTGCTTGTCACCACCTATTTTATTTAGGTACCTGTCCTACCAGCCCTCCATAATCTCCATACATTTGTCCCACCTTTCAAGTACATTAGTTCCTATGGCAACAAGGATGCCACTGGCATGGGCAAGCTCAACGGCATTTGTAATTCCTCTTTAAAGTCCATTTATAAAATAGAAAGTCATTTATACTATGGTTGTCAAATAAAGAAAGTGTTTATGGGCCAGCTTCGGATCCACTGATGTGGGTGGGAATTCTCCTACTGCCTTCAGTTGCATCCAGTATGGTCCTTATGCTGCACACCATATGTCTCGCTAACCACCACACAATCCCTCACCCCAGACTGCTAGCTCCTCTCTTTTTTGGAAGGAGAACTAGTGAGACTGATTCATGCGAAGTACCCTCATTGTTTATAATGAAGATTAAAAGCATAATTATTTTTAGGAGCTCTTCAGTGATATGAATTTTTAGACTTTAGACAGAGATGTCAGATGATCTAGTCCTTGACTTTATAAAAAAAGATTTCCTCAGGTATGGGTGTCTCTTCTGTTTCATGTCACTGCACCCACCTCCCACTGACTCCTGGCTGCCATTTTAAAGAATAGCATGGGAATTATTTCAGACATGTAGAAGATGGGGTGTGATTCAGTTTGAGATCTCAGTGGGCTGCAGGGACAAAACTGGCAATTGTGAAAAACCTTCCTACACATTTTCCATATATTTCATAAGTCATCCCACAAAAGGAATGAAAATAGAAGAGTTTCTATCACTGAAGCTGTGAGAAGAAGAGGATAGAAATCAGAGGTGAGTAAAGTGTGCCAGAATGCCTCCATTTTACACAAGCCACTCCAAAAAAAAAAAAAAAAAAAAAGTAGTCATCTCCTACACACAATATTTCTTAAAACCTGTGCCACTAGACCTTAGAGTATGAGAAGAATCTAGGTGATGCTGGCACTAACACAATGCTTTCATTATTTATTGCCTGCAAGCAGTGTGTTCAGGGCAGAGAAGAAATTCAGATGGACTAAGATCCATCTGCCCTAGAAAGCCCAAAAAATCCAGAAGTGGAATCAACAGCCAACAGTAAGTAAATAAATAACATTGCTTATGTGAATTGGTAGGTCGACATTACTGGAGTTCTGGACCAGGTACTTTGAAAGGAGGTTTGGAAGGAGGGAGGAAATTCCCCAGTGCACCACAATGAAGAAAGACTTACTTCCATGCGTAAAAGGAAGCATCAAAATGACCATGTGAAAAGGACCTTTTCTGCAATGCCTTGGGGGCCTTCTGAAAAATAGTGCCTGAAGCTCACTGACCTCTTGAAGCTTCTCTAAGTCAGTTTCGAGCATCCCACTGGGGCTCCTCGGATGGGACAAACCTTATGAAGGCAACCAAGGATCCTGTAGAGGGATCATATTAAGTCTCAAGAAACAGCATGTGTTTGTCAAGATCCAGCTTTGTGGTAGTGAAGGGTGCTAAGTTTTCGAAATATTCAGTGCTAAATAGGGAAGGCTACAAGAAGTTTTAATGTCTTACATTAACTTTATCTTGAACTCTATTCAGCTCTGCCTGACTCTTTATGCAATATGGGACATATTGATATGTGTCAGTTCTGTCTGGAGGGATGTACCAAAAATATATCAATCTTGGTACATTATGAGACTGAATTGAATATTAAATTGTTATTCTACATAGGCAACACATTGCCTAGGTTGACTCACACATACAAAAGGAAATGTCTGACTTAATTTCTATGCTTTTTATGTTATTTCTGTGCTTTTCTGTCATTTTAAGAGGAATCTGGTCTACTTTCACATGTGAAACTTGTTTCTTGGGAAAGAGAAACAGTGACATCCTGTGGTTCAACTGTGGGAAAAGTGTATATTTTGTCATTACTCCTCGGATGTTATTTGTCTTTTTCTATGTGACTTAACCAGAAAAACGCAAATTTTCACCATGAAAAAAGTTATTGATTAGATAGCCCTAAACAGCACGTTACAAATGCAATAAGCTTTCTCTATACATCAGATTACAGGTTTCAGCATATTGAGGACATTTAATAAACGAGACATTTTATGTTTAGCTAAACACTAACCAAAATACACCAGGACTATTTTTAAATACTGAGATAATAGCTTTAAAATATATGTGAAAAGAGGCTTTGCATGGAATTCTCTGTTTTTTTCAGACTTGAAAAGCAAAGTCACATCAGAACTAGATTCTATCTCTTTCATAAGCTCCTTTAGGACTTATCATCTTTGGAAATACTTTGATTACCGCTGTTCCCAGGATGTATTTGAAAGAGTTGACTTTAATCACAATATGATAGCGTATCTCCAGGGTAAGCCGAGAGCGCTAGCATATGTAATAATTGAGCAAAAATGGTCATATTCATGGAAAAAAAAAAAGACTATCATTCTAATACATTGATTTAAAGGTAATTGCCTTACATGAGACCCTTTTAAGCTGTATTTCTTTGGTCTTTATAGAACTTCTGACAATCCTGTACTGATAGAAACAATGTCTTTAGACAGAGCTGCAACAATTTAAGATAATGTGCCAAAAAATGATGCCAGCAGAACTCCACGATGACCTTGCAATGATATTAAAATCTTATATCCATAGGAGAAAAGAACAGCAGAATTCCTTCCCCCTGGCATAAATTTAATGTCTTATACTGGTGACATCGTTAAGAATTTTTCTTAAGATTCTATTTTCTTTTTAGACATATGTTTCAGACAGATAATTTCTGCAGTTTTCATTATATCTGATTCACACACTGGATTTTTTCTCCAATATATTCTGTGTAATTTGCATGCTTCTCAGTTGTGAGATTGTCCCTTACTTACATTTAGTTTGCTTTATTAAGATTCCCAGGGACACATGGTCATGGGAACTGTTATGTAATGGCTCCCCAGTTTCCGCTACAGATCTTGACAGTGGCAGCAATACAAAGAGCAAAGGTTCTCCTGTCCCCTGACTTCTCAGGTACAAATGGCCAAGTGGATGGCTGACAATGATGCAGAATGAAGTTGGAAAAGAAAACAAACCTGTTCAGACAGAAAGGTTGAAATGTGTTTCTTGAGCATAAGTGATTTTCTCCAGGGCTTCAGTTTCATGACTTTTTTCCCCTTCAATGCAAATAACCTCCAAAGGCAAAAGCATGTTTATAGAAAACGGGGCATCTCAACTCAATGTAAATGCTGTGCAGAATCCCTGATGGAAGGTGCGAATGCCAAACCATAAGCTATAAAGAAAGCATTGTTGCCAGTGGATTACTTATAACCTTTCTTATCATTCAAAAGGTACACACTTGGATAAGCACTTTTTTTCTATATATGAAGGCAAATAAATAAGTAAATCCCCCAACATGGCACAGAGAGTATTCACTGAGATTGTTAATTTCAGAGACAAAAGAATATACCATCTAACATTTGCATGTATTTCATTATGTTTGACTGGCATACGGTGATCCATAAGCTTGCTGCTAATATAGTGGCCGTGTTTTTTAATTAAATTGATGGTCTTAAAAAAGGTATCTAGTCTCCTGAGTAAGGTATAATCTCTTTAATTTTTAATATTGCCTGGTCTCACACCAGCACTGCAGTAGTCCTAAAATTGCTTCAGACTCCAGAAGTTGCTTCAGAATAATTTTTAAATATAGGCTTGTAAAATTATAGTAAAGGACAAAGCAAAACTACAAGTGGGGATTTCCCCGAAGAAAAATGAAACAAAGAACAGCACAGGCTATAATTCAAATTGTCAATTAGATTTGACTCAGAGGAGTTTGAAAATTAAGTTTTTAATTTCTATGTACTCCTTCCACTAATCTGTTTGTGAACTTTAGACTGTCAGCTGAAAAACAAAAAGAGAGAAAAACTAGACTCTTTTGAACCAGAGATTTAATAACTCCCCCAGGTCACAGTGCTCATTATAAAGGGAATGAAGTGCTGGTTCTTGGGCAACAGAGCAAACATCTGCATCCTGCAACAAGCCAGGTGCTCTAAATCAGGGCAAAAGCAAGGCAGCCCAAGCAGCAAAATCTGAGCATGTCCTCTATCTCTCCAGCCTGCCTGGGTCCCTGCTATGATTGTGTCTGCAGCTGGAGCGACCTCCCAACCGAATAAGCACACCTGGAAACACTGATGGGCAGCAGCTGTCTGGCACCCACAGTGAAATTCCCAGCAGGCGTCAGGTGTTTGCCTGACTTTTCCTAGGGGAGCTGGATGCATGTGCACTGTGCAAGCTTTAAAATGTCATTGTTAGTTTGCGTGTCAGTGAATAACATTTAGGACTTGAATCAAAATGACAAGGGAGAGAAACGTTCTGCAAGAGGTTCTGTTATTGGCAAAAATGCTCACTGCATTTTTATCCTGGATTTCCTTTCTGTGAATCTTTCAACCATCCTTGCTTGTGCACAGTAAAATGTTAACTTACGCACTGCTGAAACCTGTGCACACCTATCACAGTGACTGTCATCTCCATTATATTCTCTTTACCAGACACAGCTTTATCGAAGTGCAGAATTGATTTTCACACATTTCATCAATAATTCTGCATAATAATAGCTTATATGAACTGCTTATTTGCTCTGTTCTGCCAGCTCTGCATTTGGTCATCAAAACCGTGTACTGTCTGCTTCCTGACTCCTGAAATGAAGCATTCAAGACACTCTCTGCAGTAGGTAACTACTCACAGAGAGGTTTGCATACATATATGCTTTTTACCAGTAGTGTATGTGTAGGAGTATTCAGAATCCTGCAGATATCCTCACGAACAAAAGCTTTCACACTCGAGTGTTTGCAAGTCAAAGGCAGAGCAAATGTCACCAAAGGCTGCTTTTATGAATGGGGATCATGTGCTTTTATTTTACTCCAAAGGTTTATGCATCTGGGAGCTATGTTGCATTGCTTGAACAGTGCATTTTTGCTTTGATATTATTTCATTCTCAGCTTGGTCCAGGAGCTGTGTATTAAACACTTTTTTTCACTACATGAACAAAGCATTGGTTTTGCTACATTGTCTGTGTCACAGTCCGTATATGCACAACAGACATCTTCCAACTTTTACAAAATCACCTTTTGGGTAAAACATATGCAAGAAAGAACATTCTCAATTTGTCTGGGTTGTCCCAGGCATGTCCTCTTTTTACCCCCATGCTGAATTTTAGGACATAGGAAGTCCAAAAGCAACCAGAAATCCTACTTTGTGTACATGTGCCACATGTGATTCCCCCAGTAGTTTATAGACTGTACAGATGCCAGTGTAAACGCCATGTGTACTGGATCCATCTGACTAGCTGTGCATGCACAGCTGCACAGCACATGCACAGTACATCTGACATGCTGAGGATAGGATGCACTTCCAGTGCATGTGTAGGCCGTCTGGGTGGTGCATGCACACACATTTCTGACCAGGAAGCCCCTGTCAAAAATGTGACAGTCCTAATCTAACCCAGGAGCAGTTCTGGTAGCACGTGCCAATCACTGCAGCTCTTCCAGTCCCTCCCTTAGGCGTGTCTGCGGCACTGCAGGTTGGAGAAGTACTACCCAGCAGCATCACATTCACAGAACTGTTATGTTTACATTTCCTCTAACATTGCTATTCAATAGGTTTCCCTTCTTTTCCCACCTTTAATTTATAGTGAAGTCAAAATTTATTCATTCTGTACCATATTTTAGATCTGCATTCATGAAAGGAAATGCACAATGCATTTAATTGCTAGAGACTATTTGACTTGCCAAGGGGCTTGTCCAACTCCTAACCATTTGAAAGACAGCAGCAGCCAGAAGATTTAGGGAACAAAACTACTGCTTTTATGGAGACAGACACAGTCAACCACTCTTGTATGGGGAGACCAGGATCAGCCACTGTGTATCAGTTACATACACCTCTAATAGAGCTTAGCTGTGTATTGGCAAAGCTGCTCTGAAATCGTTTACCACACTGAAAGCCTCCTGTAAGTGGTTTGGCTTGTCTTTGACCATTTCACTGGATTACTTGGTACAAACATCGAACATTTGTTGCTGATTGTCACACAGTGCTCTCCTATTAGTCATCCACGAATTAGTGGTAAAAGTAAACATGCTTTGTCGGTCTTTTCTGCTTCTCTGGCTTTATTTTCAATGACGAGAAGAACCTGCTTGTTATGGATGGATGACTTTTTCTCCAAATCTCTTCTTTTTCTCAGGATGTTGTACAGAATAGGACCGTGTTTTAATGAGACTTCAGCTCTGCATTTCTGTACTGTAAAAGAGGTTCAGATTTGACCTTTGCCTGCTTTTACATGTGACTTTTGGATGAGCCATTTTCTTTCTTGAAAGGTATTTTACACTTCAGGTGATAAACATGGCTTTCAGCCTTAAAGTCACCTAAGCAAATATATTTGCCAGAGTTACAGTTATCCACCAGCCTTACTGGGAAACAAGTAACAGTGAAGAGTGTGGCACTGTACCTAGCTTTATGTCAGCTGGACATCGTGTCAATTTCATTTTAAAAGTGTATATGAACACACATACATATAAATATGCAACATATTTCCAGAAAAATCATGCAGTTTGCTGCAACTTAATGAGAACTAAGACAGCTGATATTACTGTTATTACAGTAACATTGCTATAACCCATCCTACAAATATAAAACCATTCAGAAGCTAGAGCTATTCAAGCAATCTTGACTCTGATGCATATTTTAATTCACCTCGTTGTATTGCAATAGACCACGTGATCGCTGTCAAGGAGTTAAGGGTCTGCTACAGAGATGCGGATTTGCTTTCAGAGATTGTGCCTCTCAGCATGTGCAGCAATGATAGTAAGTCAAGGGATAAAAACCAAGATGTTTGCTTTCTCCCTTTGGCAGTGGAGATATGAAAGCCTTGGTTCATGTTAATTCAGTATTAAGAGTAGTCTCAATAGCTCTACATCTTTACATTTTCATCAGTGTTAGAGTATATTGACCAATGACATCTTCTGGAAAAGGTGGATGTGGTATAGCAGGAGCTAAGATGTTTTGATGCCTCTCTGATGGTGTAGTTGGTGGATACACAAGCAGTAAGTGTTGACAGAAGATCAGAATGATTTTCTTAGGTTATCTACTATATTTTAATGTAATTTGTGTCTGTCCAGCAATGATTATTATCTAGTAACACCCAGTTTTACAAGAAAGTCCCTAAGACTTTCAGGTATGGGCTTTAATGAAGACTCTTATGTTAAAAAGAGAATTAATATTTGTTATACTTCCTTCTGGATAGCTTTATATGTACCAATAAAGGAAAATATATCTGAAAAGGTGATATTTACTAAACCAGAAATATAAGAGGTACTAGCACTAGCTCAGCAAGCAGAGTTCAAGGTCTCCTTGAAACCTCATATCTTGCATTAGTTAAGTCTACACTTTTCTTAATCATATACCAGTCCTACAAACTGCCTCACACAAGTCAAATCTGTGTGCAGTTAAGAGGCAGAATCACCCTTGCATTGAAACTTACTTACACCAAAAATAAATATATAAATAAATACAAATAAATCTGATTTACGTCATTGCAAGTCTTTTAAGAAAAAGATTGCAGTTTGCCCTGCATCTGGATCCAGAGATGCTTAAGTAGCAGAGCTTGCTCTGAGTGATTGAACAAGGGCGAAATAAGACTTCCAATGAAAATCTGCATTTTCCAGTTCTGCCAGTAGCAGCAAGACTTTGCCACTTTTAACATCCCACGTCATCCATTTTAGTCACCATGGCGGGCTGTTCGTAACAGCTGTGGCTTCAGGAAGATACACATCACTGAGGATGACAGTGGTCTCAGCATGCCCTGGTGGTTTCAGTGCCACAGACAGTGCTGTATGAGGGTAAAAGTGAGCACCGCGTGGGGAGTCAATGGCAACTATCATCACGCCCGTGCAAGAGAGTTCAGGTCTCGAGATCACCATGGCTCACAACCCGGCAGCTAGTCAGGCACACAAAGGACTGCTTCAGTGTTTTCTTCATTGTTGCTCCTAGCCCTCATGTTTCTGGCATGTCCGCTCATGCAGAGAAAAGAGCAGCCGTGAGCATGATGAGAGTAACCTGAGGGAATGGAACCCCAGTATAAAGAACATGCTGTTTTACTTAGACACTTTTTCATAAAAATGAGGAAAAAAACTTAAAACAACATGTATGTCATCGATGTAGTTTCCCTTGGATTGAAAACAGAACACTAGACACGTATTTAATCAGTTTTGCTGTCCCTGGGGGTGTTAATATTTGGCACGCTCCCTCTTTCAATTAAGAGCCGGTTCTCTTGTTCTTAAATAAAACTAGTCAGGAAATTTCCATGAATGCTTTCTCATAGAAAATGCATTTTCTGCAAAACTGAACTTTATTTTGAGGACATATTAATATTCCTTGAGGTTTCTGAGTCTTCACCACACAACACTGACTCCAAGGGAAATGTTTTGGTTAGGTAAAACATTTCGGATCAGATCAGTTAGATGTAACTTGGTCACTGAAGTCATAGCAGTACCTTACAGGAGTTTAGTTCAAGTAACACTTGCCCCAGTTCTTTTTGCCAAAGCTTCCTTGACTGAGCTACACCATAGACATTCCTGAAGCTGAAACATCAGACAAGATCCAGTTCAGCTGGAGCCCTCAAACCACAGTGGAAAAATAGGAACTCTGCATCTGAGCTACAGCTCCTATGAGGAATCAGAGGAGCTTGTAAGGATAACATTTTAGTTCAAGTCAACAAAACCAAAATTAGACATTTTTATTTGAAACTGTTAAGGCACTTAAATTCAGTCAAAAGAATAGAAACGATCTGCTGAAATGCATTTTAACTAGTTCTGTAAAAAGATTGATATCCATTGTTTTCCTCTTTTTAAAAGCAAATAAAAATAATCCCTCAGGGTTGTTGTTCCACCTTTCTGTGTGAAGCAAGGGTGACAGAAACCTAGCCAGACCCAGTAAGTCACCTCCCAGACTGCTAAAGTTTAAGGCCAGGATCGCCAACATTTTATCCAGGCTTCACCTACTGAGTGAGCCCAGTAATACGTCTAAATAAAGTAAAACTTACGTTGAGTAAAAGCACATCGTCCAGAAAAGCATTCAGACTTGTTTAGGCAATATCACTGTTTTCTGTTGTTGTTGTTGTTGTTGTTGTTGTTTTGTTTTGTTTTTCCTTATTGGTATTTTGTTGCCGCAGTTACTTGTCCTTGCTGCTCAGAGCACATTTGATGTTTTCTTCTCACTTCATCTGGCCAGAGCTGCCAGCCGTAACTTTTGTTATGGCCATATCAGTTGGATTCAAAAGATTACTTCAACATCAATCTTTTCAGTCGAATAAACACACTGACCTTTAAATTTGTGAAGGCAAAGTAACTTCTCTAGCTCTCAAGTAATTATTTATTCTTTTTGGTCCTTTTCCTTTATTCTTTTTTTCCAATTGGTCAACATCTTGTTTAAAAAGCTGGGTGTACACCTGTGTGCCATGGTCTCATATTAGCTTTACCAATGCACACACAGGAGAAAAGTAACTCCAAATTTCTACAGGCTGACCTTCTTGTATACTTGGGGACTGTATAAGTCATTTGGCTTCACCATCATGACAGTAAATTGTCATGAACTTTAATGAATTTCCATGTCTCGTCTCTTATATTCCTGGCCTTATAGCTACAGCTCCTTTCCATATATTTCATAAACTCTACTACGGCATTCTAACTATTTATAAAGTACTACAATTCTCCCTTGACAAATTTACCATACAGGAATAAACCTAATATATTCTATGCTCCAAAAAGTAATCTGAACTTTGACTTCTTTTTCTGTAATATATGCAATTCTCTTGAGAGAAGGATTTTTATGAAGAAGTGGTGATGTGTCCATTTTTTCTTCCCTCTCTTCCTCTTTTTTTTTTTTTTTTGACAGAGCAATACAAAAGCAAAACAGCCAGAATGCAGTAAAATTAAAGGGCAGTGGAGATAAGTTTTCAGAATTTTCTATTTTTTTCATTTTTCTTCTTTTTCCTCTGCTTTTCCTAGTCAAACTTTTCATTTTTTTTTAAAATAAATTTCTACAAGATAAATATATATACATATATATATGCAACAATGATCAACTCCAGAAGACTAAGAGAAGTAAAAAGGCTAGGAAGGATTTCCACAGGGAAGGCTGGCCAGAAAGAGGAACAGAAGAGAGTTTATAGAAAGACAGAATAGAAGGAATAAGTGCAAAAGATGTAGAAATCATCAAGAGAATCAGATTGACAAGACTAAGAAGAAGAAGAGATCTGTAAAGTCAGTTGCTCAGATCACAGAAACTTATGTATAATCTCAGAAATAACTGCATTATAGTCAGTGAAGGTAGAGGAGTGAAATGCGCTAGGGCTCTTGCTCTGATTTTGCAGGCTTAGGTGGGAACAGAAGGGTGCACTTTGAAGACCTTCTAGATGGGGACAAAAACCTCAGTGTTCTAGAGGTGCTCACAGCTAACAAGAAGACAGGAATCCACCCTGGACTACACCTTGAAGAATAAATGCCAGTGATTCAGCTTGGAGAGTGGTTCACCTTAGGGAGGGGACCCTAAGACAATGACACCCCTGATTAAATCTCAGTGCCCCCAAGAGCAATCCTGACCAAGGTTACTGATAACAAGGATACTTTCCATGCACTTGCCAATCTTAGCTACCCAAGCTGCTTCTAAACCTCACTCCTTAAAGTCTTGGCTGTTACAAAGCCACCCACAAAATTCCCACAGATTTCAGCAAATACAAAATTTCAGCCACTGTGTATTTGTGCGGTACAATTGTCAATAAAAGCTCTATGAGCACACCCAGTTCCATGTGAAGACTCCAGTCTGGGGTCCTTGGTTCTGCTTCTGACAGTGGTGAAAACCAGCAGCAGGGTGTAGCTTGCTGTTGGGGTGGCGGGAACCAAAAGCTGTGTTACTAAATATACCTGGGCAAGGTAATGTTTTTGAGTACCTGCTTTTCAGCTCAGACAGGTGCAAAGCTGATAGACAGCAATTACTCAGAATTAAGCTACAAGTGACACGCCCGAGCTTTCAGTACTCAGAGTATTTGAAGGGCACAAAAATAAAAGGTGGTCCCCATTTTTCCGTGCCATGCACATACAAGGAGCTCTCCCTCTTTGCACAGGGTAGTTGGGAATTGGCTCTCCAGGATTTATTAGGCCATTTCTCTTGTACATCAGCTGGGAATCAAACTTTGTTCGCACTTTTTAATTTTAAGGGAGCAGTGTACTGTCTGTATATTGACTTCGTGTGTGCCTGTGTCTATGTGTACACCTATGTTGAAAAGCTTAGTGTAAAGCCTGGGATAATCATTTGAACATTAGGCAACCTAGTGGCAGAAAAAAAGACATTCCTTTCACTTCACTGAAGCTGTGGAAAAGCATGACAAGGAGCAAAACCCCAAGCCATATTCAACACTGGTTTCTGAATGCTGGCTCTGGACTGCCAGTGGACATTACATCAGACAAGCTGGGAGCCCAAGTCAAAGTCTAAAGAGTTAAAAGGTCAGGAAGGTAAAGAGAATCAGGGCCACTGCAAGCTTTACAGGTCAGTAAAGGAATTTTAAAGCCATATGCTTCTTAACAGGCACCAGGGTAGAGGGAACGTGAGACTGGAGAAATATGATCTGTAGATCAAGTCCTAGTAACTATTCTGGCAGCAGCAACATTCAAAACCATCTGCAGCCAGTTTAGCAAACAATCTGGAACACCACCAGGAACAAATTAAAATAGTCAATCCTGGAAGTCATGAAAGCCTGTATGAACAAGAGCTGAGCAAATGAAATGGTGTTTTCTTGGGAATATCTTGCAATATTCTCAAAAACATCAAAAGAATATTTTTTGCCCTCTCTTTCATGTGAAGACAAAAAGCTGAAAGGAGACTCCTATGGGCAAGCAGTTTCAGGACTGGAGCTCCAAAGCAATCAAAATGCCATAGGTTTCACTGGAAGTAATATTAATACAAGTCAGGAAGAGTCTTCATGTACGCTGCAGGGCCTCAGACCCGGATATTCCACTACACTTTGCACCACATGTTGAGTGCAGGAGCTGGGAAGCAAGTGTGCTGAGAAATCCCACGGAGAGGGGTGTGAGTGAGAAAACTGGCTAGCACATGCACTGCTCCAACATACAGCAAACTGAACTCTCTCTACATGGATTTCATTGTGCGGCACCTCCCAGTAAGGGGGGGGAAATGTGCGTGTGTGTAGGAGGTTAGGAGTTTAGGATGTAGCGCCAACAGGAAACGGAAAAGGGAGAGAAGTAGAAAACCAGACGTTTGTAGAAGCTGCAAGGAAACACACCTCTGTTAATGCTATCCAGCGAGGAGCACTGCCTTGGCAACTGCCTGGGATGGCGAATTGTCAGGGAGAAGAACATGAGAGGAAGTGTCTTTGCAGGCCCACACACTTTGTGCAGCACAGTCTGGGGTCTCCATGGGGACTTGTGTCTGCTGAGTTTCACATCAAGTGTGATGCTGAGGTTTGAAAGAGGCAGCTGCCACCCTTGCTGCTCCAGCACTGTCGCACCGCTCCGCCCCGCTCCGGTAGTGAGGGCAGAGCCCTGCCCACGCCCTGCTCCAACTCGCCCTCCGTTTTACATGGCAAAAGAGGGGAAGGTTTTCAGCTGTATATTTGCCTGGATTTTTTTCATCAAAAGGGAAGTCGAGCCCAATTCAAGTTCCTAGCAGGTCAGACTCTCACTGGTTTTGGTTGTATATGAGGAGCTCTCAGAGAGCTCTTTTCCCAGAGCAGTTTGACCCACCAGCAGAGATGGGTCCGGCAGAATGAGTGATCTGGGCCAGGTTCTTGTTCGGACACCACAGGATGCAAACAAGCAAGGTTCATGCAGGCTGTCCATCAAAAGGAACCGTAGCATGGTACTAGCTTCCTTGTTGTGCAGCCCGGGGGATAACATGAGAACAAAAATTAATTTCGGATTAATCCTGCTCTGAGCTTTGTATGGTTTTAGTTGCTCACTCCTCAGTTTTGTTAATCTGGAATTAATAGATATTAAAGCAAAGTTTTGCCCAGTGTAATTGCAGATGTAAGTCTCACTGTCTTTGCCGTTCACTGCTAAGGGTGAGACTGAAGCCTTGCTCCTCATCCCAAGGAAGATTTGTGTTCAGCGGTTGCTGTTGCAGTAGCAGAGCTGTGATGGTGCTGGCTCATTCCCCAGCCCTGCCACTCCTTGACTTTGACCAGGAGAAGGGTGCTAAGCTCACAACGCAGCCCAGGCCAGCCTTGCACCCAGCAGCGAGGAGCCACACGACTCCCGCTGGGTGGCTGTTTCATCGCCTTCTCTCTCTGTTGGTTTTGTCAAGGCCTCTCTTAATCTGGCCCTAAATCTGCAGTCAGAAAAAAAATAAAATAAAAGAGTGATTTATAACCAAGAAAGCATTTTCTGACAGACTGGGCTAGAGGAAGGGAAGCAAAGCAGGCACCTATAAAACACTATTTCAATTTGTGTATCAAGACTTTTATTAGCAAAGCTGATGGCAAGCAGCACTCCAAGCTGATGAAGTTCACAATAAAAAAACCATAGAGACCGTTCCCTGGCTTTTTAATTGTCCTTTCTAAATCACCCATGGTATGGATTTTGGAATTAAGTGGTTTAATAGCTGACTCAACCGAATGGTTTTGATGATGGTTTTATTCAAATGAGGGACAAGCTGCGCCTGCAGTGTGGAAAGGCTGAGGAGGGAGCAGCAGCAGCCCCAGGGGCAGGCATTGATCATGATGGGAACGACAGGAAGCAGGGAAACACTTCTGCCCCCACACAGAGACCAGCGGCACCCCAGCACCTGCCTGGCTGCCAGGCCCCCAGCGGGAACCCTGCTGCACCTCACTGCTCCCCACCAGAGGTACAGGATGTGGTGGGACCAGCAAGGGTCCCTGCCCAGGCAGGAGCCATGGCGAAGGGAGAAGGCTCAGCTTCTCCCCCTGGGACATGGAGAGCTGTTTTGCCTTTCCCCTGTGGATGAAAGCAGAAGGCTGGTGTTGATGGCTGGGGGATTTCTGGGGACAGGCTGCTGCCCGAGCCCCCAGTGCAGGCTGGCAGCATCCTTAGTGATGCTACCATGGGGAGCCAGGCAAGGCGGGGGGGTTAAACATGCACTGCCCCGAGGCTCTGAAATGCCAAGATCACTCCTTCTCACTGAGCAAGAGAACAAAGGTAAGTTTAAAAACAGAAAGGAAGTCCTGTATTCATCCTCCCTCATATCCTGCTTCGTCATTTCATGGCCAAATTTCAGCACATCCATATATCTCGCTATAGCAAAGCTAGGTGACACCACAACGCTGCACTCGCTGGGGTCGATACTGGACCAGTATCAGACAGACGTGGAGGGCAAGATGCATGCCAAGAAAATGCTCAGTGAAAGCCCAAACACCAGTTTATGCAGCCTGTCCCTGTCCTTCTGTCCTTGCAGCAGGAGCAGGAGGGGTGCAATGGTTGGTCAAAAGGGCCGCCCAAGGTAGGCACCAAAACTTTGTCTACAGTTTAGGTGTTTGGTAAGTCTGTCTGGCTAAAGCAATATGCTGTATAAACAATAGGAAAACCCAGATTCCTGTTAAGGCCCCCAGAGTGGGGGGTTGTCTTTCATCAGAAACCTCAGCTTGCCAGAAAACGTTTGCCTCTGGAGATCTTCAAAACCTCTTACCTCTTGTGGTCACCTGCTAGGGAATATAAGCACTGGGTTTAGCAGGACTGCTTCATTAAGTACCCACAGCATTGGTCTACATCTGGATGACAATGCTGTGACCTATCATGCCCCATCTTTTGCAAAAGATTGTTTTCAATCTTCTAAGAATGCTTTATTCATGTTTATATCCATATCTAATTTTCTTTGAAAACCCAGAGGATTTGGAATCAACCAAATATATATCTGAAAACTCTCAGCAGTATCATTTCTCATTTTTTCTGTAAGGTTCCCAACCCTCCACAATATCTCATAGGCTGCAGGAAACAAACATTTTTCCACAGCTGCTAAAACCCCAGCAAATGACTTAAAGAAGTAGAAATAAAGGTAAAAATTTAAGTACTTTTACTCAATATCATTGTATTGTTTTGTTCAGGTCATAGAAGCCTAAAGCTTTGTAAAACTAATAAACCACAATATTTAGGGCAGATTCAGTAGTCCTCGGGCACAAGATGTAAAATATGTTGAAAAAGGGGAAACTCCAAGGTAAAGTTCTTACAGTTTTTCTTGAAAAGGAAACCCCATTTACAGCTTTCAGCACAAAAAAAAAAAAAAAAAAAAAAGCCACCATAAAAGACTACTACTTTTTTCCTCCTCTCTTTAAGGGAATATACTTTCGTATACTTTCTGTATATGTTGAGAAGGATGAATGAATTGTGGATGTTTTTAAGGGGGAAATTGATCACAATAATCATAATAATATTAGGCAAGGCTGTTCCCCAGGTGATGACCAGGAAGGAGAGTGTCTCCCCCAGCCTCATACACACACACACACACATTTCCTCACCGTTCCCAAGGAATAACTGAGATTCTCACAGAGAGGGACACCAGAAATCCCAGCAGGAAACTCATGGGCAAATAAAGCCACACCCAAAAATGCACAACTGGATGAGTGTAGCAGGTGCGTTCTGTGTTCATAGAAACACTGCATGAATCTTGGATGAAACTCTGAGGATGAATGTAAAAAATTATTCTTTATTCTTTATTATACTTTATAAGCAAAATTGTTTCATTGCTAGGAAACATTTATTGAAAGAATTTAAAATTATTGTAATTAAGTTGTTATAAACCCATTGATTAAGAAGTACCTTAATCATATGCAATGGAAAATTCATTCTGTGAAAGAAACATCAATTATTTTCTAAAATTTTCCTAGATTCCTGACCACCAGAAGCGGCAATTATGATCTGAACTATTCAGAAATCTGTTACTTGGTAACATCACATGACACTACTATCTCTCCTGTGCACTGACATCCATCAAACAAAATCACTGCATCACCATCAATCACCTGGTAAAAGAAATACTACTGTTATTGTGATAGCACACAATCAATATCTTCTGCTTTGAAGATAAATCTTGTTTCAGTAGTTGCCTTGCTTATTGGACAGCAGGAGACTACTACTCTATGCAAATATTCTGTTTCATTCAGATTATCTCTTAATTAAAAGTTTATGGCAGATCCATTAACAGTGTGGTTAGGAAGGCAATTTCTTATGTAAAGCTGAAGCTAACTAGCTCTGTGGTAGAAACAAAAGGAACACAGAGAAGATGTTTTCTCCTGTCCATGTCTGGAGGTACTACCTTCTGCTTGTGTGACTCCTCACACTACCATTATCAACAAAGATGCTTCACACTGGCCATCTGGAAGGGCTACAGGTAGATTCTGACTTGTACTTATATCTCCCAGCCAGATGTCTTAAATATGGATTTTCCACCCCAGCCTAACTTTACTTCAGTCTAAATTAAAATTTATTAAAACCAAGAAAACATTTATATTTAAAAAATGAAAGTAATATCTCAGAAATTGCTTCAGACAAGATATTTTGTAATTAATTTGGTATATTTTGTGCAAGTTGAGAATCCTTACTATTTTTAATAGAAAATAGGTATAGCTTGGAAGTAAAAAGTCATTTCAGATTCAACAAGTAACAAGCTTATCAGGGTTTCTAGGTGCTCTTGAGAGAGTATTTTGAAAGAAATTTCCGTTCCATTCTTTTCTTAGGCGCTCTAAATATTCCACTGACCATTGAGAAGTGCCACCCCGTGGACAGGTGAAAACCTGCACAGCACAAAAAACGGTGACAAAAACTCCAAGGACTTGGATGAGGCAGGCACTACTCTCCAACAATTTGAATTTTCATGATTGTAGTCATTTCCTTGTCAAATACTTCCCAGGTAAAAACCATAACTTGTCTGATCTCTGTATAAAAACTGTTTTGCTATAAAATACTCTCTGTAATATTATAGAGTGGAAATATTTTATATAAGAGTCGCCTTAGCTAAAACTTAAAATACATTTTTCCCCATAGTTCTTACCTTCTTGGCAAAAAATCCATATAAGGCTCACAAAAAAAAAAGAGGATTAACACCATGAAATTGAAGTAATTTATACAAATGGAGGTGTACAGAGACGCTAGAGTTCTGAAAGTTTACAGCAAGTGAAAAGCTGTGGATCAAGTATCTGAACTGTCCAGACAGTGAAATGGGGGTGATTCATCATTCCATTAGACAATTCGTATGATATATCTCCAATTACATCCAGGATACAAATGGATATAAAGCTTACAATACTCTGTAAGATTTCAAGACAGCTCTAATTGATTTCAGTGGGAATTGCATTTATGTATCAAAGGGGAGATTTCAGCTGTTCATATTAAAATGCAGAATCTCAGCATACTTAAGTAGTGTTACAAGAGTCTGAAACAATGGTCAACTTTGTTTTTTCTCAAGAGACACGAGGATGCTTCAGCTTTCATGGAGTATATAGTAATAATTTGGAAAGATGGGTATTCACATCAACAAGGATTTCTCAGTGTGGTGATGCACTTTGGATAGCAGGGCTGCATCAGATAGTGTTCCTGAGTTTATGCTGGTTTCATTTCCAACAGATTTCTGAAAGAAATAACAAAGTCTGTTGAGGCAGTTAATGGCTAAGGACTGCTGTACATTCATATTTATTTTAATCAGTTTAGTAGGCTGCCTCATTGTGCCTTCATGCCCCTCTGCGAGCAACAGTGGTGCATATGAGGTAATGGGCATCCTTGAGGGCTGAGGGATTCCAGCCAACCCTGCAGAGTGTTCTGGGTTGTCCAGCAGCATGGGACGGACTTCAGTTTGTGAATGAAAGACCTGCTTCTCCTTCAGTTCAATTTACTGTCCCAGTTTTTTCTTCAGGAAGAGGAGGGGAGGGGAGAAACAGCAGCACTGCAGACCCCCGGGTTCAAAAACCAGGTATTTTTTGGCTTTGATAGGATGGCTGCGGGTCACGCACAGACGTGTGAGTGTAGGGGAGTGCTCATTGGGTGAGTATGCAATAGCCAGAGACAGTAGCACTCTGTATTTTACTCTCAACAAATGACAAGTCAATGGGCACCAGGACAGCAAGCAGTGGTTTCCAGTTCCAGCTTAATGTTTTTCTCAGGGTACAGTCAGTAGAACTGCTCATTTATGTCAGTAAGTTCATTGTCTGTTGGGTATTGACTGAGGCAAGTGCACCCTGTTTAATTTCAGACTTGCCAAGTAACTTTATTTCATGCTATGTTCTTCTTGCAAGAAAATCCAAACAATATTTTAGAAGGAAGCTTGTCTGTCCCATTTTACCCTCTTGCATTTTGTCTCTTGACTCTTTTTAGCACACTGCTGTCTCACAAAATCTCCTTTGGGCAGCAGTAGCGTAGTTAAAAGCTCAGAGATTTATGACTTCAATTGTTTAGCTCACTGGCAATAATGCATCATGACAGAAGCAATTGTTGGAACAGGCAGCTATGATACCATTCTTTTATGAAAAACTGTAGTTTGAGATAAGGGAGGCAAAAGAAGTCTCTTGTGAATATTATTATCCTCTGGAAATTATCCCAAAAAGATTTGCAGTTTCTCTACAAACTACAGCTAGAGTTCATTGATCCACAGACTATCATCCTGAATAGCAGATTAAAAACAGATGGCCATAGATGTGCTCTTGGCTACAAATCTCAAAAGAAATGAGAGGGAGTACAGTGGTGACTGACCACAAATGAAAGCATAGAAAGGATTCTTTTTTTTTTTTTTTTTTTTTTTTTTTTTTTTTTTTTTTTAATTCCCTCTTTGGTTCCTCTGTAGTTTTATACAGAGTCTATTGTAGTTAGAACTCAAATAATATTAACACAGAGAAGGTATGCAAAGTAGACCGAAGTAGATCAAAATTATACCAAGTACCCTAAAAATACATTACAATATCTTTTATGTGGGGCCTTTGTTAGGTTATTGTGCTGGAGCAGGACATTGCCAGTGAAAAGAGTCTTTGTATAAACTGACTAGAATTGATGGTAGTACTTTTGCTTTAGTGGCTCAGGTCAAGTGAAGAGTAGCTATAAATTATGTGTCCTCGTAAAAGTGATAAATATATACTGCAGGGTAAGGTAATACAGAGGATGAATCCCTAAATATTTTAACTGTCATGTCAAAATCCTTGGTTTCATTTAACATATGCACATATGCAGATTCATTAATATAATAAGTAATATCAGTCCTTATGCATATAAGTGCAACCTCACAGACCAAGGTCTTCCATCTTTTTTTCATACTGTTTGGAATACAGACATTCCATTTATTGTGGAGTTCTATTCCACTATGAGTAATATTTTCCTTTTTCTCTACTCTGAATTAATTGAAATGGTGAGCTGAAATTCCAAAACTTCTTATGAAATAAAAAATCCAGAAAATGTTAGCACATGCTCATTGAAACAATATATTTCAACAACATTGTTTTATTCTGACCTCAATACCATCATTCTGACAAGATAAAAATCCATCAACTTAAGACCGTAAAAATATTGAATTTCCAGTTGTTGTGTAAAACGTTGTATTTGGATTTTGTTGTATCACAACATGTATTACGTATAATTCAATATTCACATCATTTGAATAGGCTAGTCAAACAATAAATCTTGTTTTGACTTTTTTTTTCACGGTACATTTTCTCAAAATCAGTAAATTAAGTATTTTGAAAATAATGAAACTTCACTTTCATCAGGAAGCTCTTCCATAAAATTGTCTTCAGCAGCACTACAGCTACATAGCAAGTCACAAGCCTGGGTAGTCAGTGAAATTCCCATGCAGTTCATTATTTAGTTTCAGTTCAGCTTTCTGTAAATGTTTTCAAGCACAAATCAAGTGCAAGCAGTTTTCAGCACGTATTTACTTAATACCAACGTGTTAATGGACTCAATAATACTAATTATAATTCTATAAAAATGCATAAACTGTATAATCAATATTATTGTTATAAACACCTACTGTAAATGATTGGAAGAATCAAATGACCTTATTTCATACTTAGACTAAGAGTATTTTTATTTTTCATTTATTCTTGGAAACAGTTTCCAAGCACAGGTGCACATACTTCAGACTCACTATCAATGAAGCAGAGCATCTGTAAATGTCTGTTGTTCAAATATTAGTAAGAACTGAAGGTAAAAAAAACAGCCCATGAAAAACTCTTTTTTTGAATATTGATAGTCCATGAAATACTTGGCTAAGTTAGCTAGATTTTCTGTTTACTATGGTTGAAAGATGAAATATGAATAAATAAAATCATCCCAGCTCAGGTAAAGCTCAGGAGCCAGCATCAAATCATTGGAAGGTGCTAGCCCTTCACCAGCTGCCTGTGTTAGCATCTCCTGGAATGGTAACAACTTAGAAACAAAACACAGAATTTCTGGTCAAGACAGCTCTCCAAATCTGGATCTTGTAAGCATCCAAAACATCAGATGCAACTCAGATTTTCAGCTGAAGAGTCATTGTGGTTCTTGCCTCCCACAAGTTAAACTCACTTTTCCACAGCGCATTATAACTTCATTTACATCATTGTTATTCTCTACCAACATGGAAGGATTTCTTTCTCATTTACATCAGAGTAAATTGAAAATTTTCTATAAAAATGTTTTCCCTTTTGAAAATTACTTTGCAATTAACATGTAAGTTTTACTAAAATAATTCAAGGATGTTAAGCCTTTCAATTAATGATACAAAAAATCAAATGGAAAATAAAATAAAATAAAAACTAAATATATTTTCTGTTAGTGGTGAACAAAAGGCATTTTATGTATACATTTATTTTACTTGCCAAAACAAGTTAACTAGTGCAAAAAGTGTTCTGTTTTGTTGTTTTTAATCAAAACAGCATTTTTCCCCCAAAATCTATCCTAAAAGCATGAAACTAAAGTTGTTTTTGTTTTGTTTTGTTTTGTTTCCTTTTAGAATAAAATGCAAGAATTAATTTGTTCTGACATACTTATCCTTTCTTTAACCATCTCTGTTTTATGATGCTGCTGGGTACTGTCAGAATTCACCTTCTAGAAACTGCAGGGAATATCTCAGGCACATCAAATCTTTTTCAGGGATCATTCCATGAATCCAGCACTTCTTCAACGATCTTTTTTGATGACCATTTAACTGATCCCTGTTGTCTTGATAAAGATCCATTCTCAGGAATGCTCTGCCTTTTCTGTCACTACAAGGACTAGTTCCTCTCAAATCCCATATTTGAGAAGACAGCACCATTGCCATTATTCCAGATGTAGCTCCACAAAACCATTTTAAATAATTCTGGCAATTCAAAAAATGTTACCTCTGATAATGAATATTCCTTGTTTTCACTCCTCTGTAGCTAAATTTTGATGTAAGTTACACTAACTGAACTTTATAAGGATTTCTGGTGCAGTGGGTCTTTAACAGATGCATCAGTTTCAAGGTTATAATCCTTATGTGAGTTTTTGGAACATAAAAGGAGCCTGAGACTGCCTTTTCTGTGGACTATTGCTTAGCACATATGCATGTGAAAGTTACTATTTAGATGGCATTATGTCAAGCTCTCAAAAACCATAGGTTCCTCCAAAATATGGAGACAGTACTTGCATATTAAGGAAATGGTGGGCTGTTCAAAGTGAAACATACAGAGGATCAATCTTACTGGTCTGGTTCAGTAAGTTTGTGCAAAGAATGCTAATTCTGATGTATTCATCCTATAACAAAATGAATTCCCTTTTCATCCTCATGAACTAAGTTAGGTCTACAAGTCTATGGACATAAGCAAAGAGGTCAGACACTGGCTGGACAGGGTTTGGAAAACGGGAACTCATAATCTGTTAATTCTTCTGTAGCAAAAGAGGTCCAGTCCTTCAACAAAATATTAGGCAATTTAGAGTTTAGCTACATAGTTTTGAGCTCTGTGAAGGAGCTGGACAACAGTGAAAGTTTTTATTAAAGAAAATGTTAGCCAAACTTGCAATGCCTCTTTGATTAGCAAAAATGGCTTTGCATGTTATGCCTTAGAGTGCTTCCTCAATGTCCCATTTCCCTAACTTTCTAAATTTGGGCTAATTAACTCTTCACGTACAGACTTGTTGTCACTGGTGCAGCAATGAGCAGCGCTAGTTACCAGATGCAAAAAACATTCTTGACTCTCAACTGCCAAGGCAAATTCTTTGTTATCCATTCTGCTTTTATATAGCTTTCTCTTGTCTCTTTGGCACAGAAACATCCTCCAAAGGAAAGACGGACCCTATATCATGCCTAGGCCTGTATTTTGGGGGAGGTTTTTACTCATTTGTATTTCCAAGCTCAGGATGGGCAGCACACAAAATCCCTGAGGTGGGATTCTGAATGCTCCCCCAAGCCTTCAAAGCTTTCTGATATAGAGTCTGGCTCAGAGTATTGTTGGTCCAGTGGTTAAAAACAATTTTGAACAAAAAGTCCTCATCCATAGCCCAGACTCAAATCCTGAAGTGTTTACTATACAAACAATGAAGGTCTGTAATCAAAATATCCTGATGTTAAAATTGCTGTTGTATCACTGTATTTTTAAGTATGGCCACAATTTTTCTCTAATTTATAGTGTCTTACGCTCTGGAAAGCCAGGCAACTGTCCAGCCAAGAGAGGCAAGGAAGGTTAACTAGCAGTTCCTATCTCCAGAGATCATCTGATGTCATTGATTATGACAGTTGTATAAAGAAGGAAATGAGGAAGCCGCATTAATTTTGGTGCTGTTGAACACATCACAGTGAAGGGTCAAAGAAGAATGAATGACTAAAGAAAACAATTGGAAGCATCAGTTGTTCACAAGGTACAAATGAAAAAAACTACATGGAGGTGTGTGTATTTCTGTGTGCTGTAAGTGACATTACAGACTACTAAGCCTAGGGAGGAGTGAGATGTATTCAGACTACCTATTTTTGTCTATAATACAGATGTAGATGCTTAGAATTCCACCTATATGCAAAAATTGATGTCAGCTTACTAGCCAGAGCCAGTAAGTCGTAGCTACTTACATATTCAATGGGAACGACACGCTGGGAAACATAAACTGTCTGAACAGGGCTCCCATGTCATTCGATAGACTGCCCAAGGAGCCAGACAGCCTTTGCTTCACTCACCAACTGGTCTCTTGAACTTAAACATCTGTTGGTCATACAAGGACATTTCAAGCACTATAATAGCTGCTAGGAATATGTCTTGTTACCAGTAACCCCTTTGTGTTACCAACTTCGAAGAGAAGAATCTGCACTGCAAGGTCTGTCAATCAGGAAAACTCTACAAGTTAACCCGCTGCAATCTGCGTGCAGACATAGACCTGACCAGGGATAATGGATTAGTTCTCTCCGGAGCTGAGGCAAAGGCTGGCAAACCAGAAGAAGTTTGCAGAGATGGTTTTTGCCTTGCTGTGTTTTTGTAGGAGGCAGGCTGGCTGCAGGCTGTTCCGCAGTGACCATTGAATTTACCCTTGAGCAATCACCTTTTTTCAGAGAATGCAAAGGAGCTCAGCCTGGTGAGTTTATAGTATTCTTGCCTTTACTGCATTCCAAGAGAAATCAGATGACATCATAAATGAAATCAAATACATAGCAGAGTCCTCCACAGAAATTTATGGGATGGAAGTATTTTCAATAGTGGGACATTTGTTTAAGTTTAAAACAAAACAAAACACACACACACAAAAAACAACAACAACAACAACAACAACTCTCCTATCTTCTTTTGGCTTTAGGCCTTTTTTGAAACATAATGTGGCTATTTTGCCCTCCCACCCTTCTACTGTTACAGTTTGTATCTGAAACTGTTTTTCATAAGATAGGAGTGTCCTGAAGAACAGGAAAGAGAAATATATATATATATTTGCTCTTTCAAAAAAAGTCTGAAGGTTTCATTGTGGAATAAGAAAGGGTCTGATGACATTTTCAAGCAGCCAGCAAATCATGCTGTCATGCATAGGGAAAAAGCCACTAAAATATCCCCAGCTAAAATATTGCAAAATTATGTAGAGCTCAATCCTAAGGAACCATCTGCCATGTGAAAGCTCCACTGATTTCTAAAGGCGTTCATTGCAGGCAGGCTTGCAGGACTGGACGCATAATTTGTCCCTTTTAGAAACTGTAGCTGTCGAAAAGAAGCCTTCATCACAAACACTTGAGTGGCAGAGGCTGCCTGAAAAAAAATACCATGAATTCAACTGGGGAAAAAAAGCAAACAAACAAAACAAACAAACAAAAACAATATACCCTCAAAAGGAGTTTTTGTGCTGGCTGAAGATGTGCCACAGCTACAGGTGTAGAAATGAGCTACCCATGAAAGGTCAGATCCTGCCATGAGTATGCATGGAAATCTGGCTGCTCTCAGGGAGTTTTCTGCTCAAAAAGTGTGCAGATAAGGTTCCTCCTCAGTAATCGCACTTTTCTGAATTATAAGCCTTTTAAAACAAAAGTTACATAATGCCAGCCCACATGGAGGAATCTTTGTAATACACTACAGATACATAGACTGAGATATGCATTTGTGCATAGGTATAACATTTTAGTATTTCCTGACATTTTATTAGCAAATATGTGTTGGGGATGGTTTAGTGGGTCGTGCCTTGGGACAGAAAGATGGTCTAACAGCCTCTCAGGGTCCTCCCTCCCAGCTCTGAGTTTCTGGAAGCGCTGAACCTAGATGTGGGGGAAGAAAACTGTAGAGAGGCAGAAGGGGATGTGTTTTACAAATTGCAGCCTGATGAGCTCTGCAGCACCATTAAACACCCATGGAGAGTTACTATAATACAAATACTAAATGAAAAATCTTTAATGCCAGTAGTGAAAGCAAAGCCTTTGATATATATATAAAATAGACAAAATTCCATTAATTTTCAATTCGGGACAGACGGTATATTTGAATTTGCAGACATGCCAAATGGTGATTTTGGCTCCCAGTCTTTGAGATGTGGCTGATCTATTACGGGTGATAACAGCATATGCTACTTTCTGAGTCAGTTTCTGTTGTGTCGTGAGAGGCACCACCACTAGTAATGGGAGCCACTTTTACATTAGCTAAATTGCGAAGCGACGTTCATAACATAGCAAATAGGTGGGCTTCAAAGGTAGATTCAGTACTTGAGATGGATGCCAAAGTCACTACTGAGTAAACAAATCAACAAAAGCAAATCTCACATGAAAAATCAACGTGGCATGCAGTTTTGTTCAGATTTTTTTTCTTTCTCGATGTCAAAGGGTTGCGTGTCTTGACAACTTCCTTTAGCTGGTTATGCCTGGGAGAATCAAAGGAGACATTTGGCCTTTGTGGGTCTGTGTCTGAACTTGTATGTCTTGGGGAGGTATGTAGCTGCTTGAGACACCGCTGAGCAGCGATGAACAGCCAAGGAACGGCAGCATCTGAGTGCAATTTGGTGGAGCAGATGTTGCATCCCAGCACTCCACAGCTGCCTCAAGGCTTTGTCTGGTGTCAGCCCTTTCCTAAATGAGTTTTCATAATGAATTTATTTGTTAATTGACACATAAAAATCTATGTTAATATAACAATGAAGACCTATCTTAAATTTATGTGGCCAAGAAACTGGAGGAAAAAAAAAAAAGAAAAAGCCTGAGCTTGACTGTCACCAAAACTTATCTGCTGTTTTCCATGGGGAAGAAACCACTGGTACAGACACGCTTTACACCCCAAAGAATTAGACATCACTTCTTTTTTGCTAGCACTTGTTAAAGAATACAGTATTTGTATGGCAAGATCGTTTTTGATACCTGTATGGGCAGAGACAGCACCTCCAATGCCCAGTCAAGGTTTTGGCTCCTGACCTTAATTGCAGCTCTGGTGGCATCTCTGGTGGCACTAGAGTTGTCCCACCGCTGCCCAGGTCAGGTAGTGAGGAAATTCTTTTATGCCTTATGGAGAAGTAAAGATGCTGCTTCTTGATCTTTCAGTGTTTCCACCATTTTGACAATGGAGCTAACAAAACACAGAGGTGGCCCTCATTTCAGACATAAGCTAGGGCAGCTCCTCCAGTACAATAGCCCAGTTGTTACCATATAGGATGAGAAATCCAGAAACAACCTCCCTCTCAGGATGACATGGTTCAAATTTACCTTTTTGCCTTCAGGGGAATACCCTGTCTGATGGTGGGTGAGGACACCTTCTACCAAAGCTATGCCAGGAAGAGTTCAAGCCTAACTTGGGCAGTCTGGGAAAGAAAGACTCTGGAAAAAGACTCTGTTTTAGTGCCTGGTGAAGTCATATGATCAGGGAGCTCTTGAGCACCAATCTCTCTTCCCAGGATGGCTTTTATATTTAACATTAAACCACTGTTGCAAAGACCAGATCCCAGGAACTTCACCTCAGATTGCCACCTCATGCTCTTTGTTGGTTTTGCTCTCTGTCCCAGTGAATCTTTTTGCTCTCTTTTCTACACAGCAGGATAACTTCCACTGGTAGGAGAAATCATAGAAGAGTTGAGGCACCTTCCTGACAGAGGAACAGAAAATACTTGGCTGAGTATCTCCTGCCAGAAACAGTGATTGAATCTGGACATCTCAGCTCTTAGGAAGTTGTTTGAACCACAATGGTGCATGAAGAGACACAGAAAGCCTAGGCCCTTCTCCAGCTGTGTTTTGAAAAGCAAAGAGTGTGTCCCTTTTACACTGTTAGCAGAAAAATCCTTAGTACCTACCTTCATAGGTAGGAGCTGGGAGATGTGGCTACTGCATCATGGCTTCCACATCCCAGGATGTGTTTTATGTTTGAGCAATATTCCCATAAGACTTTCCAGACCGCATTTGCCTGTGTGGTTGTTTCCAGAGCAGGGTCAGCTACAGAACGTTGCTTAGGGCCTTAGGGCCATGCCAGCTTGAGTGAACATATCTCCAAGGATGGACCGTTTNAATACCTATCTCAGATTGGCTGTCAAGGCCAGTGAAGCTTAAAAAAAAAAAAAAAAAAAAAAGTGTTTTCATATGTTTGAATGGAATTTCCTGTATTTCAATTTGTGCCCATTGCCTCTTGTGCTGGCAACGGGCACCACTGAGAAGAGCCTGGCTCCTTCTTCTTTACTCCCCCCATCAGGTATTTATGTATACTTGGATAAGATCTCCTGAGCCTTGTGTTCTCCAGACTGTGTTAACCTCTTCTCCTACACCTGGCTTCATGGAGTTTGCCAGACTACCTCAAATGCGTCCGTATCTCCTGTACTGGGAAGCCCAGACCTGGGCACAGTAGATTTTGGGCAGATTTTGGTGATCTGGCAATATGCATTTTAAGCTCTCAGACCACACCGGGGAGCACACAGCCCATGTGGGCAGGATGTTATCTTTCTAAGCTGATGACCAGGGAGAAGGTGGATTCGGCAGCCGTCCAAACCTACATGGATGTCTCCTGATAAATGAGGCAGTAAGGCCTCTGGCTACACTGTGGTTCCCCTATGTTAAACAGGTCACTGCTGTCCTCTGCATCATGTCTGCACCTGTCCAGGGTACCCTGGTGCAGCTGTGGTGGGAGGTGCTAAAGGCATCTTTCTGCTGCACAGCCTGGTTTGGTGCTCCCTGCGTGCTGGCACACACCAAGGCACGGGGTGCCAGATTCCCACAAAATCCTGTCAGCATTGCTCGTGGTTAACTGCTGACTAGTCCTAACTGATTGCCTAGGACTATTATCCTAGCTTTGAATTAACACTGAAAATATTTCTCCTTTACCGTTCTCTCCTTTAGTTAACATATTTCTAATCCTGTCCTAAGTTTTCTTGGACACATGTCATGAACTGTGCCTGCCACTACCCTGCTGGTTTCTGTTGAAGTATCTGAGTAGCAACATTGATGGGAAATGATTGAAGTGCTTTGAGCGCTGTGTTAGAAATGACTGTCCACAACATGGAGGTGGTAATGCTCAGGATACACCTGTTCCTCCGTATGGACCACCTGTCTCTCTGGAAAGGTGTAGTCAGTGAGGTTAAAAGAGGCAGATGTGAGCTTGCTCATACATGTACTTTGCACTGTTACGGATGAAACACCTATAAATGCTGCATTTTGTCTGAAAAAGAAATCTTACTCCAGAAAAAAAGAAAAAAAAAAACTCTTTTACTGCTGTGAAGTAATTTAAATGCTGTTAAAACTACGTTAGCAGGATCAATGGCAGTGTGGGGGAACTATCATTGTGTGAAGCGACACCTCTGCAGAAAACTAACTTGTCTGCTGATCAAGGGTCTGCCAATAGCAAATGGTTCAAATTTTTATCATCTGCCTCTCCTTCACCCAGCCCTATGCAGCCTGACATCCCAGCTGCCCCACATGCTCCTCAGCCTTTTCATCTATGCACAATATCACGCGCTCCCATTCCCTTGATACTTCTTCTCTCACCTGGCCTCTTCCCACACTGTGCTGCCTCCTCCCAGTCCCATGCACCACAGCCTCACCAGCACCTCAGCCCTGGTCTCCAGCTCTGCATCTGCACCGTTGCACGTATGGTGCAGTCACTATTGCGCTTGGGCTACTCAAGCTGTAGAGCAGACTACAGGAGAGAGAGCAGAGGAAGCAGTGAAGCCTGCCATCCCCTAGTCTGCAGAGCATCATGGGTCCCCTAAAAGTCACCATCTCAGCTGCATGGGATTGGGAATTGAAGACATTAGGCATACTGGAGATGTGTGAAGTGGAGCCAGGCCAGCAATGAACCTGAAGTATGATCGGCAGATTTAAACGCAAAGTTACTGCTGAAAATAAAATGAAAATGCAGATTGCAAATGTAATATTCCAAAACCTGTTTCAAACCTGGAAACACTCCAAGACCAAAAAAAGAGTGTTTCTTTTTTTCTTTTTTTCTTTTTTTTTAATCAGTTAGGATTGCTCTCATTCTTTCAAAACATGTCTTCCTTTATGGAAATACTCTGAATTAAGAATTTGGCTACAGGAATCAAGCAGAAAGCTTGAAACAGAAAGCAATGAAGTTCCAAAGATTTAAAAGGAGTTGCAGAGAGAGCAAGGAGAAAAAGGAACCTGAAAGAAAATGCTGAGAGCATTTGAAATTATGAGTTTATACTGAAATATAAACTAACTACACTGGAGTATAAACTGACAATTCCAGTACTATGACTACTAAACTTCCTCGGATAGGAAATGTCATAATATTATTTTAAAACATATTAGAATATGACTTTAGTAATTGAGATGTAAACACAGCAGGTCCACAGAGGCAGAAACTCTGCCATTTGTAGAATACCGCAGATGAATTGTTGCTACAATTACTATAGCCTGTTCAGGCTTCAAATGTTTGAGATAGCAAGTCAAGTCCCTAGCAATCATGAGTTTGCTTTAAAGATCATCCTCTGAGATTATAAAATACAGTTACCAGATTACACAAAAACTGCAACTCCATGATGGAACAGGCCCATTCCTGCCCTCATGTTTCTAAAATCATGCACTTTTTCTATCGGTTTGCTGGTTCAATCCCTTCGGAGGCTGCAAGTGGTCCAAATCTGAAACCATCCCAGGCAGATTATGTGTCATTCTGTGATGCTCCTGGCACTTTGTCTGTAGACTAATAGAGACCTCGTTTCCTGAACTGATGAGCAACAAGCATTTTTAACCATACTACCCGGGTCTACAAATGTCAGCTTATTTGCTGATGGCTTTGTTTATGTAAAGTCTGTGATTTACAGACAAGCAAAAAATGTGCAAAAATGACATTCACCAAAATCTTATAACCGTTAGTAACAACTTAGGGATCAAATTCTCCTCTCTCAAACAGAATAAAGACAGTGTATCCAATTTCTGGGACGTACTTTGTTGGATTTAGGTGAATGTACAGAGTGCAGCTTAATCCAGCATTATGGCGTTTTAAAGAATTCTTAAGTTCTCTGGCTGCATTTTTAAAGCACAACGGGGATAAAAAGCATTTACGATCACCAAGTCAGTCAGAGACAATACCGACCTTTATGACCACCCGTGAAGCAGAACGATTCACTCCCTCAGTTCTCAGTCCTTAATCACCTGAACATACCCAGCACGAAAGGCCTTTTTATTACTGGAAAGCACATTAGGAAAAAAATTAAACAGATATCCATTTCTCTGCTTTGCATATCATGATTTCCAGAAACGCTGTGGAATCAGAGGATTCCCATTAGGGAAGAAGTTGCTCCCTAAGTCACATCTCATGTCCCTGGTGAAAGCTGACCTTGGACTTTGACACTCCAGTTCTGGGAATGAAAAGAATGAAGTTACTCAGCCATCTCACTCTAGAGTGGTTTCCTTACCATTTTGTGAGCGTAATTAAGAAGCACAGCTCTAGAAAAAAAAGCCTTTTATCATTAAGAATATCATTAAGAATATTTAGCTGTATAGGAAATATAAATTTATGGCACTACAAGTCATTTATACCTTGCAAATCATTGTAAAATCAAAAACGTAGAGGTTGCATTAATTTTGGTAGAGGCAAATGCTTTTAGAAATTACACTTACTGAAAAATTAAGCTGCTACTTTCAAGGCCAAATTTTTAAACGGATGACAATCTTTTTTCCATTAATGGCATCACAGTTATTAGGGGAGTGGGAGGATTTACGCATAATTTCCCCTATACTGGGGTAAGCCACAGACTTTATATAAGCTATACCATGTGTGCACGATCTCTAGATGCAAACGACCAAATTAAACAAAACACATTCACACAGAATCACAGAATCACAAGGTTGGAAAGGACCTACAAGATCATCTAGTCCAACCGCCATCCTATCACCAATTCCACCCACTAAGCTACTAA
>VXAL01013069.1:0-48083 GCA_013399475.1 Chauna torquata | reverse complement strand
GGGACGCCAGCTGGACTTAACTCCATTAACCACAACCCGCTGGGCACGGCCCTCCAGCCAGTTCTTTACCAAGAGAAGAGTGATTCAGTCATTCAAATGACTGTATATGCATAGAAGCAATATTGGGAAAATTAGCCCAAGTTTTCTTATCTCTTATGCAGATAAAAATGTCTGTTAGATACCACACTCCCCTAAGAACTGTGAGGAAGCAAAACTTCTGAATATAATGAAACTTCTCTCATTATTAAGATCTAATATATTTTGAAGTTGGGGAAGGCAACATATCTCATTACAGATTAGTTAGTACAAAATGTAGAAAAAAAAAAAGCTAGGTATTGAAATAATGAGTGCATCTTCCTGATTCCACATGTAAATTGACCCATATTCCAATTTATTTCCATACAAATTTATTGTTGTCTATGCTAATACACAAAATTGAAAGAAGAAAAAAAATAAATGCATTGAAAAACATATGGAAACATGCAGATTATGTGATCTTTACTAAAAATCTATCTTAATGATGAAAGTACCATTTAGCATCCACTCTGGAAGTGCACTCGTTCATTTATTTATGAGACACTACTTTCTGTAGACAAAGAAAGTATCTTCCAAAAATAGGAGTGCCATATTTTCAAGGCATACTGTGTATTTTATTTTTGTAACTAGTAAATGTCAAACAGTATTCATACACAGTATTGAAGCATTAATGTTTTCATTCAACAGTGAAGATACCTTTCCGTGTTACATTACATATTTATGGCATACAGAGCTGTCAAATAAATTATGTCAAAGCAGCTAAAGTCAGACCTTGTGACACTTGAATCATAGAATCAGGGCAAATAACCTTTAAAAAGAAAGACATATGATGAGAATTAGAATCATTTAATTTGCATAAATATAATGTTAACAGTCTTTTCCTTATTACACATTTTATGCCTAATTTATAATTGTCACTATGTTCATTTCTTATCATCAGTTTGCACTCTATTTTTTTTCCTCATTGCTCGTTTTGTTTTGGAATGTGTGAAACACAAATTCTGTAAGAACCATATGATCAGATCCCCATTTTAACATATTCTGATTAGCACATCTTAAATTTTGTGGGAAAACTCTTCATTCATGTAATGTAATATCTAACATTTAGAATTAATTTGTAAAAATAGCTGAAAATTCCTAAAAACATCAAGCAAGTATAAAATCTATGAAAATATGAGCACCTCTTGAAAATAATATTATATTAATATTTTCCTGTGAAGTGCTGAATATACCAAAATGTGCAATATTGAAACATGGATTTTCATAACTCAGATGCTCCATATGCTTTGAATTTAGGAATGTAAAACCCAAGCATCTGAGTACACACATAGGAACTAAAATGAATAGCTAGACTTTCAGAATTGTTTACTGCCTGGAGCCCCAGCTGGTTTCATTAGGTGAAGCCTTGGAGAACGGCATGTTAGGAGAGGAGATGCTTCCTCAAGCTTCTGCTGTGAGGTGTGGAGTCTCTCATGCCTTCAGAAACCAACGGGAACTGCAGGAGCTCAGCCCTTCACAGGACTGGGCTCTTCTTGCTAACACTGCACAGCCTTATGCATGCAAGCACAATTTATAAAACTTTGCATTACTCCGAAAAGTCCCTAGGGATATTCAGGTAAATAAGGCTGGAAGGTACAAAGATGCATGTCTGCCTCAAGGGGGCAAAATAACAAAGACCCCTTACTCTTACCAGCTACAACTTATCTCAGTCTTCAGAGTGATACCAGGGCATTTAATAGCACACACGGGCTTTGTGCAGTCTCTTTGCTACAGGGTGAGTTTGGCTCACTTTGCCCTCCTGCCTCAGAAGAATAAGTATGGTGTGGCTAATGGGAGGTATGGGGATAAGTTCCTACATATTTACGGCCTAATGCTTCCTGACGAGCCCGAGGGAAGCCAGCGGACAGTCTATGCAGATGAGCATTGAGGAACAGGCTGAAATTGATACTGAACTCCAAAACTAAAAGGTTTAGGGTGTTTCCTTGAATCTTCACCAAAGATTCAGGCAGTTGTTTGTCAGTTGACAATGCAAGTGGAGCAGCAGAGATTTGCAGAGAGTCACACAGGTGAGACACTCAGCATCTCACGGCTGACATGCAGAGAGATTGGTGAATTCCTGGCAGTCAGTCACCGGTGTACGAAATCTGACAGCATGTCATCCTGGTCACCTGAAGACAGGTAACACACAATTGCCAGGTTTTGTAAATGTCAATAATTTGGTGGTGGGGAAAAAACGGAAACAACCAGCACTGAAGTAATTTGCTTTCCTAGGTCTCTGGTAAATAAGATATGATTCTCCCTCACCCAGTAACCACTGCTCTGTAAAGCAGCTCTGACCTGACAAAGCTTAAATTCAGTATGGCTATTTTAGAAGCAATTGGAAGCTTCCATTGCTGCCCATCTTCAACCCATCTTCATGGGTTCCGTGAATGCTCTGTTCTGCTGAAAAACAACTGTCAGGAGTGGTGCCCCTTGCCAGAAAAGGAAGCTAATTAACAATTTATATCCTTGGAAATAAAAGGAAATTCAGGTTAATTATACAAAGTAAAATACGTTACAGGAATATTACAAGTATGCCAAAGCCCAGTGTTGGAATATTAGGAAATTCAGAGTTATAAGCTAAGAAATGTATTTCATCCTTGATTCTGCCCTGAGAGACAATCAAGCAGTAATCACAGCATTAAGACAATTTGCTTTTGTAGTCTTACACTGATGAAACACTTTTTTAAATGATATTGTGCCACAAGAAGGTCTTCGACCTAATGAGAAATAAATGTCCATCTCAAAACAGCCATTTAGCTGTAGAAAAGTTATTCCTATTGAACATAGTGAAAAGTGGAAATCATTTTGATTAGCACTACAAAATTTTTAATTTGATGCAGAGATGCACAGGGTTTCGTCAGGCACTAACATTACAAATAATTTTAATAGCATCTGTTTTGTTTCATTAACAAGATCATTCAAAACAAAACTGAAGGTCTCATTGTAGATGCTATCTTTGCTAAAGACCGTGTTTTAACAATTTCATTAACTAACATATCCATAAATTTTCAGAAAATGCACTTAGCCATCAAAGAATAAATAACGAACGTAATAGAAAAGATAACTTCTATACATTTATTCAGCTTGCAGTTAAGTAGAGATCTCCATTCAGCTGTGACATACAGTTGATTCTTCTACAATTAAAGTACAATGTAAATAGTTTCTAAAGTGTTCATAAATTACTAAGACTGTCTGAAGAAATTAATAGTCAAATGTTATAGCCTGTTACTAAGTCCAAGGATGTGATGAGTCATTTGCAATCCACTACAGCCTCTGACACAAATGCACTTGGGACAATGAACAGAACTTACTTCTCCTGTGTATAAAAAGCTTCTCACAATTACTAATCAGCAATTTGCATAGGTTTTTTTTTTTTGAAAGTAGTCTTAGTAGAACATGTAGAGAATGCTTCTGGTCACCTGTGGGACAATGTGTGAAATAACCCCAACAGTCACCTATGACTGAAAGGATAAGAAAACCAACACATGGCTCTCTCCCATTATCTTCTAGTAGTGTGAAATAACCAAGAACAGAAGAAAAGCCTATGCTTGCCTTAACACAAATATGCAAGACATGAAAATCACTCCATGAGCTGCCTCATCTACTGCAGGCAGCTGCTTTGGGCAGGGAAAGCAGCGACAGTCCAGACAAGCATATACATGAAACTACTGCTGAAAACAGGATACTTAGCATTAGATTTTGCCTATGCGCTCCAGCTTCACAGAGCACCCTTGTACTTCTCTCTGTAGTGCCACAATAACTATTACAGCCACGCCATATTCATTCACCTTTTAGCTTCCATAGTTTTTTAAGGTCAGTGAGGATAAAACCCTAATCCTCATCCATTCTCTTTTTTTTTTTTTTTGCTTGACTTTTACATTTTACAGTTTGTGCACATATATGGCAACAAAGGCAAGAGGAAAAAAAACTTCACACCTGTTGACAGATAATATGATATCGATGTGATAGCATAATCTAATATGATTGATGGCAACCCATACCTACAAGCCAAATACTCAACCTGTGAATTCTTCCCCGCTATTTGTGTGCTAACACACAGTACTGCACACTGGAATTTGGGCTGAAAATTGACACACACCTTATGTGTCTCTGCAGGGTCATCTCCCAGCTGCCACAGTTGAAGATTCCAGCACTGATCAAATCGCAGCTCAAGCTAGAAATGCAGACTACTCTATGCTGGAAACAAGAAAAAGTTTTGGAAAAATGTTACCAATTCTTCCTCTTCAATCTGAGCTAAAGAATACCTGTGGCACTGAAAATGTACCTAATCATTATAATAACTCATGACATCTACTAGAGGGGGAGACAATCCAGTGCACTTAGCCAACATCCATCTGCCTTCTTTCAACATATACTGCTCTCACTGATCTTGGCAGGCATTAAAAAGCATACAATAACCAAGTATGAAAAATGCAAGGATATGTCAGCTGTGATATCATGGCTTTATTGCAAATGGCTATCTTGAACAGCAAAAAGGATAAGTAAAGCCCTTATAAACAGAGTATGCATTGGTACGTGGCTTCCTGCATATACGGCATCAATTATAACACACTGCTTTTAAGAATTCATGCCTCCTTATTCCATGCACAAAACTACAGATGTGCATTACAACTAATGTTACAATAGAAGATATCTAAAAGATAGTAAACACAGTCAGTACCCCACATCTGCTTTCTAATAATTTCTGTCTAACTGCGTATAAAAATACTATATAAAACCACCACAGAACAATTGTATGAACATTCTCTGAGTGATGGCAGTTGAAAGATTTTTTCCTGAATGGCAGATCTGTCATTTCTGAATGTAGTAAATACATACGGCATACAAAATAGCATCTACAAGATCTCCTGGAGAAAAAAAAAGCTAAGCAGAAACCGTGGTGGAGTTCATTCTGAATACGAGCTGATCAGACTAGCCACATTCGATGGGTTGGCATCACACTTCACTCTGTTCACTGAACTTGCTGTAATTCTAAATTGTGAGAAACAGAAAAAAATGTATTATAATGTTTTCCTAGAATACAATGTAAAATTAGCAGATGAAGCAGCACTGGCTTGAAAACGCCACCATTATGAAGACTAATAAATTAAAAAGTTATCTATGATGAGGATGAACTGCATAAAGCAACAGAGGAGTCTCTTATCAACTTAAAAATGAGATAACATGACATTATCCTTGAAGGATGTAGATAACAGTACCTTTGCATTTCTGAAGGGCAGCAGAGACGGTAAGGAACCGCTAAGTCCTCTTGCCTCTACCTTTCTGCCACTGACAGACTGATGTGGGGGGATCAGAAATGTAAATCCAAACAAACCACTTTCCATAAATCTCTACCTACTTCCACTCTGTTCTTCTCTATCCTACCCTGCCATTTTTTCTTCACTCACAATTCCTGCTGACCTTAGCATCTCAAAGAGTCATATGTAGAGAAGACACACAATTACAACGTGGTGCTGCTATTGTGGCCACCCTGCCTTTTTACTCCTCTCTATCTTTTCTTATCTTCAGTTGTTAAAGGCAAGGAACACATCAAGACACCAAATCACATATTTTGAATACTACGAAGAGGCACCAGCAGCATATATACACTGTCGACAGTAATTTCATTCAAAATTTCAGACTATGTGCAAGCCTTTCAGACTGCTCCACTAAATCATTATTCACAGTTTTGATTTGCTTAGCAGTTCTGGTAGAAGGAAGGTTTCCATTAAGAAGGTTAGTTGGTGTCTATAAAGAATGTAGACCTTTTATAACACAACAGTTGTCCTAATTCATCTAATCAGACCTAGACAAAATATACAATAGCCATCCCCATTATTTTTGCCCTGCAGTTACCATTTCAGTAAATTATTTTTGCAGAGCAACAAAGAAAAATGTTGAAAAGCACTGAAGAGAACATACTTTTCCCAGTCAATCCACCAGACCAACAGAGTCGACTCACTTTATCTGGATAAATCAATGGAAAGTAATTTTGTCCATGGGCAACCCTAATTTAATTAGTAAAATGTGCCAGATCACAGTAAAGGGGAGAAAGAGAAAACAGAAACCACCAACCATGATTAGTTTAATGTCTCTTGGAGAGGGCTCTGAGCTGAGCTCTAGCCATGTTTGGAATCATAAATACAACCATGGGAAAGCACACTGCTTATAATGCACACTCAGTTACACTGGGACTACAATGGAAAAGGCTCATACAGTTTATGAGGAAAGCCCAGGTTTATAGCCTTTTAACAAGGAATGCAAAAATTGTTATTGAGCAAATAAATACATGTTTAAGCAAATGCATGTTCAAGCCTCAAGCCTCAATTTCTGAACCAACCTTTCTTCCCTCTCCCTCTAGCTCTCCCTCATACAAGTCCTCTCCCCTCTTTCCACCAGAGAGCCAACACAGCATGCTGCAGTGCAGGGCAGAGATAAACTTATTAGTTCTAAACAAATTTGCCAAGGATCCAGAAGTGTTTCGGTCAGAACAGCTTGGCACCCTACCTGAATTTATCTAGCTTTTCCATTACTTAGCACTTGTGCATCTCAGGACCATGTTATCATGCTAACTGGAGGTGTGCTGCTTTAAGCAACACAGACTGAGGAACAGAGTGCAGCTTCAGTAATGCACGACTGGGTACAAGACAATTTGCCTCACCAAGAGGTTACGTTCAGTATTTTGAGATGACATTATGCTTTCCAATGGAGCACGCACTCAGATTAATGCATCAGAATATTGTGCCTCTGGATCCAGCATAGAAGACACAGAAGTTATTGCAAAAGGAGAGAAGTGAACAGGACAACAATGCAAGAACGAAAAATGTGATAACTGCAGTCCAGAGGCTGAGGACTGGTTGCAGAAAATACAGATAACAGATTTCTGCACAAAAGGTTCACTGGATAAATGAGATTTCCCCAGACTTTATCAAAGTGCGGTGAGCATCCAAGAAGCCCCCCAGACTTCATCTACCCCTGCTGTCTCACCCTGTGAATCTGAATGGCATCGATTGCTGAAGAAATAGATTCAAAGAAGACAGGATTTTCAGATTCAAGATTTCCACCATACTGCATTGCTTTCATCAAGGAAGCTGTAATAAAAAAAAACCATATGAGCACTGATAAGGTAGTGAGGATATATAAACTGTCATGTTACAAATTTTGCTGTAAGCTGATACTTGCCTTTGCAGTGTGTTAGCAACACATCAATGTGTCTGTTTTTACAATCCATGTAAATCTATATGTGTGAAAACATGAAATTTGAAAAAAAAACTGTTTAAAATACCAACAGAGAATAAAATACACAAAAAGAACGTATTCAAAGCAGGCAGAGCATGAAGTGCTGCTGTTCAAGCTATGCTGACGGCAGCCACCAGAGAGAGCCCCTCTATAATACAAACACGACAAACCCACACTAAACAGGAAAGCATCATTTCCTCCCCCCTCCACAAAGTACTCTACAGCTCTGCAGGTAATAAAATGAATTTGACTAATAATTTAGCAGTTCTAATTATATTTTTTAGATTTGTTTTTCCAGTATGCCTTTGTCAACAAAGTTACCCCATCTCCTCTCCATATGCTTACCTACCAGTCCACATAAACAGGAATTGGACCTACGAAACTTTGAAGCTTCCTGCAGTCTATCAGAAAAGTGCCACAGCCATCATGCTACATTCTGCAGTAAGTTGTTCTTTATTCTTTCTTTGAAAATGTGCAACTTCACAAAGACTAGGTATTCAATAAGCTAGAAAGTAACAAAAAGTGAAAATAACTCTCCAATGAGAGTGGGGCCTTTTCTGGCAGATGAGGAAGCGTCCAAAGCAGCCCCTGCTTCAGAAAAAAAATGCTTAAATAACCCATGTAAAGTGGAACAATTCAAAGAGATTCAATGAGAACCACATTGGAATAACCTATTTTTAAAAAGGAACCAAAAGCCTGCTTCAGACTATAAATCCCTCTAACTCCAGCAGCAGTGATAATATTTAGGAAGGGAGAGTAACATGTGGAATGCATTCCACCTTTGGGTAACTCAGTTTTGGACCTGTCTTTCAGTCAGAGCTTGCAACCCCAAACTACGTATTTCATAACCCAGGGTGGATTTGTGTCCCACAAATTTGTCTAATGCTTCTTTGATTTAATTTGTAGTTCTGAGGTCTCAAAGATTTTTTGAAAATCAGTTTCACAAATTATTTATTTTTTTTACCTATTAATTTTATGGAATGCCCTTTATTTTGAGGGGAGATGTAAAAAAGTGTAACTACCACTCACCTTACTTAATTATCCCAGTTTTCCTTCTGACTATGTCCCCACCTATATACAGAGCTTTAATTTAACACTTTTTTTTTTTAATTTAGCACTTAATTAATCACTTCAGTAAGCTGAGAAAATAGTTACGATAAGAAAAGGCCTGGGCTGAAACCCAAGTTCAAATCTTGTCTTCTATCATACATAGAAAAATTATATGAACCAAACCTTGCATAGCCAATTAAATCTGTACCCACTGCACATCTTCTATTAAATGCCAAACCCAATGGAAATGTAGGAAATAAACAGCTTTTGAACATAATTTTTCATCTGCTATATAGAACTGATCACTACGTGGTTGCTGGTTTTGGACTTCTGGGATCTTCCTGGAGCTCCTGCAATGCTTGAGGAACCCAGCCTTTTAGGTATGTAACCCACAGAAGAAAACATGGAGACCATTAAGACACCTTGGCTTAGCAGAAAGCAGGACATACAGATAAAATCACAGAAATAAAAGCTAAAATTTTGAAGGGGTAAATCCACACATAGCTCCACTACAACTGACATAACTGACATGACAGGGTTGAATATGACCTAAATCAGCTTTAAAAAAAAAAAAAAAAGCGTTTTCAGAAACTCATCTCCATTAAATATGAATACTTACATTCGCACTGAACATCAACCAAAATCTTTAGAATTATTTTTACATAATTTATATAAACACAGTGGAGTTTAGTACCAAATCTGTGCTCATCTCTTCCACAAGTGACCACGTTTATCCACTGATGTCAGTGATGTGACTAGTAGCTGGCTCCAATAACTTGTGTCTGTAATTATATATTTCTACGTACAGAATGTATCTGGTGTTACAAATACCTGAAGCAACATGGAGGCTCCAGTGTAGTCAAAGAAATTCAGTCCACTGCAGTCTAATATCAAAACGTGACGCTCGCTCTGACATGGCTGCAGCGATTCACCTGCACATTTGATTCAGGAGAAAACTTTAATTAACAAAAAGAATAGTTGAGAAATGTGTATAAGAATAACGATAGTTCAACAAAATAAGCCCAAAATATCACAGTAAAATTTGTCTATTATGTACTGCAATATGCATTAAGCAAACTGCACATTTTAGAAGCACAAATGAAGGGCCATCAGAGCAATGGGATGAAGTCGACAGGCAGAATATATTATTAGTGAGATGTATTAGACAGGAATGGTATCTCATGGACAAAAAAGAAGTTCTTCTGATTTGAATTTCTAAACAAGTCGCTTGTTTGGGAAAGTTCACATGGGATTCACAGAGAAAATATCCCTCAGATTCTCATACAGCATTTATTTCTGTAGTACCTATATACTTTCTTCTGGTTTAACTAATATTCTCCTATAAGGAAGAAAAGTATGTAAGAGTGGAGTGTTTCATTTTCCCAAGGTTTTATTCTGCTGTGTTTTTTTGGTTATTTTTTTTGTCATAAATATACTATCACATATTGATGCTAGAGAAAAAAGATGCTAAGATTTGTGAAGGTCTTACACTCATTCTTCAGTCTCTGGCCATCTTGTGCTTAAACTAAGCACATACTGTACTAAACGTGTCCTGAACTAGCACACAAATGATTCCTGGCTTTCATAAAGGCAAAACATGAAAACAATGTATGTCTTATTTACATTGCTCTGCAGACAAATAACAGCTTTAATATTAGTTACTGTAAAACATGAAACTCAGAAAAAAAAAAGATGAAGGAAAGGAATTTTGAATGTAAAGATAGATTAATCGAAATGGTTTTGACACAGCAGAGGAAAAGATTTTAAAATCTTGACGGGACTTAGAATTTCCCTGTTGTGTAGATTTATAATGGTGCTAATTCCTTTCTGACAGGAGTCTGAGAGTTAGAGCCTTTTGGACTTACACCTCCACAGATTTACTGTCTTTGTACTGTCCAATGTACATTAATAAACACACTGCAAACAATAAAAAAGAATTTCAAAGGAAACCTCCTGCCTGGCATTACTGCAGCGGAAACCCAGGAAGGATTTATGAGATCTGCTGAGCTGCTCACTGTAATCTTTTCTACACACCTCCCCTGTCTCCAAAACAGAAGAACTTACTCTTTCTCTGTTACTTACTCACCCCCAAACACATACACATTTGTATCTGCAGGTTCCAACAAGTTTTAGCTTAAAAAATGTCCTGAGGTTGCTTTTCCATTTTGTTTGTTCTGCTGCTTGAATAAAAGTTAATGTTTGACAGTTCAAGAACAGATTTTGAAAATATAATTGCAGGTAACTTGCTTTTAAACTTCTGTGTAACAGAAGCAATAATACAGAAATTGGAAAGAAATAGAAAAGGAAAGGAAGGAAAGAAATAGTGAGGTAGGAGGGAGGGAAGGAAGGAAGGAAGGCAGGAAGGAAGGAAGGAAGGAAAGACAATATCAATTGCTTTAGCTTAGAAATGTTACATCCAAGCACTGAAGTTGAGATCACCTTACACCCGAAGTGTGCTTAGCTGATACTCAGGTACACTATGAAACCCTACAAGTATTATTATACTCTGAAGTCTCTTCCCTGATAGACCTTGAGAAGGTCAAATCACACACACACATGCACATACGCATATATAGAAAGAGGCAATGCTGGACTGGAGCTCGCATTACCTTCCCACCCAGCTGGTATCCTGCAGTTCAGTGGAGGCCTCTGAAGGGGAGGTAGGTACAGACCTGCTGCCTCTCTGAACCACTGGGCAAGGGCAACAGAAGCTGTTTAACTTGGTGCTGATACAAACAATATCAAGTCCGTATTCCCCAGAGGTATAAAGGAAAGATTTTGACAAAGATGCTGTGACTTCCAGGATGACTGCTGTAAGGACAAGGATTAGGTCTTCCTGCTCCCCTCCTTCCTAAAAATTTAAGCCCCACATTCTGTTATCCTTTTCTAGTGATTTTTCTTCTTTTTAATCTCCAGTTTTTATTTTAAAGCTCCCATGAATAGTCACCATACTCTGCTTAGTACAAAGAACATTTAAGTCTTCGAGGCAGGACTTAAGCAATCAGAAAAGAGGTTTTGTGCTGCCTGTCATTTCTGTAACGTGAGATACCAGTTCATCCAAATGAAGACTGAAATGCATACTGACAACACCTTCCAAAAATCTCCTCACAAATACAATGCTGTGCACTCATCTACTATTTTGCAGTAGAGCACTGTGTAGTCTCGATAGCTATTATCATTATGTTGCTGTGTGCTACAGCAAAGCATTCTATCACCTCCAAGTAAAGTAAACACTGTAATAACATAAAAATGTCATGAGCCTAGTTAATAAGTGTAAACTGTCAGACAACAGTTCCCAAATCAGATTCTCTACTGTGGTCTTAAAGCTTACAAGTATTTTAAATAAACACAACATTTGAATTCCATCCATGATGAAGTCATCTGTATAAAGTATCTTCTGCAAAAGGTTGTAGCAGCTATCCCATGGGAATGTATATGCTCTGGTTTGACTTAAGTGCTATAAAATGTGGGAAGAGTAGAATTATCCAGCTTAATCCTTAATTAAAAGCAAACCCTTAGTTTTCTTTTTTTTTTTTACTTTATTCTGTCCTGTGCTGTTATACTGAACTATATTGGTTGCGATAGTGTCACTGATAATTCAGCTGACGTTTACTGAGTTTTTCTCTTCAGTGCCTTTAAAAACCACAAAGACTTCACATGGCTCTAATCCCATCCTATTTTTAGTTTTGCATACTAATATTCAAGTCCCACCGTGAACTCAAAAAAACAAGAGCAGAGCTTAGCAAAACAGCTTATTAGGCCTTTGGCTGAAAAGCAATGAAGGCAGCAATGCTGGAAGTGATCCCCCCACTACGTACCTATATCAGTATGCATACAGTGATTTGTGTGAAATAAGCAGGGACTCCTGCAGAAAAGGTATTTTCATTGGTTCCCCACTTATGAAATCTTATAAACTCAGTCAAGCACAAAATAAAAACAGGACCTGGTAGGCCAAGGTTAATGGAGTTTAACAATTTTTAGCACTCATGCTTCATTGAATGTGTGATCTATCTAAAAATATTAGTTTCCAGACAATTTGACTTCACCTAGAAATAAATAGAAAAACGTGGAGCCATTTTGCACTCTTACATCTATCTTGTTTTTAATATAATTTATAGATAATAAACTCACCATGACAACTTCCATTGGAAAATGAACAGAGTAATGTGTTCTGCTCACACTGAAATAAAAGCAATGAACAATTAGCATACCAAGGAAAACTAATCCAATGCACAGTAACCAGAGAAAATCAATGCAATACACAAGAATTCTGTTTCTCAATATCAAAATTAACTCCTTCTTTCCACAATCATATTATATGCAACAGCCTATAGGATATGTTATATCTGCTGAGTAAACCCTTCATTATTCTTCTGAAGTCGTATCAAATTGATATCTCACTTTTTTTCAGATGACTCAACTTCTGTGATGTTTGGATCCACTATAAAGCATATTACGAAAATGATGCTCTTGCGGAAGCAGGGGTTAAGAAGTGATAGAATGATGGGAAAGATGTTCTTGAAAAGATAAATTTGAGTTAGGAATTTTACTAGACTAACTTCTGATTTGCTTTCTACTTGATGCAATCTCATCTAAGATTTTAGTGAGAACACCTCTGACAAATTTATTAAAGAATTACCTTTATCTGGAGAAACGTTTGTATAATGATTTCAATATGAATGCTAAGTTGTCAGTAGAAATATGTTTAAAACAGAAATACAGCACAGAGACAAAATCCAAAGTGCATTTTTTTCACTTCCATTACTTTCCATAGAAAGACCATTATTCCACCAAAAAAATAATAAAAATTTAAAAAATTATGCACAGTATTTCAGGCAGCTGTACTGCCAAGTACCTTCCAGAATAGACAAAGGATACCATCTCTCGCCTAAGTAACTTATAGATTAACTTATTAAATTAACTTATTAATTCATTACACTTATTAAATTAACTCATAAATTAATTCCATGCAAATCCTAAGTAATTTCTTTCAGATGGAGGTTAGTTATCATACTAATCCAAATCAGTTAAGCTAGCAGAACCAAGGAAAAAAAGCAGCACAATTTCTGAGCTGAATTTCTGAACAATGAGGGGAAGGCAACAATCACAGTACGAATGGGTAGCACAGCTCTTTAGCAAGAGACAGCAGAGGTGGTGGACACATATTGTTGAATGCTGTCTTAACGACCCATCTTGGAAATGGCTGTGATTTTCTCAGTCCAGATCACCAAACTGGATGAAATTGCCTACAGTCTTTTATTGTATTGTATTGGAATGGAATGCCTTCACTGTAATGATAGAAAAATAATATGATTTTTTTTCCCCCTTTTAGGGAACACTGTAGGAATTTGCAGTAGTTATGTGCAAATAAACTTGAAAAATATAATCTCTACTGGGACATTCTCTGAAAACAAGTTATACAAAATTTTTGTGCTACTTATTTTTCCAATATGATCAGTGCAGAAAATGAAACATTACCTTAGAGGAAACCTTTAACCAGTTTATACCTTCTTCCTAATTCTATTAGAATTATTCATAGTTAGAATCAGAAATGAAGCATCTATCTCTCATGGACTCATCACCAGAAAAACAAACAAACAGACAAAAAAAAAAAACCTTATTCAAGGAGAATTTTAGCTACTTATTGCCTTTTTAAAGTCACACCCTTCTACTAGCTGAGGTTATGTAAGGGTTGCCAGAAATTTTGAAGAGCTTTGGGTAAGTGCTATAATGTCTTTTACAGGACCATGCATAGAGAGATAGTAGAGATATTCTTTTCAAGTAATTGTAATAAAAAATATGTATCGATTCTGATTAAGATTAGGATTAACTTTATTGTATCCTAAATTAATAATTTGCGATACTACCTTTTTTTATCTGTTTCTGTATCTGATTGCATTCTCTAAGAAATGCAAAGAAAGCAATCATGATTGTCAGCACTGTCACCGTGATTACTGAAGCATGTAGTACTTCCTACCTTGTTTACATCTTCACATGCCTGGCTGCTCGTGCTATCCTTCTCGATTATCTTTATCAGGTCTGCAAGAAATTTCCTGGCATTCAGAAAGACTAATGGGTTGTTGACTGAAACTATCTTTACCTGTTTTAATGATTCCTGTGAAATGAAATAAACAAAATGCTGAGAAGTTTATCTTGATTTTAGAAATTAAAATAATAATAATTTCTTTAAAAGTCCTGAAAATTCCTGTAAACCAACCTAGAAGGAACTTTGTGTTGTGAAGATGACTTAATGGATAACCATCTTGATCAGTTTTCACACGACTGAAGTAAAAAAGTAATCTATAAGGAAAATTATCCTTAATTCAAGTTAGCACAAAAGCAAAATCATATTCATTACAATGCACAATACTAAGAACTATCATCTGGCAAACAGTAGGAGCACTGTTTCAGCTGGTATGATTCCCACACACACGCAAGACAAGGTTTGCAGACTGGGAATATCTTCTATTAGGTAAACATATGTATTGTAAAAAGTAGACAAGTTTTGGGGGCATAGACTGGCTGGTTTGGGGAACACTCATAATGTTAATCTCAGTCATCCAAAGATGACTGCAGTATGACAGGGATATTTCTCCATGGAAATGAAAAAAAGCCACCACTGACTTCAGTACTGAAGGAAATTCCCACCAGTCCTGCTCCCCTGCCTCTCATACCGCCCTGAGCTGGAGTTGAAGCAGAAAATTATTTAACAACTACAGCCTGCAACAGAAGCTCCCGCCTAAGAAAAAATCTTCCTGGAGCCACTCTTACCTCACTAAGCCCATCAGCAAAAGCAAATCCCCGATGGTCCCACTTATACTGACCGGATCCAGACTGAGCCTGAGGAACACATTTAAAACTTCGCTAGCATGTATCTACTACCAACACAATCAATAATCCACACAAGAACTACCAGCAGCCCTGGATCCCATCTTTGCATTTTATCAACAAAGTTTCATCCAAACTTCACTGAAACTGTGTAGCTCAAAGCACAGCTGTTACATACCAGAACAAATTCTGAAGGACAACCGGAACAGGCCTGAAAGCCCTGGCTAACAGGGAAGAACATTTCCCAAAAAACAAGCACTTTTTCTCTCATTCTCAATGTGGATTTATAAAATACCATCAAAAGCCAGTAACAATGTGTATATATATATTTATTATATCGGATATCAACATCAGCAGCTCAGTTGACACACAGGTTTTCTAGGTAGGTAGAATTAACCTAATTCCACCAATGTCTCCACTTTCCACAGGTTATAAACCAACTGTGTGTCTCTTTTCCTTGGGAAAGAATCACATTCTTGCTGTTCCCCCAGCAAATGTCCCATCTATGTCATAGATACCAACCACTTGTTCTCCACCACCATCTGAGACAGACCTAAGTCAATGCGGAGCAATTGCTCTCAGCTGCTTGTATTTCAAACTCGAAGAAAAGTCTGCTAGCTGTTATGGCCTTCTACTTTTCCAGCTGTACTATTTGATCTGGTAAAAGATATTACATCTACTTATAATGTTGTCTATCTATATTCAAACAGATAACTGTATTAAGTTTATCTGCCTCTCTAGTGCTGTAAAACAGGAATAAGCAGGATCATATTTTCAGTAGCATTTTCTACCCAACAGGCATGAAACTAGAGATCTTTAAATAGCCATAACAACACTGCTAATAAGCTCCAGTTGGCAAAAACATAACAGCATTAGTTTGCCTTTCAGGTATGTCCTTCATGGAGGCTGGGGATCTCTACACTACTTGCAGAAGTTCAGAGCATTTTGCCAGCAGATGAGAGAAAAAGAGGATCCTTGAATCCACAACTCAACATTGCACAGTAATAATTCTCACTATTTATTTTCAGTACTGAAATAATTTTTTGCTACCAAAATAAAGTATCTAATTTATGCAAGTATCAGCTCTCAGAAATGAACTACTCACGACAATGGGTAACAGGAAGTAAAAAAAAAAAAACAAACAAACAACAAAAATTCCAAGAATTTGTAAAACAATATAAGCTCCAAAAGCCTCTCTTCTTCCTCACAAAAGTCAGAGACATGCAAAGTTACTTAACTAGGTCATACTCAAACACATGTCAGTGGAGCTGACACAGAGACAACTTTTGTAGAAGTTCAAAGAAGAACGGGATTGCACTGAAGATACAGTTTTCCCATCAGACCTTCAAGCAAAATAGGACTGGAAATCTTCACCACAAACCACACAAACTACCTTCTTACTGTAGATTACTATTCAGACTTCTGGGAACCAGGCAACTCACGGACATCACCACAGCAGCCACCATACAGGCTAATGAAACATTTCAAACATCCAGAACTGAGGCAATGAACCCCAGACTATATATAGTGACTTTGTGCAATTTACCTATGAATGTGATTATGGTAAATATCATATCACCAACATACTTTGGTCAGTCAAGTGGTTAAGCCTAAGTGGCAATTAAAATGGCTAAGATTATATGAAAAAAAAAAAAAAAAAAAGCTCTAAAATAGGGGCAAAACAGAGGTCAATACATGGTTGAATGCAGAAATACTCTGACATCCTACAGATTCCCTTAAAAACTATTCATACATAGCTTGGTGTGGAGACAAGTGGGCACTTTGGTGCCATACCAGAACTGGCAAAGTAGAAGATGAAAACGAATTAAAAGACAGATGTGCAAAGATCAAAGCCTGTGATGATCAATGAGCTAATATAAGGTGAAAGACCTGAAAGGCTCAAATCGTAAGGCCAAATCAAGTAGATGGCAGACTTAGGTATAACGTTTTGCTTGGGATGGGCAAGCTAAATTTGGCTGTTAGTCTTGGCTCCGATTTAGTTCTAGCTCCTTTCTTAATAAAAAACCGCTCTGAGAAAAATGGACTTTTTTTTCATGTCCTTGGCCAGAAAGAAAAAAAAATTATCATCTCAGGTGGCCTGTTCCCTCTGTCACCTAGGAGGATGCTGACAATTGCCCCCTCCACATTACATAGCTCTCTCTCTACACTTGGGTAAGAATTCAGTTTAGTGAACACCTTTGATGCAACATGTTTCACACAAGCTTCTAAATACCCTCTTGATTTTTTCCACCATAAAGTGTCTTTTCTTCTGTTGATGAAATAATCTCTATAAATCCACAGACTTTAATGGTAGGGTAGATCATTAAGCTTGCATATTTTCATGTTTAAAAGTCCTGTTGCTTATGTCTAAGCTGTTATTTACCAGTGGAACTTGGATCACTCCACCATACATTAAAAATTACCCTAAATGACTGCTGCAATGCAGTGACTCCATAAAATAAATTAAAAGCATTTTTTATAAGTCTTAAAAATATTTTCCTTTTTCTCTATAATAAGCTTTTGAGCAATTTGCTTTCTTAACAAAATGTAATTTTCCCCAGTGTTTGCAGACACTAGTTTGTTGTTACTTGGTTACTGGCATTAATCTTAATGATTAAGGATAAAAAGATGGGGAGCAGTTAGCTTAAAAGTAATGCATAGGGATTTGTACAAATATTTTATGAACTGATACAAAAAAAAAGCAGGCAAATCAAATTTTGGTTACCCACCTCCAACAGTTACCCATACTCTAACAGTTTTCTTAAGAATGAAAAGTGATATAATAATTGACAGTTGGGCCAGCCTCAACAATAGTGTTTTTAATTTATATTTTAGAGTCCCCCCCATTCTCATGTACCTCTCACATTCCAGCATTGTTCAGCATGCCAAAACAGTAAACGCGCCCAAGCCAAGTTCAGATTTTGAGCCCAAGATAGCTCTTATGGAAAACATTTGCCAGAAAAAATACATTCTTCAGAAAAGAACTTCTTAATAGTGGGGTAATAACTGCTGAGCATGTTGCTTACTGATACATAAGACCCTTCATATGCATTGGGAAAGGAAAGCAGACCTAGTAGAAACTGCCACACTGGAGAGGTCAGGATGTCCTATTGACTGGACTCCATGCTGAAAGGACACATGATTCTACCTCTCTCTTGGCTACTGACCTACCATTCCATTTTGGAGGAGGGAGGTCACCTCTCTGGGTCGTTACCCTTCTCTTCTTACCACAGGCCTGACCACAAGCAACTTTGATGATAATTGTAATGAAAATAACCAAAATAATTTAGAATCTCTGACTGGTAGGTTTAAGTTTGTACAAAGCAAATTTAAACACCACAGTCTTTGGGAGAGATGCTTCCATTCATTTTCCACGTGAGGGTACCCTTGTTTGAGTCCAGGGTGGTGAGACTGGTGAGATGCATGAAGCAGTCTGTGACAAGTTGTTGTCTCTCCTTCCCCAGCCACACACAGTGTCCTCTGGGACAGTGAGATCACAAGGGGCTGGTGGCAGGGGCAGAAAAGAAACGGTGGATGATGAGGGTATCAAAGGACTTTCAGGAGGAAATCTGGTAAGAACACAGAGACAGCTATTGTCTGTGTAGATAGCCCTTGTCCTTGCTGCCAAGAGCTCTCCCTAGATAAAAAGCATTTAGGAAACTTTATAAAGAGCAATTCCTAACTGAAAACTAACAAATAAATCAAGGCAGACAGATATAAGAGGACTTGCCTAACTTCACTTTGCAGACCAGTAGCAGAACCAGGAAAATATTCTAATTTCCTGAGGCTTAGGATACTTTTCTATTCACTATATCACACTGGTTTTAGATTTGAAGTGGTCATTTCATAAAAATGTTCTCTTGACACACTGATTATAATCTGGTAACCAACTACAGAAGATAAACAAATCAAAATTAGGAGGACAAAAAAGAAAGAAAAAAAGAAAGGAAAAAAAAATTAACTTACACAATTATCTTCTGTTTTGTATTTGTATTCCACTTCTTTCATACTTTTCAAATTCAGTGTCTTTGCTCTGTAATCAATACATACAGAAAATCTATGATGTAAATCATCAGCAGTCTTGAACAAAAACAGGAGAGACAAACCCCAAAACTGCAACATAAGTTTAAAGTTGTGACAATGCAATCCATATATATTTTTCTGCATATAAAGCTCATTTATCATAACAATAATAAGGTAAAAGAGTAAAAGGTAAATTTTAGAATTATAGTATACCACCTGGAAAAAATAATAAAATTATATTTTATTCAAACATGAAAAATAAATAATAATCTTTATCATAATTTTCATTACTGTTTTATATCTGGCCAGACAGCTAGTCTCAAGTCAAGGTAGCTAATATATAAACTAAAACTTCAAAAATACAGAGATTTAATTAACATCTTTTACCTGCAAAATCATGTTGTAAGGAAAGTACAAAAAGATGCTCAACAGCTATGGGTCATGAAAACAAAGGATTGTTTATTTGTCATTAAAACTGATGCACCTCTGTATGATAAAGCAGAACATAGCGTTCTAGCTGTCAAAGTGGAGGACTTCACTGGAAAAGCCAGTATCCCTATGTTCTCTATATGGTCAGTGGAAAGAGAAAGCTGCCTTGAAAAGGCAATTCACTGTAGGACCTTCTGCTTCCATACATCCTCTGCAGGAACACATTTAAGTGGAGAACAAGAAGTCTGTAAAATTAGCTATCATCTGAGCTATGTGCCTAAAGCTAAGCAATGGAAATAATCCCAGAACACAAACATTTAATAGATGTGGCAATGTGCAGGGAGTATTTGCAGGTACTGAGGTCAGCTAAATGAGGCTTGCAAAACTCAGCTGTTGTCTGCATAAATCTAGCTGTAGCCGCTGCTGTTTTCAATATATTCTGATACATAACATACCATGTCCAGTACTCTGGTGTCTGAACAGAGATTTCACAATAAATCATCTACGCTATTTTTTGTGCTTCAGTGTCTAGCTCTCCTGCAACAGTCATTAGTGAGAACATTTTTGTCCATGACTGGGTGACTTACTACATGTTCTTATGCTAACCTCACCTGTGCAGTACAATTTTTAAGGCTGTTAGCTCTTTCGGTGCCTTTAGGTGGAATGGACAATCACGCGCAACCTGATCAAAGACAACAGAAATCACTGGAAAGAGTCTCATTTACTTAAGTAGTAAGGGTTCAGACTGAGGTCTCTGTCTGACAACAGAGGAGCGTGCTTTTTGTGTCAAATATCTCTCCTTTTCTGAACCTCAGACATCCAGACACAGTTTGTAAATAACAAGGAAACTTATCTGTTCCTTTACTAGCAGAATTTACCAATAGTTTAGTTTGTAGAGTAGCAGAAGGTTACCAGAAAGGTTCTGATTGTTTCAAGCAAAAACCATCTGCCATAATTTGCAATTGCCTTGCAATTCTGAGCTATTTTCATACTGATTCTGCAAATTATTCTATGAGAACAGAGCTCTGCACAACTTTAACAAGCATTAAATCAAGCTGTCTATATCGTATTTAATTCCAGTGCAATTAAATATTCATGCAAACAACTGCCTGCATGCAGCAAGTCGTTTGTAGGACTGGTGAGCTATGGATTAATTTTGTAGTATGAAATGATCAAGAACCTCAAATGATATTTTCCTTTACTCATGATCAAAAGTAGCAACTGTAATATATGAAAAAGAATATATAAATGTGTTAGCTTTAGTTACTTCATTCTGACTTTTCTAATTCATACATAAAATTTATAATGCACATTTCAGACATTAGAAAATGTTGTGCAATTATCTTTCATTAATATGTTTTAGTAATACAAATATCAGCTTGCAACTCCTGTGCAATGCAGTATCTAGGAATTTAGAAAAGAGCTTCGTTACTAAGTCTTGTTAGAAATACTCTTCTTCAAGAGCAAACAAGTATCGAATGGAAAAACATTTGTATTATTGATTGTTCTGTTGATTTTATGCTACCTTCACTTAATGAGTGATAGAGATGTGTAATACTAAGAGAAATCACAAAATAATGCCATAGTATAAAATGTTTTAGCCTACAGGTGTGACTTTTCCTTTCAAATGATCTTATCCTGTAATTTTCTGCAGCTAGAGGGGAGGGTGGAAAGAAGATGGAGCCAGGCTCTTTTGAGTGGTGCTCAGTGCCAGGATAAGAGGCAATGTGCACAAACTGGAGCACAGGAGGTTCCCTCTGAACACCAGGAAGCACTTATTTTTTATGCAGGTGACAGAGCACTGACACAGGCTGCCCAGAGAGACTGTGGAGTCTCCCTCCTTGGAGATCTTCAGAAGCTGTCTGGACGTGGTCCTGGGCACCCAGCTCTGGGTGTCCCTGCTTGAGCAGGGGTTGGACCAGATGGCCTCCAGAGGTCCCTTCCAACCTCAGCCATCCTGAGATCCTGTGTGACTAAAAATTAAGGTTTCATTGTTAAATTTAGTGTACTGTATGCATAACCCGACAGTGAAGCAACATGCCAGATGGAAGACATAATGATGTGCTACTAGAACATTTCAATAAATTATATCTCACCTGGGAAAGCGGAAAATCACAATTACTATAGTGCAGACAACACCATACAACAGTCCCACGTTAGCAGCAAAGCAGATTGTGAACACGTAGGTACTAATCCATATGCTCTTTAAGGAGGGAAGCAGAAAGAGGTGATTAGTTTTAATTTTGTGACAACGTACATTTTATGAGTCAGAAAAAAAAAGATTTTAAAAATGAAAAGAGTTTCTGACAGGTGAATATTTGGATCTTTGAACTGGTAAATATTATTGACTGAATTATTGATCAAAATAATGTCTCTCCACTGAAGAACACATGCAACAGGACACTCTGTTCATACTAATGCTCATAGAAGTTTATTCTGGAGTTCCTTAAAACAGTATATTTAGTTGTGCTAACAGTTTAATTCAGAATGAACTCAGTTGGTTTGTTAAAGCTATATTTGATTTTTTACATTGCAAGTTATTGTCACCTTCTTCACTGCACACAGTTAAAATTCTCCTTTCCTTTTACACAATGAAGTACCCTAAAGGTCACATACAGAGAGCTCTTCTCCCACTAATTATTTAAGTGGGAATTATAATTTGCAAGGAAGTTAATTAAAAGTGGCATTTATCAGAGTACAGCGGACTAAACCAACTCTATAACAATTAAAAATTATTGGGGAATGAATTTGTTCATATGCAAATGGTGAGATTTCAGATTGCTTCCCCATCTCCCAATGTTTGATTAACAATACTTTGATTTCATTTTAAATATAATTTTAAAAAAATGCAAAGAAGAACATCTGAAACAAGTCACTTTAAAAAGGAATTTTAAATATAAAAAAGACAAAAATTTTTAACATTTCAAATTTTTTTCTTAATTTATTTCTAAATAGAAATGATTGCTCATATTTCCATACTATAATGCTGTGTGTGGCACAGAGAATTCCAGATTTTTAAATTAAAAGGAGAAAAGTATAAATGACTTGATTTCTTATATAAACCTAATGCTAGGGATATTCAGCATATATTTCTTTCCTTGAGGGACCCTTAAGCAAAGACTGCCACCTAATCTTTATATAAAAATTTATAAAGAAGAATGCAAAGTATTTTCACTCCTACGAATATACTGTTCTCCACAGGTGCCCCTTTCAACAATTGAAGTGCTTCTTGTTAATGTTTGTAGAGGAACAGATTGCATTACAATGGCACAATCAGTGTTGAAATTATCCTTTCAGATGATTTCACTTAGCTCAGGAAAGCCAGAGAGAATAGCATACCTTCAGCCTAACCACAGGAATTTTGCTCAAGTTGATTTCAGAACTGTTATTTTATGAATTATAAAATGTAAGTCATACTGTACTAATTTGTGCTTCACAGAGGACAGAGCGTTACTTGACTCTACTGAGAAACCTTTTCCTCACTTATCTAGAGGCTAGAGAAGTGGGCCCATATGAACCTAATGAGGTTCAACAAGTCCAAGTGCAAAGTGCTGCACCTAGGTTGGGGCAATCTGAGATGTGAGTACGGACTGAGAGAAGAACTCATTGAGAGCAGCCCTGCAGAGGACTTGGGGCTTCTGGTGGACAAGAAGCTCACATGAGCCAGCAGTGTGCGCTTGCAGCCCAGAAGGCCAACTGCATCCTGGGCTGCATCAACAGAGGTGTGGCCAGCAGGTCGAGGGAGGTGATTGTCTCCCTCTGCTCTGCCCTTGTGAGGCCCCACTTGGAGTGCTGCATCCAGGTCTGGGGCCCTCGGCACAAGAAACACGTGGACCTGTTACAGCAGGTCCAGAGGAGGGCTACAGCACCCCTCCTATGAAGAAAGACTGAGACAGCTGGGGATGTTCAGCCTGGAGAAGAGAAGGCTCCAGTGAGGCATCATTGCAGCCTTTCAGTACTTAAAGGGGGCTTATAAAAAAGATGGAGAATGACTTTTTACTCGGGCAGATAACGACAGGACAAGGGGGAATGGTTTTAAATTAAAAGAGGGGAGATTTAGATCGGATGTTACGAGGAAATTCTTCAGTGAGAGGGTGGTGAGGCACTGGAACAGGCTGCCCAAAGAAGAGGGGGATGCCCCATTGTAAGAGACTGAGAAAAAGAATGTTGTCTCAAACACTCGGCAGGAAAGGGTGTTAACGAGACAAGATGAGGTCAGAAAAGCGGGTCCTGTGAGGCAGGATAGTGCTTTTCTGGGACCAACTTCCTTATCTTGAGTAACCATCCAAGACTCATCTCCATGCCGATGGGTCTGGCACTTGGGGAGGAAAGGCACGGGCTGGCAACCCCCCATTGACCGCCTCTCAAGAAGGTCTTGGGACAAAAGGCTGCAGAGTAATTAGCATACGAAGCAAGACCTGGAGGTTGGGACTAGCTTACCTGCATCAATAAAATTTTTAACTCAGAGGGGCCGTGTGTGCACCCACCACCATCACAGATAGAACAGGAACTGGACCAGAGACATCGCTGGAACCCAGGGTGGTGATCTGGACCTTTCCTGTACTTCTAGCATCTTACTCTCTCTCTCTCATCCTCATATGTTACAGGCTGTTCAGCCCTTTGTAAACTAACTAACAGCTCCCATTATAAACAGCAAGGTTTCTACCAGAATAGAGTCTGCCATCAATAAAACTTTTCAATTGATCATCTGGTGTTACATCACCTTAATTTAGCCCAAGGGTATCACGAACATCAGTGGTCCCCGAGCGAGTCCAAGTCATCCAGGGCAGCCCCCACACCCATCCCTGGAGGTGTTCAAGGCCAGGTTGGATGTGGCCCTGGGCAACCTGATCTAGTGGCTGGCATCCCTGCCCATGTCAGGGGGTTGGAACTAGTTGGTCTTTAAGGTTCCTTCCAACCCAAACCACTCTATGATTCAATGATTCTATGATCTTCAAAATTCTTAACTACTGCAAAAGGTTTTGCAGTCTCCTCAATGACCCAGCTGCTGAGTAAAGAGGTGCTTCATTCTTTGAAAAAGCTCTCTATCTCCAGTAATATTTTAAAATGAGATCTTATACAAATTGCTGTGTATATATTTGCAAAGAATACCTTTATGAGCAACAAATGTTGAGTTCTGCCTAATCAGCAAGATTATTAATTCTAATATTTACAAATCTATTATATATTTATAAAGGAACTTTCTGAACATGAAGGGGCTAACAGAAGGACCACAAACCTGAAATTCATTCGGATCAATAATCAGCCCATTCTGGCAAGACTGATTCTTTGACAAAGCCTGAGATCAAGCAATCCACTTCAACTGCAGACCTGAGCCCCACTGCCACCTTATTCTTGATATCACATCTAACTAAATCTCTGCTGCAAGACCTGCAAAACTCTTAGTCTCAGAAGAAAAAAGGAAGGATGAAATCCCAATAGAAAGTCTACACAGGAAGAATCAAAGCCAAAAATGTTGAAGTACTGCTGAATACTGAGAAAGCTAGTTGAGAGCCCCTTTAGCAGCCTAGTATCTTACATCTTAACTGTAACCAGAGACTGCCATTGTTGTAGAGGATGAGCCAAAACAATCATATTCTCATCTGCCAATCACCCTTTCAGTGATTTATATTGGCCTTGAGTCAATACTTTTTAGGTAGAGTAGCACCAAACTTGTAGGAAGAAATTATGTTGATCTGCTAGGCATTTTTTTTAATTCTGGGTTGTCATAAGGTTCAACAAAGAAGTCATAAAAATATTAAAGGTTTCTTTGGCAACTTACTTCAAGATGGTTAGTACATACTCCAGGACAGACAAGCTAACCACTTCATTCTTCAAACCTCTGAGATAATGTATTATAGGTACGTGTTGTTGTCAAAAAAACAAAACAAACAAACAAAAAAAACAACAATCCAACTTCAAAATATGCTGGTACTATATTCTAAAGAGGAAGAAAAGAAACAAGTAGGAGATACAGATTTATGCTGAATCCTGCATATATCAGAAAGTATAAGAAGCATTGGAAGGTATCGTGACTGCGTACATGTAGCAACTCTCTCCAAAACTCTATGGGTAGTGTGTTTCCATTTAGATCTTCTCATTTCATAGGATCTACACATCCACCATTGACAGGAGTCTGCAACACGAACTTGGTGGGAAAAAAGCATATAGACAGAAGTGGGAGAATACTCTCTAAGTCAATGGCTAAACAATGCAATACTAAAATACTGTGATACTAAATGTTTCTGCACCACTTTGAAAACTGATAAGAGACTTTTCATCGCAAACTGAAATGATCAACTACTGACTGTATGAATATGATTCATTTCACTTGACATTAACTATCTACCACACAAATGTCTACAGCTGGGTGAGCTGTCTAGATTCCCACTATAATCAATGGAGACTTCTTTATCTGTGAGGGGAACTTAGGATTATCCTACCTGATTATGTTGGTGCCTACTTTAGGAAGAGATGAATCACACCCTAACATGACTAGACTGACCAGCCTTGCCCGCTATATACTGTGAGGTTGTGATGACTCGCTGAGATACAGAGATCCAACACTGCAGTCACTGGCCAGGAGAATCCTATTAAAGTCCTGTTCATTCAGTGGTTGCCTTGGCAGAGAAGGTGCTGGAGTCCAGGATGAGGCTCAGACTCCAAGGAGGCTGCATTGTACACCCATGCTCCCACATTCTTCTGCAGACAAATGACTGATGCATGCATACGTTTCTCGGAGTACTTTGCACCAAAACTCAGCATTCAAGTGCTCAAGTGAAGTCCAGTACAGTCATACAACAGGAACTGCTTAATAGTGGAGTGGTATGGTATTTTTTTAATATAATTTTTCACAAGCATTCCATACTCAAGAGTCAAGAGGGTATTTGTTTCCACAGACTGCCTTGGAGACAGATGGACTGATATAAATATTATTCTTTAAAAAGAATTTATATAGCAATCACATTCTCAATGGATTAAGCACTTGTAAACCCCTTCCCACTCCACTTAGACTAACTACAGCACAATTAATGTAACACAGGGTAGAGTATTCACTAATGCAGGAGTGACAGAAAATCTCCCTAGGATGTCATAACCTAGAAGCATTCATGTAAAATTATTATCATAGAAGAGCTGGCTTGCTTGCTACTCTGGAAATTTGTTTATTAGCAAAGCCCTCTGAGATCTCTCATGAAACAGGGCCCCACCACAATGAATACCTGAACAAATCTAAAAGGCTATCCTCATGAGGATAAGATGTTAAAATGTTCTAAAAATACACGAAATTACACCAGTGGGCTCCAAAATTCCATGGAAGACCTTCCCTGAGCCCCTTACTCCACTCTATTTTGACAAAATAGTTTGACAGGGTGGTGGTTCAGTGTGTCAGAAAACCACACTGGCAAGATGCTGGAGGGCACTTGTTGAAAGTAAGCCATACCTTGTTGGCTCTACTTTAATTGCTGACTTAGTATCATTCATTACGTCCCTTAGATATTAATATATGTGCATACACTTACTACTCATGCATCCATAACTACCTCTCACATCATGGCATCATGCAGGGAATATGTAATTTTTACCATAAATTGTTGCTATTCTTTCTGCTTTACAAGTCAGGCATACAACTTAGCTCTGTCCCAGCTGTGGTCATTTCCTGGCCAAGTCATTTGTACAATTTCTAACATTTTTTCTTTGTAAATGTAATGTTATTTCTCTGTTGAATACCCTAAATCCCTTTTATATAATCAACTTGTGAGAATAATCCTTATTCTATTGTCATTTTTCACCTTCTGAAATACTTTTTCCCTGTACTTGGTCATATCTAAATCCAACTTTTAATAGCAAAAAGAGTATCTTTCTTTAGCAGTCCATTATCAGTCTTTGCCTAGTTTGAATGGCTGTAGCTCTTCTGGGATTTTCCGCCCTAAAATCAAGAGTTAACAACAGTTAACTTTACCGGCCTTTTTGTTTATACAAGGGAAGTGCACTCTCAAGCTGGTGAATAAAAAAGGAAAGTTAACTAACAAGTAGACCTGCAGAAGAAATTAGGCTTGCAGGAAGGATACAGAAATCAACTCGAACTGACGACCTGAAAAGTGAGATACACTTACAGAAGACCAGATCAACTTCTTGTTAGTTCCCCAGAAAAGAGGCAAAAATTCAAGACAAACCATTCTCAGGTCAGTGTACAAAATACAGATAACACAGGGATCAACACCTTGGAAACAACCAAAAGATGAAAATATCAGAGGGAGGAAAAATGCTGTGATGTATACAGTTAAGTATACATACTGTTATTTTACAATACATTTTAGTGGAATAGAGTAAGTATTCATCCAAAATGGTTGAAGTCATCTGAGAAGGTGCTGGGACTGACAGAAGACCTTAACTGAAGCAAGGGACCTTTAAAGTTCATGTGAAAGTTGTGAATTGCAGGAAAGGACTCTGGAGCAAGAGCAGTGAGGTTCTAGCTGGAAAAGAAGTTGAATGTGATTTGAGAGGTGGGATGTAAAAACAGGACGTTCCTGAAGGCTGACAATAAACAAGTTGAAAGAAATCTGAAACAAATATATGTAATAATATTCAGCTGAAAACATTTGGTATTAGCAACTTAGGTCCGTCAGCCTGTCTGCTCCTTTGAACTTGGCTGCTCCTAAGCATTAAATTTGCAAGAAAAAGCAATCCATGGCTGAAAGAAGAGATTTCAAGCTGTACCTTTTACATTTAAAAGGATTATGTTGTATAAATCACTAATCAACAAATAAGTATTACTCATCCTGTTTGTGTTCAATGAGAAGCTTAAGTGTGAAGGAACAAGGTAACAAAAACTGTAACATTCCATTTCCATGCACTATCATTTGCCTCATAAATGAGCATAACAAACCTGACTTCTATGTTACATGACACACACCCTTCAAAGAATCAGTTCCAGAAAGGACAGCTGCTAATTATTTCCAAATGTTTTGTTAGAATTTCTCTCTTCAAAACACTCTGGATAACCTGGGTAATGGAACTGATCCGTTTCCAATATGCTGTCAGGTCTGGGTTGAACCTTTTCAGGCCAAAATCAACACCACTGTAGTTACTTAAATCACTAGGCTTGGTGGGGCTCCTCAGCCTAAGCAGCAACGCAAGATCAATGTTTATAGCTTTACTTCAGATTATGCTATTTAAAGCAAGATGATTTACCATGTCAGGCTAAGGACTGATGGTACAACTACTTGAAGATAAATCATTGATCGAGTATGTTCAGTCAAAAAGATAAACTCAGCAAACTCTCCCTCTCTATAACCTCTCTTAAAAATAATGACAGATGTCAGAGATGTAATAACTACTCACCCATCCTTTTCTGCCAAAACCACAAAAGCAAAAATCAATCAGGCTAGTCTATCTATAAAGATGCATTAAGTCTAGTGAGCTTCCAGAATATTCTGCTGGAAAACCTAACTATTTATTATCTCAATGCATTGTTAGAGAAGCTATAGCTTCCTCCCGTAACTACTAATTTTTTAAGTCCACTGTCCCCAGAATAATTCTTGATTCACATCATCCATTGTTTGGGTCACTTGCAACCTGGGTTAGGCTGAAAACCAAATACAGTACAAGTGGTAGAAAATACTTTCAGAATTTTGCTTCTTGAGGAATGTAAGAGTTCATGAAAGATAGAGCCTTTATTCTTGATGATACAAAAAAAAAAAAAAAACCTCTAGTCTTTTATCATGGTATGTGAGAGACCTCACATAGTCAAACCTGATGTTGTTCACTCAGCTCTGCTTTCCATACTGAAATTCAGTACTCTATGAAAAATGTTTTAATCAGGCTAGACTGACCATTACTGTTGTAGAATAATAAGTCACTGGGGAGTTCAACAAAGTTGAATATTATCTCCAGAAACATGTATCTCCCACCACAGAACAGGGGGATATGCCCAAAATACCTTTCTGAATATTTGTTAACTGAAACTGCATAAACAGAAGTTTCAAAATCATTATGGGATATCAATACGTGTTTATGCAAGCTGGAAAGTGGTTAGAGGTTTTGGTTCCACTAGTTGGCCAATGCATTCAAAAGCTCCCTTGGAAGAGAAATCTAGGAGTCTTCCTAAACACGGACTCATCTTTAATATTTGCTGGGAATTCTGTGCAAATGTATGTCAGACTGTTCAGACCTTGCATTAAATTGTATTTTCATACTATTTTCCTTTCCATCTCTCTGCTTTTTCTGCTCTATTTCACCTCCAATACTGCATTATTATGAAGTTTGATCATAATCTTTCACTATGATCAAACAATACATATTCTGTTTGCAAAATCTCTAAGAGTTAAGACAATTTACCTACAGCACCCTAGGACATAGATCTTTCTGCATCTCTAGTGTTTCCATTTCTGTTTGTCCTGTACGGTCACTTCATATCCAAAGAGAACAAAGATACTGGGATCTTTTCAATAGTACTACAATAGCAAAAGCATACTAACTGGCTAGAGTAGGCATACAAAATTAGATATATATCTGCCCCGATTAACCTGATCTGCCCGTGTATACATCTTCAGCATTAAATTGGGTTTGATTCTTTATAATTTGCCAAAATTTCTTTTTTTTTTTTATACAGACAATTGACATTTCAGATGCTGCTATTCTGAGACAGAAAATAAGCTGATTAATACCCAAAACCACTAATAATAATGGTTTGCACTTCCCTCTTCTGCTACAGAACTATTAAAGTTTATTTAGCAAGCATTTATTAAAGGCTCTCAGGAAAAACTCCTAAGATTAAGTCTTACTTACCCAGTCTATCTTATCCACATTCCAATATTTTTTTAAGTCACGGAACTGCATTAGCATCCCTTTCAAGCCCACAATGATAATGCTTGCTAGCACACACTGCAAAAAAAAAAAGAAAAACAAAAGCCCATTATGGAATTAGCAGGGAAAATGAATGTTCTTTCTCCAACTCAGTGATCAATATTATAATTAAATTATTGAAAACCTGAATTTAGTGTTTCAAAAATGGGATAAGTGCAGGTATTCTTCTGACGCAAATATAATAGTATTACACCCATTTTTTCTTTCCTGAAGGCATTCTAGAGGGCATTTGACTATGAGAAAATGACAGAAACTTCAGGACATCCCAAGACTCTCCATGCATCGTCAGACCAACAACATTCTGCCACAATCTGGGGGACTCCAAATCAGCACTCAACTTCTCCACAGTGAAGAAATTCAATTCCCCTTCATAATCACCTAGAGAAAGCCTTTAAAGCAAAAAAATCCATTAACTTCGTGGTAGACAAGATAATTTATAGTTCTCCAAATCGGAAAAGAGGAGGAGAGGGATGAAGAAATCTTCAGGAGCTCAAGAATGACAGACAAGAATCAACTTGCAGTGGGGAGGTAGAGAGGGCTGAAAAAGCATAGGAGAAAAGAAATAGACTATCAAGAAAGCAACATAAAAAAAGTTTTTTTTAATTCTGGAAAAAAAAGTCTATAAGAAAACAGTCAAAACTTACATATAATCCGTATAAAGATGAAGGGAGGAAAGCAGTATAGTAAGAAAAAAGACATATTGTGTATCTTTCTTCAAATGTCTCTGATTTGCATGATTAGAATAAGCTATAAAAGGACGTTTTTGAAAAGTGCCTTCATCTGACTCTATGCAAACAATAGCATGAAGTAAATTTTAAAATTGGATACAAACACAGCAAAATTCTGGATAATTTTGGAGCTGTACTTTGCATCTTTGACATATCTTCAGTTAAAATGAACTATTCATTTGTAATATCAAAAGCTAGATATAGCTTGTATGAAAATACACCGTGTTGCCTAACGGTCTTAATAGAAGATCTATTCTATGATAGAGATATAAGAATAACTCATATTTTTTCTGTAATTAAGCTTAGATCACTATCTTCAGTCATCTGTGTTACATTTATTTGAAAAGCAAAATCATATATCATATGCATAACTGGAGCAAAATTGTGGATCTTCATTAATTTCTACCAAGCTCTGTCAATTTACATCCCCAACAATCTGGATGTATACTTTTCACAAACTACATGCTAAAATTAGAAGAGATGCTTTATTGTATTCTTATGTGATAGCCTATATATGTAACTATGTATGTGTGAAATCTACATATATTATGCAGTCACCTCTATATTTTATGATTTTGGGACATCCTTGCTATTTTCTCTCCCATTGAAATTAAAGGGAGCTGTGTCAGATGTAGTACCACCTTGTAACGTTTGAAAAAAGAAGATAGGTAGCTTACCATAGGCAGCCAGTACAGCATTGGTCCAATTGTGTAGATCACCACAAGAATTAATGCACAAGAGATAAGGCAAGCCACCTAAAACAAAGAAACAAGAAAATCCAATCACTCAATCTAACAACAACAAAAAAAAGCTTTATTATCAAACGCTGTAGACAAATTCAAGAATAAGATGTTGAAGATGTAAGCTGTTAATGTATCTATGGATTGCAGAAGCATATAATTTCAGTTTTTATCTAGGGTGATCACCTTCAGCCAACTACAGTGAAAACATAGTAAGGGATACCAATATCTGTGTTTAACCCTGACGGCAGCATGCAGACAGAGACCACAGCACCACTTACATAGCTATTAAATGGAGTGTGTGCAATATCTCATTTCAGACATTTTGCAGCACCCACTGTCATTCTGTAACATATTTATAACAATTGCACTCTATGTTGCACAGAATCACAGATCTGTCATAGCACTGAGCACAATTATATATGGACAACTATGTCATTATTTTTGCTCAGGAGAAGTTTTCTAACTTCTTTTACTGGGATCAGCACTGAAGAGAAGCTATTGTGTTAAGTCAGAAACCACCAATGGTCCTCATGTATTTTACTATGTATTTTACTTTAGAAAATGTAGCAGCAAATTATATATATATATCTAAACTGATAATTAATGCAAGTAACATGAATCCAGACAAACATATGGTCTAAGGATTATATGTTACTTAACACTATTCATGGTATTAATCCGATGGAAAACTACAGTAAAATTGCAATCTCCTACTCCACTCTGACTGTTCACAAAGTAGAGTACTTCTGGTCTCATTAAGATACAGACCAGATTCACAGAAGGTTTCGATGGTAAGTAGACAGATGCTCACTTTATTTTTATACTGATAAAATGTTTCTTTACTAAAATAATTAAGGTTCATTTTAAGAGACAAGTTGTTAAAAACAAAACCAGACAAGTTGTTAAAACACTAGAAAATGAAAGCCATGGTGTACTTAAAAATACCATCAAGGAGGATAGACAGAGTGTTTACAGAAAAAGGGACACAAAATCTGCTGGTAGAGTCACAAGGAGCTTTTCCCTTTCTCTGCCTTCTCAAAAAGTAAAAAAAAAAAGTGTTGATTCTACTTAAAGGACACTTCTCAGCCCATGACACAGTCTTTCACTTCTGTTGTCTCCTTGGAAAAGGTGTCACTGAAGAATAAATGACATCACTGATTCCAAGTGCAGTCTTTGGAGAAAAAGGGGCTGTGCACAGCCTCTGCAAGGCTGTTCACATTTCTCTCATGTCTCTCTGCGTACTTAATTAAAGCAAGCCATTGTTCTTCTTGCCTGTGATCTGGCAAACATTGATTAATGATATTGTTCTCATTTGTTCATTCTGCCTAGACAGCCCCAAAAGAAGGGGCTGGAGAAGATATGGTGCTTTCCAAAACAAAGGCAAAGAAGACAGGAAAGAGAATGTTGTGTTTATAAAGTATTTTCATAATGTTAGTGCGTGACCACACTCTAACTTGTGGATGCAGACTCTGCTATGCTATGAAACCCCTGGATAAAACCAAGCCGATACTTGTTATTTTTACCACGGACTTTCTACCTTGACTTCAAACTATGGTGGTTTCTTTTTCCATTTCATATCCTGAACAATCTTGTAACAGGCCCTTTGCCTATACGTTCCTGAGCCAAAGTGCTCAGATGCTGTATACGCCTTCAGGTTACCCATATAGGTTACCCAGACAGGCCTTCAGGTTACTCTAAAGCTTCCTTGGAAAAGTCATGATGCAGTAAAACTGCAATTTGGAAAGAAAAGATATGAACATGTAACAGAAGAGGATGTCTGTGAGGGCGAGAGCACATGGTATGACATTGAATCCAACTCAAAAATTTGAAATAGATAATAGCAAAGTGGTAGCTAAACTATTTGCATACAAATGCTTTTAAAGATGATTATTGGATAAATTATTCATTATGATATGATTATTCATTATAATTATGGCTAATGTGCAAGTAATTAACATGCAGAGTTTTGAAATAAAGCCCTGTATCATTTCTCAGTATTGTGGTATCTGCACGAGAAACAGTTGCAAGATATAGACAAGAAGAATTGGTACCTACAGGTGATTAGGCTTGTCAGCTGTATCTTGTTAGCATTTTCCTTGTAATTTATGACCTTTACACAGGCAAGGGCAGCAGTTATAAAAGGACAATGGCAACAAACTCCACAGGATATAACATTTATATGGTAGGATAGCATTGATGGACACTTGAGTTTCAGAGGAAAACGGGTGAGGCAGTGCTTTGGGTTTCCCAGCTGGGGTGGCCCACATGATGCCATCATACACCAAGGTCACAGCAGAGCAGTTCGCTGCTTGTCTTGATCCCAGGCACAGATTGGGCAGGTAACAATATTACAGGGTCACAATGAGCCTTTTCTTCAATTACTTCTTTCCTGAGCTACTGCCATGGGAACTTTTGGGTTTCACTCCCAACAGAAAGAGAAAGCCAGAAAAAAGTCCTGAAAAAACTGAGTGTCATCCCAGTGGGCTTGATGCATACTTGAGGGACAGGACAAGTACACCATGTCACAAGGCAGAAGTCGAGACATTGCTTCTTTTAGGAGCAGCTCTTAACACTACATTCACTTTATTTTGAAAATCAGATAGGAGCAGTAAATTAAAAAAAAAAAAACACTTCAGCTTAGCCTGTATCAAATAAATCCATTACACACCATTAGAGGGCACTTTTGCTACAGTGTTGACAAATTCACACAAAACTGAAAGGGCTTGTGCGTGCATAGTTTCCTGCAGTCTGAAAACACAACTCCCTAACCTCCTTACTGAGCCAGACTTTCGAGTTTGTATTGAATTAAACAGGTAAAAATGCAAAAGTGGAACCATTAGCTTTTCTAGTAAGACAGTTACTGATCAGATGTAATTCCATGCAGATTGTTAAAACTGACAGGGCAGAGCCATTTTCCAGGATAGAGGAAAAGAGAGAACAGAGGAATACAATGGATCAACCAGTGCAAGCTCCAGTGAGCAGCATCATAGCCTTACTTCTCCTACTTACTGCACTCTAACCCATTACCTGTGTTCTGGCGCCCGTACTATATAAAAGTGCCGTCCGTCCCATCGCTGCTGCACTTGGTATGCAAAAGAAAAACGAAGGAATCACGTTGCTGAGGCCATGAGCCAAAAATTCCTGCAAAGTTGTTAAAAAGAATATGTTTTTTTCCTATTGTTCTGTCATTTCAATGCTTCTTGCCAACAAAGGAGTCCCCTATGTAAGTATTAGCAATGATAAAGGATGGCCGTATTTTTGAGGGAAAAATGTCACACGTACATGATAGAAGACATCCCAGTATAATATATCTTCTCGCAACACAGAACTAACTTGAAAGGTAGAGCAGCTGAACCCAGATTCATCAAAAGCAGAAGACACATTTTTCTCACAGAACAAATGATATTGCTAAATTTTGAAGATGAAATTCAGCAAAAATATTTACATCTTGATCCACATCTGCTTTTTAACAGGCCAGAGTCTCAAGTAGTGGGATCTGGACAGTGTCCAGGTTTTTTCTGGTTTACGACTCTATTGGAAGAAGACAGCCACTGATTTTTTTTTCTTTCATAGCATGCTTTAGTGAAAGTGAAGTATGGTAGCAACACTATCTGTGTGCTGTCTTTCATTACAAATGTATTTGATGAATATTCACAATCAAAATGCAGATGTGTCTGAACAATGACTTACAGAAGAGAAAAGAATGCAGTGGGGAAGCCACCGTGTATCTGCAGCCTGAGTTGAATAGCTTTTAAGAAAGCACCCCAACTTGGCTACCCAGCATCAGCCTCCTGCCCCAGACTGTAAGGAGCTCATTCATCTCCTGAGGGCAATGCGTAAGAGAAGACAGCAGTACTGCTAGAAGTGCTGAGTATACAAATGGTATTATATTGTATTGGGTTTACGTGGTAAAGGTTTGGTGGCAGGGGAGCCACAGGGGTGGCTTCTGTGAGAAGATTCCAGAAGCTGCCCCATGTCAGATCAGAGCCAGCTCCAGCCAGCTCCAAAAGGGACCCGCTGCTGGCCAGAGCTGAGACAGTGAGCGACGCTGGTTGTGCCTCTGGGAGAGCAGATTTAAGGAAGTGAAAAATCTGCTGCACAACAGCAGCTGGGAGAGAGAAGAGTGAGGAACAGCCCTGCAGACACCAAGGTCAGGGAAGAAGGAGGGCAGGAGGTGCTCCAGGCGCCGGAGCAGAAGTTCCCCTGCAGCCCGTGGTGAGGCCCATCGAGGAGCAGGCTGTCCCCCTGCAGCCCATGGGGTACCACATGGAGCAGATCTCCACGCTGCAGCCCGTGGAGAGCCCCCACAGGANACCCGTTCGGGAAGGATGGCATCCCGTGGGAGGGACCCCTCGCTGGAGCAGGGGAACAGAGAGTGACCACGAAGGAGCGGCGGAGACGAAGCGATATGGGCTGACCGCAGCCCCCATTCCCCGTTCCCCTGTGCTGCACGGGGGGAGGAGGTAGAAGGGGGTGGATGGGGGGAAGGTGTTTTTAGTTTGCTTTTAGTTTCTCACTGCTCTAGTCTGCTAGTGATAGTAATAAATTATATTAATCTCCCTGTGTTGAGTCTGTTTTGCCCGTGATGATAATTAGTGAGCAACTTCTTCGTCCTTATCTCAACCCTTGAGCCCTTGTCCATCGTATATTCTCCCCCTCTTCCTTTGAGGAGGGGGAGTGAGCAAGCGGTTGTGGTGGAGTTCGGCTGTTTAGCTGGGTAAAACCACCACATACATACAGCCAGGGCAACACATGATCACAGGTTAGTCTCCGCAGCACAGGAGAGCACCACCAAAAAGGTCCCCAGATAGCCTTGCACACCCACATGCAACCATGCAGAGCTCTGTTCCTGGCCCTTGAATGCAATGCAGCTTTACCACCATGCTGCCAGTGTATGCTCTGTTCTCATGGAGGTTTTGCTCTTTGCTCTATTACTCTGTGCAGACATGCACATCATTTCTGCCACTTCAGTAATTAAGCAGTGTAAGTTACAAGTTTTCCAAATGTGCAGAAAGTCATACAGGTTGCTGTGCTCCATTTAGTGGAGCACATTTAGTGTGGTCCATTTAGCTCCATTTAGTCCTCACGACACTACAGCATACTGCCCTAAAACCTGACTTGCAATAAGCGCAAACAAAGCTCTTTTTGCTACCTAGAAAACTTGGCTCTGCAGCATCAGCAGAAATTCATGGCACAATGTATTCATTTCGAAAAATTTTTTAGAGACCTGAGTAGACAAGAACATTGCCACCATATTTTCCAGTGATAGCAGGAGCTGCAAAAGATATGCGCTGATGTAGCAAGACCTGTCTCGATAGGATGTTCAGAGAGGTCTCCAGCTGCAAAACCAACTGCTCTTCATTCCGCCTTATGTCATTTATCTCAAATCATTTAACAGAAAGGTGGGGACAGCATTCTCATCGCACAGCACTAATTGCTGGTTATGATCTTATCTAAAATTGAATGTTTCTTGCTCCAGTGCTTGAATTATTACATCTCCATGGATTTCCACTTGGCTTGAAGTTACCTGCCCACCGTGACCAGCAGTGGGGTAGTGCAGGAAGCAAACATTCCATTTTTATTTAAGCTTGACCACTGCAGAGTGGAACTCTGCACAGAAAGCTCCTACAGCTGCAAATTTGGCAGTGCTCTCTGAACCCTCCCTGCTTCTTTTACATAAATAAACGTTTTTCTCAGATGGGACTTTTACGCCGCATAACCCTTATTTTATAACAGATAAATGTTATAAATGTCCTGGGGCTGTAAGTACCTAGTTTATTTTTAAAACCACTTTGTTTCTTTCATCAGTAGCTGATTTAAAATCTTAGCTGGTCTTTAAGACCTCAGCTGCCAGAAGAGAAGCTGTCTTGCCTTAAGACACTGGAAAGACACAGTAACAACTAAATTGGCTGTTGGCTGCACCAAATGCAGCATTATGAGATTATAGTGGAGGATGCACCTCCTCAAAAGGCATAGCTCAACCAACCAGGCCATTCTGCAGAGCCAATTTGCACTAGATTTGGGTCTTATGATAATCACCAGAAGGCCTCAGGATGCCGCATGGAACTTACCCTTTCCTATTGGGCATTCATCTAGAATACTTTTCCAAAACGGTGATGCAAATTCAAGGCTCACTGACCTTAAGATTTCCTTAAGTATGGATAAAGAGCTTTACCTGGTTGTCATCCACAGTGTATTCAAACTTTTTAGCAGAGCCTTGGGCTAGAGCTAGTGATGCTACATAACCAACCAGTGCTACTCCAAAAGCTTCAGTGACTACTTCAGGCAGGACATTCATGGGCGGAAGTTTTGGCGGTGGTAGCCTGTAAAAAATAAAGACAGTCCTTTTGCAAAGCCTCAATATACCTGCAATTCATGAAAATACAAGAGAAGCAATCTTTGCACGCATGGTTAATTTTTTAAATACTTGTAAGGTGACATTTGTCAATATTTTAGATTAATAAGATCACAGTCTGTTGGAAACTGCAGGAGAGAATTTGTGCTGGCAGATGAAACAGTTTCAGATGGAAAATTCCACTTAACTCTGGTTTGAGAAAAAATGAAGGGATCCCTGTAAATTAGTTCCCTCCACTTAAAATCCCCAAATCTCTAATATTGTAATGTGAAATAAAAGAGATTCTACTGTACATCTTTTTTCTTTTTCATATTTGGCTTTCCTGTTAAGTTCAATTTAAATCTTTTAAACCATTTAGTATCTTCGTACGTTATGGACAGTATGGATACTTACTCCATCTAATGGAGACTTTCTAATGAGGACTGCTATGAAGCGCTGCCGTTAAGAACTGAATCACCCTAGACTATCTCTGCACTCCATGAAAAGACTTCAGGACCTCCCTTCTGTTATACATCCATCAGCCACCATCAGGTATTCAGTACCTACTTTTCACTTCATGAAGTAATGAAATAACTATGAAAATGTACAAGAAATTTTGCATTTTTTTGATAATACCTATACCAATACACCTTGTTAAAGCAGGACTGAATGGTGAGAGAGTACTTGAGGAGGTCAGAAATTAACATGATAGATTTTTGCCATTTCTTATTTCAGAAAACTACTTCGACCTCTTCACATGCTGTTCGTAGAACTAGATATATTTAAAAGCCACAAGCTAATGAAAAACACATTACCCTTCAGGAATATGCCCCACAACTTCTAGCCCGTAGACGTATTCCATATCAGCATAGTAGCAGGCAACGGATGTAGCAATTATCTATTTGATTCAATACAGAAAAAGACATTATGTTTCTATTGCTTTCAGGTTCTCACATGGTCCCTGTTATTGCCATAGCTAAGCACATGACAGTGTTCATGCATTTATCCTTACACTAACTCAGTAAGACAGGGAAGTATTATTCCTAAAATTTCAGCAACTGTGGAAGTGAGACAAAAGAAACTAAGATCTGGATGCAATAATGGGTTTAGAAAATATGTCTGAAGAAGGACTATGGTGGAGTATAGATGCTCTATGTTAATAAAAGCAATCTGTAAAAGTTTCTGAAAAGCCTCTTGCCAATCAGCATCAAACTGTCCCAGTGCAGCATGTGCCTCAGACCACTGCCATTCATGCCAGCAGCTTAAAGCAATTCATAATTTAGGCATTCCTGAGTGGTCTGATTCAGCTGATGTTGTCTGAGCACATCTCATCCAGACTGGAAGTGTCGACTTCAGCACAAAACCCAACAGAAGGTAATGTGTTTGCCTCTTGTACTTATGTTCCAGCAAGTATAAACCTTGCTGAGGGAATGGAAAATTTGGCCCTGAGGAGGTTCAAACTTGTTTCTTGTACTTTTTGTGAGCTGATCACATAAATCTCAAAAGAACAGGATCAAGCTCCAGTCCATCGTCCTTGGTTTGCTGCATTTTATCCAGTACTGTTTAAAAGGCAATACAGAAACAGTCCCTAAAGCAGGGACCAGACCTCCTTTTCCAGCATTTTGCCAATGAAAAAGAACTATTTTGTAAACAATTATTTTTCAACAAAAATAAGAGTCATTGTGATGATTCACTCTGAAAAGAACTTGTCCTTCATTTTTTTTTTTATTTTCTTTGAGAGGTCTAGACAAAAATAGAAACTTCTGTCCTGGTGCTGGTTATTTGACCATAGCTTAATCCTTAAAGTAGAGATTTACAACACAATAGCTAATTTCAATTTAGCCTATAGCATATGAAAGGAAAGCTGTAAGTAAACTTACGGAAAGCAATAGCTTAGGTATTTAAATTTGTTGCAGATAAATAACAGGCAATATCTAAGCCAGAACTACCCAACACAAGTCTTGCCTGGAGTTACAATGTGCCAGTTACTTTTCATTTTCTACTTCAAACTTCTTACACTTTAACATTCTAGGCTTCATGTTCTTGTAATTACATAAAAAGTAGTAAACACATGAAAAATATTACACAAATTGGGAACGTATGTCACTTCTTTCTTAATTATTTAGCCAAACTGTTTCCTGTTCTTACTTATAACATACAGCCATGAAAATTAGCTATCCATTTAATAAGTGGCAGGTGTGGCTGAGGGTAACTATAGACAACATAGTAAACTTTAGCAGATTAGTTGAACCACTGAAAAATCTGTAAAGTAAAAAGTCTGATATTTGTCCTTATACTTACCAAAACTAAATCGATGGGAAGAACAATTTTAATGTTTCTCTGAAATTTCTCATTCAGTTCTTTAACAAGAACAAGCACCACAATGCTCAGCAAGGAGAGAAGTAAAGCCTCTAGTTGAACTGATCTGATATTCTCAAATATGTAGGCATAAATCTACAGTGATCGAGATGAACAACATATAACAATCACAGATTACAAAATACATCATACTGGGTCACATGCTATGGCATCTTCTACACAACTTCAAATGCCTTGAATTATCCGTAAGAGCTGAAACAGTGCTCCAGGAGATGAGCCAACTGACACACTGGCATTCACTTAACATTTTGCAAGGAAAAAAAATCACCAACTTACCATTGCTAAATACTACGAATTTTTGAAAACTCAAAAAATGCAGTAAATATTTATATATAAGAATTTATACATTTCTATTTGTTGGTAGAAGCAAGCAAAAAAATTCCAGTACATCTGACATTTATCCTTTCCTTATTTGGTTTCATTAAATTCAGTGAAATAAATGAGTGCTGCACAGAAATGTTGAGAGAAGCTTGCACAAAGATTTATTTTCAGTGTCCATAGCTTGTAACATTCATCAACTCTAACGGTAAATGTTACTTCTAAAGAAAAAAGTAAAAAGACAGAAGGGAGGGGAAAAGAGAAGGAGAACAAGGAAGAAAGAAAAGGGAAAGAAAATGCAGTTGTGGCTGGGAAGAGAAGCAGCAGTAACCTTCCCACATGATTGTCCTCTTCAGGGTCTTGTCTCCGGTGCTCAGGGGAGTCCATCCAAATACTTTTCTAGAGTAACTGTATAGTTTCAGCAGGATGCACTCAGTCTCTACTTTGGTTGCTCTTGCCCATTACACTAACAGTGCTCCATGGAGCATGCTTTGATCAGGTCCAGATGCTGCACATGCTAATTAGCTGTCATGCTTTGTGTGTGTGTATTGTTGGCTATTTAAATGACTATTTAAATGACTAATGCTATCTACCAGGTTCAGTTTCCTTCCCTAGCATGAAGTTATATGTTAAAAGATGCAAAGCAAGGGATAAAAAGAGGCTGGGAGAAGAAAGGGTGATTCACATATCAGTAGAAACTGTTTTCTAGGTGAAATCCTCCATGTGAAGGTGTGGGAAGCTGCAGGTGCATGGATGCAAAGTGAGGAGCACACTGGACCACGAGGTTAAAAGTCCTACCAGGCTCTGGGATGCTGAGGAATGGCTACAGTGCTGCAAGGGAGAGGCAGACTGCAGCGTTAAAAGAGGAGACTGGATCTGAGCTACGGAGCTGCAAATGGGAGGCACTCAGCTTCTCAAAGGTTAAGGCATGGTGCAACATGATGTAAAGCATGGTCAGAATAATATTACTGTATCTGCGATGAAGAAAGCAAATATGGTGCTGAACACAAGGAACCTGTGGAACAGAAATGGGAGACAGGAATAGAAACAGGGAATAGGAACAGAATGACCATGAATGAATAAAAGGGATCTACGATGATGAATACAAAACTGTAAGTACCAAGCTTGGAAAAATGCAGTTGCCTTCACTCCAGCACTGATGACACAGTTACCAGTGAACTGTAATTTCAGTTTTATTCTGAATTTGAGGCTCCTGAAATTGAGGCATAAATCAGTATGATAACAGATTAAAAGAAAGTAATGAAAGAATTCACAAGTTCACTGGAATGGCTACAAAGGGCTGATGAAAGTTGGAGGGAACTTCTATCACGAGATACAATGAAACAATTACATCCCTATCAAAAAGTATTTTCAGGCCTCATGAATAAAAGCAATAATCCATTGCCTAGAGGAACACAGAGGCAAGAAAATGGAAATAATGCATATGCTTAATAGAGGTGCAGGGGAAAAAAAAAACAAGGTAGGCTCAGTCTCTTGAATTCTGCATTAAAATTTTGGCAACTACTGTGTAGCCTGAAATGCAAACCATACAGAGAACAGAAGTTAAAGTCTAGATTTAGACTGCTTCACAAGTAACTTCCTTTAAAACCACAACATAAAGGATAATAAAATCAAGCAGCTGAGGCTTGAAATAATAAATAAATAAATAAATAAATGGTGGTTTTTTTCTAACAACAACTAAGATCACTGAAATTAATTAAAAGTGACATTTGTAGTTTTATCAAAAGAGAGATTGATAATTTTCTGCACCACAGAACCTATTTTGAAATAAACGTGTAATGCCAACAAGGTTTGACGGTTTGGAGTCTAAATACAGGTATTTATATTAGACATGAAAAACGACTAGAAAAATTATCTTAGGAAGGAGCCCTGTTCTAGCAGAAAGGTAGTCAATACGATGATATTCTTCAAAAAACATTTGGATTCAGAGCTTAGTGACATGTGGTGGACTTGGCAGTGCTAGGTCAAAGGTTGGACTGGATGATCTTAGAGGTCTTTTCCAGCCTAAATGATTTTATGATTCTATGATTTTTTTCCCCATTCTGATTCTGTCACTCCTTGAAGACATGGTGCTCATTTTGAAGAATGAGTAAATTACAAACAGTTTCCTGATTTTTTCTCTCTCATCATTTCTAAGAAGATTTTCATAATCTAAAAGAGGAAAAAAAATACAATAAAAAACTCTAAAAACGGTTATGGAAAAAGAGAAGAAATGTATTTTTTTCTCATAAAGGGGAAAATATAGTCCATCCCGTTGAAATGTAGGCCTTGGACTTTTGATTAAGGATGAACAGTATAAATCAGCACAAACATTTCTCAGAATCTCAAAGAAAAACATTTTAAAATCAACTTGTTAAATAATATGATCTATACGTGTCATAAATCTGAAGGATGGTAATCAAACCACAGTTTTTAACCACATATTGCCCCACTGTCATCAGACAATGTGGACTGTGTCTTGAGTGGCTTGGGACTAATCTCTGTACCCATAATTTTCCAAGAATGCATTTTCAAGAGAACACAGGCCTTGGCTTAGTGCCCAAGCAGAAGCTGTGATTAATTAGGACAAAAGAAGGTAATACGGAAAACTACACTGCAAACTGTGCCCACAAACTCATCGAAGTCTGAGCTAGATCTAAGTTAAAGTGGTAAGAAGAGGGAAGAAATAGATTGAATCCTAATTGTCAAAGTCAAAGAGATGTGGGCTTTTCTGAAATGAGCACTGTCAGCATTAGCTATCTATGTTTTTGGTATTGAATTTAATTTGCCTAGACAAACTGAGATATAAGGCAGGGTGAAAAAATATAATTTTAATGAAGGATTACCAAGAAATGTGCATAAGTTTTTAGAATGTCTTTCTTTCTTTACAAATTAACTAAAAAAGAAGATTCCATTTAATTTTTAAAATATACAGCCAAAACTCCTAGAGCTTGCACAGAATTACAGAATCACAGAACGGATGAGGTTGGAAGGGACCTCTGGAGATCATCTGGTCCAAACTCCCTGCTCAAACAGGGACACCCAAAGCAGGTTGCCCAGGACCGTGTCCAGGTGGCTTCCGAAGATCTCCAAGCAGGGAGCCTCCACAGACTCTCTGGGCAACCTGTGCCAGTGCTCTGTCACCCACACAGTTAAGTGGTTCCTGGTGTTTAGACAAGAACGCCTTGTGTTCCAGTTTGTGCCCGTTGCTTCTTGTCCTGGCACTGGGTACCAGACTGAACAGTCCCAACACTCTCTGCCTCTCCTCACAGGACAGGTGCTCCAGTTCCTTGATCACCTTGGTGGCCCTATGTTGGACTTTTTCCCATATGTCCAGGTCTCTCTTGTACTTGACCCAGCACTCCAGGCGTGGCCTCACCAACACTGAGTACAGTGGAAGGATCACCTTTCTTGAGATATTGGTGATACTCTGCCTAATGCAGACAAGAATAGTCAGCCTTCTTAGCAGCAAGGGCACAGGGATGACTCTTGTTCAACTTGGTGTCCACCATGACTCCCAGGTCCTTTTCTGCAAATCTGCTTTCCAGCTGGGTGGCCCCAACATGTACTGGTGGCTATTATTCTCCAGCTGCAGGACTTTGCACTTCTCTTTGTCGAACTTCATGAGATTCTTGTCAGCCCACCTGTGCAGCCTGTTGAGGACCCTCTGGATGGCAGCATGGCCCTCTGGTGAATCAGCCACTCCCCCAGTTTTTGTGTCATCTGCAAGTTTACTGAGGGTGCACTCTAACCCATCATCCATATCATTAATGAAGATCTTAAACAGGACTAGAGCCAGTATTGACCCCTGGGGTACACTGCGAGCTACTGGCCTCCAACTAGACTTTGGCCACTAGACACGGTAGTCCAACTACACACTGTAGTGTAGTGTTGGTCCAACTAGACACTGACCAGAATGGCCGAGCCATTCAGCCAGTTTTCTATCCACCTCACTGTCTGCTCATCCAGCCCATGCTTCAACAGCTTCTCTATGAGGATCTTATGGGGAACAGTGTCAAAGGCCTTACTGAAGTCCAGAAGATGCTATCCACTGCTCTCCCCTCATCCATCAGGCTGACTCATTATAGCAGCTTACCAGGTTGGCCAGGCGTAACTTCCCCTTGGTGAATCCATGATGACTACTCCTGATGATTTTCTTGCCCTTCGTGTGCCTGAAAACGGTTTCCAGAATAAGCTGTTCCATCACCTTCCCAGGGATCAAGGTGAGGCTGACTGGTCTGTAGTTCCCTGGGTCCTCCTTCTTGAAGAGAGGAGTGACATTTGCTTTCCTCCAGTCTTCGGGCACCTCTCCCAGTTGCCATGATCGAGCAAAGATTGTAGAGAGTGGCCTTGCAATCACATCTGCCAGCTCCCTTAGCACTTGTGAGTGCATCCCATCAGGGCACATGGATTTATGAATGTCCAATTTGCTTAAGTAATCCCTCACCTGATCTTCTTCCACCAAGGGTACATCTTCCTTCCTCCAGCCTTTCAGCCTGGCCTCTGGGACCTGGGATTCTTGAAGGCCAGAACTGCTGGTAAAGACTGAGGCAAAGAAGGCATTCAGTGCCTGAGCCTTTTCACTGTCCTGGGTAACCAGGTCTCCTGTTTTATTCAGCAGAGAGCCCACATTTTGCCTAGTCTTCCTTTTGATATACTTGTAGAAGCCCTCTATCTGGGCTATATCTTTCCTAACTTGATACTTGACTGCTCCAACAATGTCTTTATTCCTCCCAGTTTAGCTGTCTTTACATCTACCAACTGTAGGCTTCCTTTTTGTGTTTGAGCGTGGCCAGGAGCAACTTGTTCATCCATGCAGGCCTCCCAGCATTTTTGCCTGACTTCCTCTTTGTTGGGATGCATCGCTTTTGAGCTCATCATAAAGCTTTGTCATAGCTTTATCAGACCTTGCAACAAACATCTTACTTGAATAACCCACTATATTCTTTGGTGTTCCTCTCTAAATCCTACCCTTCAATATGTACACTACATCAGCCAATAAATGAAAAGGAATGGGATTACCAATACTTCATAGCTCACATGAATTCAGTAGCACTAACAGCTCTTTCCCCAAAGGATGACATTTCTAAAAGAGTTATCAGAAATATCAGTATCTGTAGTACACTGAAACAAATCTGGCAGTAATACATAAATACTGTACCAATTACCACATCAGACTCAAAAGCTTCCACTGACTACTCTACTCCCAGGTAATCATTCTCTGAAATCCTAAAAACACCCACTTCATGATATGATCAGCAAAGCAAGCAGAGCATTTTACAAACCACTGACTTTTTTTCAGAGAAAAAAAAAGAGCATGTGACTTTTAACCTGTATGTGATTAATGTATACTACAGCCATCTACACTATACAGTTCAGATTTTATACTGTCCATTTGGTTCTTGTACTCATCCAAAGTAGACGTATAAGTGCTAAATATAAGCACCTAAAACTCAAGCTTGTAATTGTAATTGCAATCTGATTCAGAAGAAATATTTACAGACATTTTCATCATAAAAATCATTATGAATTCAGTATTTTACATATTTGGATACACATTTTGATGATGCATATATTGAAATAATTTAGAAGCTGTAGAATTTAGTTTGATATTGCAGTGTACAAAGCAATCTTTTGTGTTATTCTATAATTAGCAAACTTTTAAAATACAGCAATACTGCATTAATTTAGGTGTCTCTTGTTTTTATTTTTATTGCTACTTTTGTGTAAAGATTTTTAATTGAAATGATGTGATAATATTATGAGGAATAAGTGAACATTTCAGCAAACGATGTAAATTTGCAAATAAGTGAAAAACAGCAATTTTCTAACTTTGTACACACACACACTTTATACAGACATAATGCCTCTGTTCTCCTGGGAAATTAATGGCTTTGTATTCCACTATATTTTCACATACTCTCACAGGGTAATAAGGCACACTGTAATGGTTTATATTCTAGAAGGAACGTATATTCTGATACATTAATAAAATCCTGAGCTCTTTTTTTAAAATGTATACATGAAAACCTGAAAGATTAGTTCTAAAAATGAGCATGGAAGCTGAAGCAAATAAAAGAAGAAATAAAAGCAACAAATTAGTTAAAACAGCTGATACAGTTTAAGAGTAGGCGACCTTATTACATTTTGAAAAATGTTTCTTTCTGATGTTTTTTTGACAAATACAATGCATTGGATGGGAAAAACAGACAGGCAACTACTGTGAACTGCACTGGGAACCAACAGGAAAAAAAAACGGAAAAGGACTGATAATGGAAAAAAAAAAAAGACTCAGTTTTGCAAAGCAGGTTTGTAACATCGCAGTAGTTCACTTTGTAGTGCTGCATTTTCTCAGAAATTTGTGGAAAGATAAATACATCTATGCAAGGATAAAGGGCAAATATGTCCTTCTGTTTTCAGATACGAAGTAAAACTTGATGATAATTTTCTTCTCATTGCCTGTGAAAATTAGACTTCACATGTAGTGTTCCCTCACCATTTGTCTTTCTTACCCTCACCTTGACATCTCCTTTTGTAAAATCTCAATTGATGCAGCAATGTGCAGCTCAATTGCACTGTTTCAAACCACATACAGGGAAAATGAAATGTAATAAATTACATAAGCTATGTGTAAACACAAAAATCCCATAGGCTCAATGCCAGTGTAGTAATTTGTTCTCCTAATACAAAGCTCATTTTTACATTTTTAATCGTGATCTCACTCGCTGTAAAATAATACATTTCACTGGCTTCCTTTACTTTCAACTCTCCTATCACACTTTATTAAACATTCTTACTCTTGTTTTGCCAACCCAAAGGCTGCCTGAGGCAAAACAATGGGCTTTGTGAGCGGGAGGTGGTTTGGAGTGGAGGGAGAAAAAAAAAGAAAAAAGTAAGCAAAAATACCAGTCTTTGGGTTTCATGAATTTGGAGTAAAGAACATGCCCAGACACATGCTGACAAATTCAGTGTTGCTAACTGAGATACTGGAGCTTCTTGAAGCAATCCGTAAGTCTAAACAGACACCAGAAACATTTTTAAATACTTGTATGATAAAATTGCCCCTTT
>VXAL01013067.1:9006-24133 GCA_013399475.1 Chauna torquata | reverse complement strand
TATACTCTGTTATCTATGCTTCATTCTTTAGTATGAAGAACAGTTAAATACTGCATTTTTTTCTATAAAGCCATAGTATAGTAGAATTATACCACTGTAGAGCCTTCAAAATATTCATTATTTTTCCTAATATATGTTTAGAACTCAAGTACTAAATACAAGTAAATGTTACTGAGTAATGGCTTTGGCAATGATTCACTTGAAAAAGCCCATGATTTTGTTCAGAAAAATCTAATGAGCAGGCAGATGTTTCTGAGTTTTTTTATGAACAGTTAATCAAATGTGATGAACTGAGACTGAGTTAAGCAGACTGTTTTTTCCCCATCACATTATTGTATTTTACCCCCTTTTACCCCACACTCTTATTTTAATTTTTGAACATATTCTGGAATGCAAATTATAAGAAATCTTGAAAGGACAGCAGTAAAAGCTATTTGCACAAGAACAAATGAGTAAATGTTTGTTTTAGTACTTTGAAAAATGGAAGGCTGGAGGAGATTATATTATGTTTCAGGAGTTAGCTAAACAGTTTATGGTAAAATATATATATATAAATACATGAATGAAAGTATCAACCTTTTGTCTGACTAATTGTTCATGCACTGCTGTGAATTAATAATTTTGAAACCATTTCTGGCCATATTTGTTTTGCATGTATTCCTCCCCAGATTTGCCAGGTTCCATTTCTGTAATCTGTCCAGATCATTAAAAGGTTTTAAATTACAAGTGTATAGAATGATAGATTCCCAGTAATATTTTTGTAATTAATAATAAGCATTGATTTACAGTTTAGTTTTAAATATATAATAAGAATTAAGCATTCAAATTTATGAGCATTATGATCACACTAAAAAAATAAATACTCAGAACTCAGGATTTATTAAAGGTCTAAACTGAAATGCAGTTTATGCAGAAAGAGGCAATGTTGTCATCCTCCCCTGCTGAACTTCTTTAAATCACATGAAACAGCGAAACATTCAGTACGTATTTGCATGAGGTAGGAAAAGTGTGGCAGGGAGAGGCAAAATGCAAATAAATGTCTCTAATTTAGTAAGAAGGGAAAATGTGGATTCCTGTCTTTTATCCAGTAAATTTACTACAAACGGATTTCCTTTTGGGAATACAAAGGTTTGTGATCTTTCTTTCTGTCCGGAATCATTTATGAATTCTGAGTCAAGTGACACAGTGGCACCTCCCCGCACCCCTCCACCCAATTTACATTTCAGCTGTCCTCAGATCTGTTCATACATGATATGTTTAGCAGTCATGAGATGAAATGTTTATCTAATGATAGGAACAAGGCATAGATGCCAAGTCTTACATTTCCCTAGGTGACCTCCATAACTCCTGGGCTGCTCCTAACCAGAAGAATTAATACTTTTCTCACTTACTCTCTCTTGTTTGGGAGAGCTTTTATTTATTTCATACAAAACAGAATAGGTTCAACAGAAAAGAGTAAGAAAACTTCTCTGAACTACTTATAGACTGATAATTACAAGAAATGCTGGAAATTGTACTTTTGGCTCCCTTCAGGCCAGAATGTGCCTCATGCAGAATGTATGTTAGACAGCAGCCCATAAATAAATAAATAAATAAAATTAAGGAAAAAAAAAAAAAAAAATTTTCCTAAAGTTAAGTGTGTCAACTGAATACCTTTTTTTACCATGGCTTGCTTTGACCAGACTTTCAGGGCTCAATTATTCTGCCAAAAGACAGGTTTATGTTATATTCGAAGTGTCCCAAATTTACTATCCTGTCTCCATCTTCTTCAGAAAGGTAACCCACCTGTGAGCCTTTGCCATTTGAGATTCGTTGCCAGACATCAGTGGATACCAAAGACAGACTTCAAAATAATCATAATGATGAATTATGATCATTTTACCTACAAAGAAAATAATAATAAAATAAACCAAATACTTCGCACATCTTATCTCAGTTAAAATTGCTTCTGTATTCCTCTCCACAGAGGCCTTCAAATAGCCACCTCATTGTAAGACTGAATCTTCCTTGATTTGGGCTTTTTGCTCCAGATCAGTTAAAACTGAATATATTATTATGAAAATCATTATAAAATTCTGTCCCAGTATTTCAAAGGATTTTTATGTAAAACAGTGAAATTTGTGAAATTTATCAGAGATCCCTATAAACATTTAGGAAGCAAGAGAAAAGTTTATGATCAGAATGAGTACTCTACTAAATCTTACAAAACTCAAGAAACCATTTCACTTGGGCATTTCAAATGGATACGCAAGAACCATCTTAAGACATGCAATTAATATTGAGAACCTTCAACTCCTACATAAATTTTACTTTTATCTCTCTGTTTGCCCAATCCTCCTCTTCAGAAATATGTAGGAACAGCTTTTAATAAATCATAAAAATATTTCAATATCCATGAAGTCACTGTATAAAAAGAAATTATAAAACCTCTTTCATATTTTTGGTTAGTGCTTGAGAAAATTTCATTTTGCACCTTTAATAGTGGACTGAAGTAGATGGTTGATTCTTTTGAAGTTATTTTGGGGATTCTTTCTTAGCTGCTCAGTTGTTGGTTGCTGGATAGAACTTAGGAGGGAGATGAATAAAAGTGCTGAATGGAAAGTTCTCTTAAGTGTTGCATCCCAAAAACAAAGACGCCACCAGTGACTGGTTGCTTGCTTAATGCAGTGACAATTTATATTATTTTCTTGTAGTAACAAGGAAAGAGAGCCACACTTCTTTTAGATCTCAGCCATGCTCATTATCAGCTGCATTAATCTTTTCATTTTCTCAGCATAGATTTCTGTAACATCCTTATCTTATGGAATAAGCTTATTATCCTTGCTTTATAGATAAGACATCAGCTTCTGTACAAGCAATAGAATTGCTGGTGATTGATTTTTTGGAGGGTGGGATGGGTGGGTGGTGCGGGGGGGGCAGTTGTTTGTTTTTTTCTTTCCTGTAGTTTGGTAGACATGCTGCCCTTGTTTTTGTGACAGGAAATTCACAGAAGTATTTTTGAAAACAAACTTTTAGTTTTTCACTCCTCTTTTGACATTCTGAGATGTTCTACAAGTTTATATTATGTTTCACAGGCATTGAATTTCTATTTTAAATGATTTTAAACACACTAAAAATCTTTCATACACTTTGGACAGGAAAAGAAGTAGAATAGAATAGAATAGAATAGAATAGAATAGAATAGAATAGAATAGAATAGAATAGAATAGAATAGAATAGAATAGAATAGAATAGTTCAGTTGGAAAGGACCTTCAAAGACCAGCAAGTCCAACCACCTGACCTTTTCAGTGCTAACCAAAACTTATAGCATATTATTGAGGGCATTACTGAAAAGTCTTTTGAACACTGACAGGCATGGGGCATCAACCATCTCTCTAGGAAGCCCATTCCAGTGTTGGTCCACCCTCATGGTAAAGAAAATTTTCCTTATATCTTGTCTGAACCTCTCCTGGTGCAGCTTTGTGCTGTTCCTGTGCATCTTGTCATTGGTTACCAGGGAGGAGAGACCGGCACCTCCCTCTCCACTTCCCCTCCTCAGGAAGTTGTAGAGAGCAATGAGGTTGCCTCTTAGCCTTCTGTTCTCCAGACTAGAGAACCCAAGTGTCCTCAGCCTGTCCTTGTAGGACATGCCCTCCAGCCCTTTTACCAGCTGTGTTGCCGTCCTCTGGACATTTTCAAGGACCTCAATGTCCTTTTTATATTGCAGAGCCCAGAACTGCATGCAATATTTAAGGTGAAGCCACATCAACACTAAACATAATGGAAGAATCTGCTCTTTTTACCAGCTGGATATACTGTTTAAAATGCTGTTTGCCATCTTGGCTGCCAGGGCATACTGCTGACTCATGGCCTGCTGCCAGCCAGCACCCTCAGATCCCTTTCTGCTGAGCTGCTCTCTAGCCCTTTGTCTCCCAGTCTGTACCTGGGTGCAGGATTACTCTATCTCAGGTGCGGCACCCGGCATTTTCCTTTGCTGAACTTCATGCTGTTAAAAGGCATTACTTTAAAAGGTAATGGACTTTAAAAGTGGTCTTTAAAAAAGTAGCCTCTCTTTCTTACTTTCAGGAAAGTTGCTTAAACCTTACAGGGCACATAATCATTGTTATCTATATTGTCAACTGTAGCAGCCTATAATTTAGTTAAATGATTGGATCATATTAATTGCAAATCTTCATGTAAGTGTGTAATTCCATGCTGAAAGGAATGTTTTTCCACAGACGAGAAAACTAAGTTCCACATATAACACTATTAGGTAGCTATTTTTCTTTTTTTCATACCCTTTTGACCTTTATTTCTGCTAAATAGAGTATAGGTTTTTTCAAAACTGTTCAAACCATCATGACTTAACTGAAGCTTTTGGGTTTTTTTTGCTTCCAGTTGGAAATAGATAGTTTTTCTTTTTTTTTTCTTTTTTTTTTTTGTTAGTTGCTGATGTGCCTTTTTTCAGAACTGAGAATTTTACTGTAGAATGCCTTTAAATGAAGGACCCAACCACTTCATTTACACCTCAATTGCATTTTTATCACAATTCCCTTCATGCCTGGTATATTTGCTCTTTTAAAGTATTTAGTGTCTGGTATCTTATGCAACCCAATGAATTTCATGGTCTTTTTGAAGCAATTTAGTGGAAGAGATTCAATTTTTTAATGTGGTTACTATATACAGACCAGCTGTCTGACACGTACAGTAGAGATATTGAATTGTCACCCTGCAGACATTCACTCTTCTTGCCAATTTAATATCCTTTTTCCCCCAGAACCACACTTCAGTCTATTTCAGAGAACTTCTTCCTTTGGATAACCAAAGTTCACTTTATCAACATGGACTGCAGCATATCACATTCTAAATAGGTAATTTATACACTGAAGACAGCAAATAATCATTACTGGTAATGTCAGCTGGAATATGAGATCTGGGTAGCATATTATTTCTGTTTTTATGAGATAAATACTAAGACCAAAGTTTTCACCACCTCATGAAAAATTACCCAAGGAGACTCGGAGAGTAGCCTCTATGTGGATAAAGATTCCCTGTAAGTAACTAGAAGTAAAAATGCTACTGACACATTTATTCAGAACCCTAAAACTATAATCCGAGTGATGAATACTAGAATTTACCACTTATCAAAAATTATAGATACATCCCTTTACCTAAATAAGAAAATAAAGTTCCAGTTATTATAAATTGAAATTAAAACAGAACTCTTGATAATGTTGGTGTGAGAAAGTGGTCATTTTAAGCTCCATTAGAAAAGTATTTAAGTGATTAAATACAATATTAATTAATTTCCTGGAATATTCACATTTTAAGGATTAGCATTTTAAAGAATCTCTAAAAATGATATCATTTTTGTAAGATGTTTCCTCCATATTCATTTGATGGATATTAAGATCAGTTATGTGTGTTTATTTTTTTTCCTTTGGAAAGAGACCTAACCCCATCTATTTTATCGTTTAGTTTATGACATTTTGTAAGAAACTTTAAGCATCAGTCCTTTATCTTTTCATGTTGAATAGACAATATTTTTAAACTTTTTTAGAGAATCAGGACTCTTTTAAGAGATGTATATTTTATAACATGTGGGTTTTGTATGAAATCTCATCTATATAAATTAGTCACTCATGAAAGAAACCTTCAGTCTTAGAACTTTACTCACTTTTTCAATAAGATAGTCTTTAGAATCATGATCTTTTCTGTCATCAATTTACAGATTACAAGTAAAGGAAAGTAAAGGAACTGCACAGTACAGGAACTAGGATATACACGACATTTTATTTGGTAATCAAGGGTCAAGGCCTTTTATAGTCAACAAAGAATTGGTAATAAAACACAAAGAATTAAAATACTTCAAACCTTACCTCTTGACAAAATCTCAAGTTCTGTATTAATACATATGAATGCTGTACCCATTTAAGGATCTCCTCCAGTCTGTAACTAAATAAAATATATTATAGATGTTAAATGTGTAGTGTCAAATCTGAATTCTGGAGACCACATATTTATTTCAGTGGTCTAAACCTTGGATGCACAGTGGAGGCTGCATTAGGAAAAAAAAAAAAAAAAGTAAACTGAATGGTTTTTCTAGTCCTTTACCTGAAGACTTAGTCCTTGATTGTTTCAAGTAACCTTATTTCTACATAAGGTCTATATTAACTAGAGGTCTTGCTTTTCCAATTATCTCATATTATTTTCCCTGTGGGCTATGAACACTTCTGTTGTGAGATGGTCATGGTATGAGACTATGCTAACATTTTTTTTTCTATAGCTATTTGGCAGTGTGCCCTCTAGCAACCTTATTCAGGAATCAAGAAAGCAAGCATATTATTGCTTACAAACCTATTAAGCTCTGGCAATATAAAATCAGTTGTCATGCTAGTAACATGAAAGAGTGGTTTTGGTCATCCTTGTCCACCTATACATAATGGAAACTTCATTTTCTTTCTTCCAAAATGATGTGAAAATGTATTTTCGGTAACAGCTTCAGTATTTCTTGCCACAACCTTACCTTCAGCCTGATTCAAATCAGGCTACTTTAGTTTCTCCCATATGGGTCAGGTCCACAGGGACTATTGCTCACAAAGGATATAGAAAATATAGTCCATTCCAGCCATTCTCCTTTTCTGCAGAGACAGAGGTTACAAAAGCCAATTATAATTAATCTATAGCTGCTTGACAGCTCGCTCACTCTGGTGGAATTCTCATCACAGGATTTATGAGAGATTTCAGTTCTTCATTCACTGCCTGAACAGTCAGAAATGACCAGAGCATATCAGAGAACCTAACGATAAGCACTGTAGCCATTTGCCGTTTTCAGTTTAATATTTTCACCAAACAGGCTGGAAATGGTTGACATCACCATGTTTAACAACCAAGTTAACCTAAAGCTTGGCAACTGATTATGCAGAAATAATACATATTTTAAACTATTATTGCTTTAATGAAAGGTGACATAATCATCAGTCTCTTGTCTTTAAGAAGTAGGGTTAAAATAATAAGTGTACTCTCTTTTTCATACTTCTGTAATAAACTTCATGGCTACTTTCAGATTACTTTTTCCTTATTATTAAAAAATACCACCCACAACAGTTTAATAATAAATTAAACAACATATAATTGCATCCACATCATCAATGTAATTACTAAAAAACATTCTAACAGTAGCTGCTGTCATGATTGTCATGGACTACACGTAACTTTTAAGAAGAGAAATATTCTGCAGTTTCTTGATAGTACAATTAATTAATTAATTAATTACATTAATAATAATAACAATTTTGGGTAGGATTAGTCCCTCCTGCCTTCAGTAGTCTAAAATTTATGTGTTTAGGCTATCTGTATAGTTAATGGAGAGAAAAAGGCCTCTTTAGAAATAGAGCTAATGTAAGCATGATAAGAAACTTTCTGAAAGTACCTTTCTCTATACTGCCTACAGAGAAGCTCTAAGGAACCTGAGAAAAACCTGAGGCTTGTCTACAACACAGTGGTGCTTTGATTTACTAAGTTCTGTAGGCGTTCCTGCACAGGATTTATGAGAGGTGTTAGATTTTCATCCACTGCCCGAACAGTCTGAAATGGCCAGAAAGTATCAGAGAATTTAACGATAAGCATAAGCCCAGTTTCATGAGCTAGATATCTACCCCAATCCCTCCCTCCCTAGGTTTGTCATGACTCACATTTGATCATAATAGTGTGTAGGAATACCAAATTTCAAACGTGGCATGCAGATAAAGCAGAAGCTCTTTTCACCTGTTAAAAAGCATACTGAGACATAATTAATATTTCCTTTTCTTTACCCAGATGTAAGTCTACTGAAGTAAAATAGCTAGCAACATTGTAGAAAAGTTTTGTGTCACTTTTAGCATCATAGTCAACAATAATGTATCTTTTGTAACACTCCTGAGCATAAATATTTAATTAATCTGTAAAAACAAAGGAACAAATATGGTATAGTTGCACAAATGGGGTTCAGGTCGACTTGCAAGTTGTAATATCTGCAAGTTAGGTTACAAAGGATAAAGAATAGGTAGAAAAGGTGTCTGGGGAAACCAGAGGCTTGTTCTGCAGATTTAGCAGAGAAGATTCATTGTTAAACCAGAACTACTTCTAGTCCTAAAAAATAGGACGAACTATATCACAGCAGATGAAATCACCCTTTTCTTATGGGGACTGGGGAGAGGAACATAAAATACTAAGGAAGGGGGATGTAAAATGGGGAAGAAGTTGCACAGTTGGACACCAGCTCCCCTTTCAAAGAGTCCTGAAGTCACCTCAAACCTGTGTGACTAAGACTATCAAGAGCCGTTAATATTAGATACACGACATTAGCCCTGTGATATTGTATATTCACAGCTAATTTAGGATAAACTTATTAAGAACTAATTGTTTGCATATGTAGTGATAATAGCTGATAATGATCAAAACCGACAATATATATTGTTAATGAACTGTCAATCCAGTAAAGTCTCATTTTGATACATGAAAACAGAATGATTTATCAATCTTTTAAGACAGCATTCCAATCAACACAGAAGTATCTAAACCCCTGACTTCCATAAAAGTGTATTCAGTGCAATAGTTATGAAGAGAGCTAAGCCATTCAGACAGTATGAAACAAATATACACACACCTCTTTTTCATGAAAATGGCAGGTGAAGTACAAGTATGCCTTGCCTTTTAGATGATAGCCCCATTGTACGACAAAGTCGCCATGGTACAGAGAATTTTATTAAATATATTCTTGAAATAAGTACGCAGCAACTAGAGGGTGTTTCCATTATTAAGCTTATCGCTTGCAGAAGCCAGTGTACTATTCAAGTGTTGTCTGAAAACAGAGATATGACATTCACAGAATTTCTATTATCAAGCTTCAATCAGAATTCCCTTGCTGTTTCAAAGGAACTTCTTCCCTCCAAATAGTTTTAACTATTAAATATTACCTTTTCAATATTTTCTAAGAATACATATGACTGAAACTAGTAGTGTATACAAAACCAAAGTCTCACAGTAGTAAAAGCAAGACTGAATAATTTCTGTCTTTATGAATGATTAATAGATGCTGCCACAACAGGAACAACAGTACTCCTTTGGACAATGTATTCAAGAATGTAGAAAGGTCTAACAAAAAGAACAAAAAGTCAGTAAAAACACACATCACTTCAGTAGGTATCAAAAGTTTTAGTTTAGACAGCTGTTTTAGTTAAGACAGCTGTTCTGGTTTCAGCTGGGATAGAGCTAATTTTCTTCATAGTGGCTGGTATGTGCCACATTTTGGGTTTAGGAGAAAAATAATGGTGATAACACACCTATGTTTTAGCTGTTGCAGGGCAGTGCTTACACAGAGCCAAGAACTTTTTAGCTTCTCATACTGCCCTGCCAGCGAGGAGGCTGGGGGTACACAAGAAGCTGGGAGGGGACGGAAGCAGGACAGCTGACCCAGACTGACCAAATGGATATTCCATACCATATGCCATCACGCTCAGCAATAAAAAATGGGAGTGTTGGCCGAGTGGGGAACCACTGCTTGGGGATGGGATGGGCATTGGGCAGCAGGTGGGGAGCAATCGCGTTGTGCATCACTTACTTTGTATATTCTTTTAATATTAATATTATTATTTTTATCATTATCATTATTATTTTGACTTCCTTTTAATTCCTATTAAACTATTTTTATCTCAGCCCACAAGCTTTAACTTTTTTTTCTGATTCTCTCCCACTGGGGGTGGCGGGGGGGGGAGCGGTGGTGAGCAAGCAGCTGTGTGGTGCTTAGCTGCCTGTGGGGTTAAACCACGATAATAGACACTCAGTCGGACTTTCATAAAAATAGAAAAGGGATCTCTTTCATACATAACGTTCACATTTTCAACTGGGCAGTAGGAAATAATAGATGTAACATGCCTGACGTGACAGCTATCCACCAGGTGCTTTCCCAGGTTTGCGTGACAAGGTGATGGTCCCCTATTTAAATGAGTTGCTAAAATCTTTCTCATCTTTCAAAAGTAGCACTGCATTATCTCTGAAGATAGTTAGCCTAAACTCATGGCAGAGTGTCAATGTGGGTGTGGATGGAGAAGGAAAGGAAAAGCAAGACATAAAGGACTCGGTTGAGAAAGCAGTGAGTTCATGCATGCACTATGTAGAATGATTATAAATGGTATGGGATGTACTGTCTCTATCACTTATGGAACATTCAATTGCTGACATTTTCAGTTGTCAAGGAATGAAAAAAAAAAACTGGCTGAGGCAAGACAAATTTTATGTTTAAAATTAATGGCGAGAAGTTGTATGTTAACAGGTTAAATTTCACAGTACATCTCAATAATATTGTTAGAGAAACCTGATTCGTGTCAGGGCTTGAAGTGTACTAATAGGTCTTAACTGTCCTGACCAGTCTCACCTGGGATCCCCAACATCTACACATGAGCCCAAGAGCACCATATAACTTCAGACCTGTGCTTCCAATCCTTGCCTGAGCTGTGTTGCAGGCTTTCCATCCTTGTGTACTGGATGGATCTTGGACCTAGGTTTCAACCTTGTGGCCCAGTCTTGTCTTTAACTTTATCTCCTTCTGTTCCTGACTGGTCCCCTTGGATGAGCTTCTCTTTGGAAATCATCACTTCGACTTTTGTGGGACTGTCAGTGGGTTATTGTCACCAACTGGCTTTACCTACCATTTGGAACTGAGCCCTGGTCAGCAAGGGCACTGCCTGCTACGGGCCTCAACTCTTGGCTTGTCCCCACTTGTTGAGCGGCCCTGCTTTTACTTATCCCTGACAATCAGTGCAGTCGGGAGCGCTATAGGTGGATGATAATGTCAGAAAGCTTACAAGAGAAATATAAAATGATATCTCAGGGCTCAAATGCACTCTATTCTAAATTATTTCAAGACATCCATTTCAAACATTCAGAAGTAGGTTACCAGATTTCCAGTCAAATTGGGAAATCCCTGATTTCTTGTGAAATATTAGAGCCTTGATTTCTCTGTTCATGCAGTTTGGTAACTCAGTACAGTGTTATTTAATGTGATGAACCCAGATGAGTTGCCGTGATGGCTAGACATCACTTGGGCAAGTTTAAAGAAATATACCCACAGAAAACTTCAGGCTTTGTAGAGAAGGAGTCCTGCAAGCATCACAACAGTTTGTGTTTATCAGCTGACAGTCTTAGAAATAGTGTTCAAAGACCTCGTCCACCCACATTTGAGGAAGAAAAAAAAAAGCAGCATTGGTATTTTTTTCATTCTTTTTCCAAGACTGCTGGGTGGACAGAAAATCTATTGAGAAACCTCACAAAAGCTTCAGTTCCTGGAACTGAGTTCTCCAGAAGAATTTCACCTCCGTGTTTACCAAGGGGAAAGGAAAAATATAAACCTCTATTGTTCAAGGAGAAAGGTTTTCTTTCAGTGTTCTCAGCAGCTGAGATTAACTCCTGTTTCAAGGAAGAAAAGAAATTAGAGAGACAAGCTAATTGGATGAAGATTGCCCTGTATAGAAATATTTCTCATGGACTTGTAATGAAGACAACATAAAGAAAAAGTCTATCTGAAATCATATTAGCTGTTAAAATGACTGGAGTATTTGCTTGAATACAGGAAAACAAGATTTAGTACAGTAAATAAATTTGAAAACATAAAGACTGATTTTTCCTTGATATCTGCTAGGAAGGATCTGCTTTCACTCAGAAAGGGAAAAGTAATCCACCAACCTCTGTGATCTATCAGCCAAAAAAGCAGGCTTCCAGACATACTATGCCAAACATTTGCTGAAAATATCTTCCTGAGGTTCTTTGTGTGAGACATGAGTTGTACTTCACTTCTCTCTATGTGTTACTCGTCACAGCATTTTGCAAACAAAACTACTATTTTCAGCTCTTGCTCTGAGGAGAATGCAATGGGCTGAAATGGAAAGGGTGCTGGATAAGGAGTGGCCTGGTAACTCTGTGTTGTGAAGTATGAATAAAGGTGAATTATTTTTCACAGGTGAATCACATAATTCAGTTCAAATGAAAATGTTTCAGTTTTCCACTTCCAGTTATCTCAGTTGTCTTAAGGGAGAGACATTTCTCAATTGTCTTGAGGGAGAAAGCTGGTAAAGAGTTCTGTCTGCATATTTATCTCCTATTCTATAAAACTACATTAACTTCTCATACCCTCCTTTCTTTGTCATCTTTTACCTTCTTGTTTCTCTGTCTTTGTTCTTCTCCACATAAATCTTTTCCCTTTTTGTCAAAAAAATTGAATGCCTATCTTCTGGGAGTCAAGATCTGTATCTGAAATGCTTGCTTACAGCATGTGTCTCATACAAGCATTACATTAAGAATTAATAAGGAAGCTTCCATCTTAATTAAATATTAAGGGGCTTTAAAAAGACTTATTTAGCAAGATGCAGAGATAAATTAATGTCTTTGTCTAACTAATCCAAAGTTGAAAAAGCTGTAGTTCATGCTGTGATAAAGATGTTACAGTTTTAAAACAACATTCAGTTTTTTGTTGTTGTTGTTGTTGTTTTCTCAGTTAATGTTTTATCTAGACTAATCTGAGGTTAAACCACAAAGATCTTAGTTAAAGTCTCATGAGCACAAGCAAGACTTAATTACAGAACATATACAAAATATCTATAAAATTTGTCTGCAAGAGAGAAAGGTAAAAGCTTGAATTTAGTGATTTGTCCAAGTAATGTGTTCAGTTGGTGCTTTAAGGCAATAGTTTTCTTTTTATCCATTTAAATGGTATGTAAGCTCCATAGTCACATGACTGTTGTGGGAATTCTCTATTGATTTTAAAAGTATATAAACTATTATAAGTATATGAAATTCTCTTATTTGTGAGGAAAGAAATATCTGTACATACATTTTACCAGGAAAATATCTGAAAGAATTGATTAAAGATTTTTCTGCTTTCTTTTTAGAGTACATTAAGAAAACCATGGAAAGATCATTTTTCCTTTTAGGTCTGTAAGGTTTTCCACAGGGCCAAAGTCCACGGTTATCTTTCTCCCTTCTGTTAATGAAGCCAGAAACAGTCTTCTTTTTCACAGGTCTCTGCACACATGCTATTATTCCTTACCAACATATTTGTTAATGTTTTTGGATCATCCTTTGGAAAAATGCAGCTGAGGGTGTTCAGCAGAATCAAGTGTGGTACTGACAACAGGGACCTGAGATTTTTTAGCTTTAGGAAGGCATAAAAGTACCTAGTAATTCTGAAGTTGTGTGTTTCACTTTTGAAGTGTTCTGAAAAACAGATATAGACAGATTTAACATATATTATCTACAGAAGCTTAACTTCAGAGATCTTGTACTCATTTTAAGAGCATATGTATTTGAAACTCTTTAGTTTAAAGAACACTTCAACCTCCTTAATTTGAGCTGGTTTTAGATATCAAATTTTAGTTCTTTTATGTACATGTATTTTTATATTATCTTTAAATTACATGATCTGTGGGAACAGTAATCTCAACACAGAGAATGCTATCTCTTCCCATGCACTCAAAATTACTTGATATTTAATATAGAATTGATATAGTTTTTGTGACTATAATTGAAAGTGTATTTGTGAACTCTCAGACTGTACAAATGAGCACCACAAAGAAGCCCATAAGAAAACATTTATTCAGCTCTTGGAGCCAAATTTAAAATAGTGGCTAGTTAGGACAGTTAGGAAAATATACCCTTTTGCTTATTAAGTGAGAATCATCAATACTGTGAAATAGTGGGAGCAAGTGTTTATTGGAAGAAAAAAAAATGTATTTTACAAAAATCATGTATGTTAGCAATCTAATAATAGAAAGAATAATAACAAGGGGAGACACTAATAATCATCAGTTTGCATTTATAATATGTATATACACACATAGAATCTTTTTAATCAAATCATTTGGTAGTCTATTCTTCACAGAAAGATTGTTAAGAAAGCAGGAAATGTTATCTCTTGCCCTGGTTTACACTGAGTTAATGTTTGCATTAGAGTTTCTGTATAATTGAGTGGGAAATGCTCTATTTTAGTAGTGATTACACTCTAAAAAAATATATAAATGGCTATGCATACTGCAGAATAAGAAAGTTTCAAGATTGCATCACTTCCTAGGGAATATGACAAGTGATATAGTCATCAATTAAGAACAACACAGCCAAATGCATTTAGAAGAATGACAAACAAGGAAAACTTTGTCACAGTAATTAGTATCACAAAGCAATACTGTTACTCAAGCTGCAAATCAAACACATGCCTTTTTTTTCTGCTTGAACCTACATACAAACTATATGAAAATCAGAAAAATTTATTCCTACAGTCATAGTACAAGAGGCAGAAAAAAATCTTATTGACATCATAAGACATTCTGTGAGGAAAAAAAAAAAAGGTAGGAAGAGGGTCCAATAACCCTGACAATCATTACAAAACATTTCCTTTACCTAGTATACATGATCTATTTTTACTAGCTATTGTAGGAATTGATTGATTCAAAGAAAAGCACAACCATCGTTATTCTAATATATATTTAGATTACTGTTAATATTTGGGTTATACTAAAATAAAATCAAGGAATGACAACAGAAGCTGGCTTAGGATGTTAAAAGTTAAAAGCATCTTAAATCCCCAGAGAAGCCATTCAGGAACTAATGTCCTTTCCCATTTAAAGAGTGTACATTAGTCAGCATCATCAATATTTTAAGTTAAGGTTATAAAAATACAAAGGAGACTTCCATAAGTTTTTTTCAACAAACTGCAACTCCTTTTAAGGGGTTACTTTTATTTGTGCTTTTTGCCTCCACATCACCCAAACAATTTAATATATTTTTGTTGATAAAGTGTGTAAGAATGAATACATATTGGCAAATGTATCCCTTAAATTTAACAGATGACATTTAAAATTATGCAGAGGAATAAATCATCCTGCTTTTCCTTCTCACTAGAGACTACTTTTTATACACACATTTTGTAATATAAATCTTTTATCACATTGACATCAATAGAGAAAATTCAGCCCCTACTGAATGGTTTAATAGAAACTTTGAGTAAGAAATGAAAATCTTTCATGTCTTCAAAGTTGCAGATCTCCTTAGCAGGCATTTATAACAGTGTAAAGTGTCATCTTAACCTGCTATAATCCTACAAAGATTTATATATATTCA
>VXAL01013066.1:10005-22138 GCA_013399475.1 Chauna torquata | reverse complement strand
TATAACCAAGAAAGAAAAAGCATACCCCTTAGAAGAAATACCGTGGACCAGATACGCTTTTGGCCAGCACACCTGTTGACTCTGGGGCTAGAGATTTGTCTCATTGTCTCTGCATCCCAAATTAAGCTCCAAATCTTTGCCACAGAGCTTAGTATATACCATCTTTAATCTAACTCTTAGATGCCTAGCCCTATGGTTTAGGTGTTGCGGAGCCTCATATCATACAAGGAGAGTGTCTCCCAGTTCACAGTGGCTTCTAATAGCCAGAGTGTTTAGTATGCTGGCTCCTAAACTTACCATGGTCTGCAGTCAGCCACCTAGCAGTTACCAGGAGTTGTGTCTGGAACGCTGTCCCTGTCTCCAGAATCGAGTGCCTCCTCCTGAACTGCAGGGAAGCTCAATGGACTATTTTGGATCTCTGTTATTGAACTGTCTCAGAATAGCACTCTGTCTTTTAAAACCCTGGAAAGGGCTTAGTCTTTCTTCTTATAAGACAAATGGCAGGAAAAGCAGGTGGCAATGTTGCACATATTAGCTTAAAATTCAGAGTGCTCACATAAGAAATTAGAGATCTTTTCAATGACAAAGATTCTTCAGAACTGCATTTCTTGGAAAGCAGTTTAATTGCTAGCCTCCTGCAGTTTGGAACGAGAACGTTTCTTATCACCCTGGTCTGAAACCGTTCAGAAAGGAATTCAGGATCCACTTTGAAGGTCCCAATTAATCTTTGATTCTCAGGACAGTTTTTGGAAGCCTGCAGGGAGCAATGTGGTTTTATGCAATATTACCCATTCAAAATAAATGGATGTGAAGAGGCTAGAAGAAAGTTGGAATGGAAGTCGGAAGAACCCTGACCGCCCAAAATGTTCCTTCCATGCTGTTTCTTGAATTAGCCCTCTCTGTTGGGGGCAGAGTAAGGTATAGGACATTTCACAGCAGGACATATGTGTACATTTACTGTTTTTCAGCCGGTGTTGCTGGTTACACCTTGACGTAATATCATTCAGATCCTGATTCTGTGTACTAGGTATGTCCTGAGAAGGTCTACCATGGCAGGCCTCCAAGAGAACTTAGACAGGTGACTTCACTTTTTCTGGATACTATCTAGGAGGAAGCAGAACTGCTGAGCTGCTCAGCACTGACAAGGCAAATGAATCAAATAGAGGCAACTGTGGAGTTAAATCTCAAGTTGTGCTGTGGCTGACCAAAATTTTGAAATTTTCATTTTTCAACAAAGATGTGTTAATTCCCTCAAAAGACCTCCACAAGAGACGCATATGCCTCAAGTCATCTATTAGGTGCCTACATATTTTGCCAGTACCATGTACTTGCATCCAAATTTAAAACATTATGTTAGGAACTCAAATTTGGTTGCTTTGGTCTGTGCCCTAGCAGTGGAAGTAATGTATGTGGCATTAAACCTGTGATCCCTGTGCTGTTAGTATCAGAATCTCAAAAGACAGAATTAATTCTGCTACACAACTTCCAAGCCAACAAAATTACCGTAGCAGATGGAAATACTCTTTTGCTGGAAAGAGACTATGGAAGGGAGGAGGAGAGGGGGAACACACGGAAGAGTCAAAGGAGAAGTAGAGCCAAAATGATGAGAAAATGAGCCATGCTCTGCCTGCACAGAGATATGTTTTCTTAATTTTCCCAAATGTACAACACACCAGTTTTCACGGGGATGTTTTGAAGTTTGGAAAAATTCAATTCTTCATAGCCTCTACACTTTTATCTGTGAAACAAAAGCAGCTGTGTGATGGCATTTTGTTAGTGCCTTTTCCCAGACCATCCATTCCTTAAATTGTGATAGGGTTGGCTTTGCTACCTATAGCTAATGGAAGATTTAACTTCTTTATAATTAAGGACATGTGGCTCAAACAATCCTTTGGGTCCCATTTAAAAAAATGAAAAAGAAAGAAAGAAGGAAAAGCAGGCCCCAAGTTTTTGCCAGTGCAGGGACTTTCAAGTGTACGTATGAGGTCGTGGGAAACCAAGTTCTGCTGTTAGGGCAATGCTGAGTGCCACTTTTTGCTCCTCTTCTAGGGAGGAATGAAATTTTGGCTAGCTTATGTCCTCAAGTTTTTGGATTGTACTTGGTGAAGTTGGCTGTAGCCATGGTGCTTGCTGGTGGTGTTCAGAGGATTGATGCTACTGGAACTCGAATCAGAGGTTAGTATTGCTTCTGATAGTATCTGATCCTTTTCTAATGTTGTTCTCATTCCTGTCTTTACCCACATCCCTTGGCCTCCAAAATCAAACCAGTAAGGTTTCAGAAGCATAATAATCCCATTTTTGTGAGTGAAAGCAATTTTTGATTAATGCTGAGTGTTGTACCAGAATCTGAGACAAATAAAGTGGGTGTCTAGACTTCCTCTTTTTATTTTAATTCTTTTCCTAAATAAAATCCAGTAAAAGCATGTGTTCAGGATTCCATTAGGTAGAATATTAACAGCAATTGCTTTAGATCAAACATAAACTCACTTTTTATTGTATAAGTGACTTCTTGAAATGACTTCTAGAATATTCCCAGAAGTATTTGGCATCAAAGGATGGAATATTAATGTTTCCTTACTATGGATCACTATAGTACATTGAAAGGAAAATTTAAAGGATTCAATTTACTTCCTAATGCCAGACTTTTCCATCTGTGATTGTCAGCACTTCTCACTTAGATCTGTTACTGTAAGTTATCTGCCTGCTGATTCTCCTTCTGTTGTTATTAGATGGCAAATATGCCATGTGCCAGGTGGTATGCAGGTCATAATCTATGTAGGTCATAATAATTCTGATGTAATAAGTGTGTATATACAAATACAGGATTTTCTTAGTGCTCCAGCAGCTAAATAAGGTTATAGACTTTGTATTTGAATTGAAGTTGTATTAATGTTTTGCAGATGAGAATCTCATTTCAGTGAGATTGTAGTATCCAAATTATTTACTGTGTAATTACATTGTTTTGAAATTATTAAATTGTGTAACTGTTGGCGATATAACAGTATTAGTTAAGAAAAACAAACTGATGATTTTATTAGACCGTTTTGCAGTAATTTAAGTAACCGAATAGTGGAATCGTAACTAAACCCTGTTATCCTTTTGTTTCATGTTCAAGAGTGAGCTGAATCTGAGAAATGAGTATTCTAAAATGTAAGAACTCACATCATGGGAAGTTTGTCAAATACCTTCTGATGTTTTTGAAATAATTCATTATAAATATTTGGTTTGGGTGCAGCAATATGACCATATGCTTTTATTAAACAATACATTCATCACACCCAGTAAATAGCGTAGTCTTAGACAGAATTACATGTTGTAAGGTCTGTGTAGTGCTAAATGTGAGGTGAGAAATTAGTAGTATTTTTTAATTCAGAGCATTTTATGTATATCTTTCTCTGCATATGTACCATCTACCCCTATATCAACTTTTTCCTCTAAGGTGAATCGCACCTTTTGTTGGTTGGAGACCCAGGTACGGGGAAATCTCAGTTTCTCAAGTATGCAGTAAAGATTTCACCACGGTCTGTGCTTACTGCAGGAATTGGATCTACAAGTGCAGGTATGTTTTTTTTCTTTTGGAACTCTTTAAACCATACTCCAGTGGAAAAAAGGTATAGAGGCCTTTTATATATGAACAAGAACTGGATTTCAGGTTGTATGAGCGCAGTTTAAGTAAAAAACTGCTGTGGAGGCATGTGAGGCTTGACATGACTCTGCAGAAGGGCCATTCTGCCCCTTCTTATATATCAGTGGAGCCATGTGATGAGCTTCTAACAGCCTTAAAACCTTACAAGCCTCATCCAGAGGTACCTCTCACTGATTTGCTAGCAGAGGATGATCTGGACCTGTATTTTTAGTGTTCTTCCCAGCTATGACAAATCCGACATCTTTCCAGAGCTCACACTGTGTGATGGGCTAGAATAATTTGGTTTCTCCTGAACATACATTCTTCTCTCTTCTGTTCTTTTCTATATTCTGGCTGGGTGCCAGTTTGATTTCTACTTATTTTCTGGAAGTGCACTCCTGTGTTGAGGAATTATTTCTGACTCATAAAGATGGTTTCAGAGAGCAAGGTTTATTTAAAAACAGAAGCAAAAAACTTTAAGCATGTCTCAGCTGGCTCTGAATGCTGGGTATCTTTACAAACTTCTGGGCACAATATGCACGCTCAAATCACCTCTGCAAATGACTTTATTTGAGCAAATGACTATATTACTAGTACATTCAAAATTGTGAAATAATTAAGGACAAAATCAAAGGGTCTCAGTTAGCATGTGTAACTTGAAAATTTTTCAGACAGTGCTGCTGTTTATTTTATGTCTGGGAAACAGCGTTATTTATACATGGGAAAACCAGAGAATAAATCTTTGCCAGTTCTACAGCTATGTGTACATGTGTGTACTAGGTCCTCTGTAGCTATGGAAGTGCAACAGCTGCTTCAGTGGTAGTGGAACGTAATGTTGAACATACACACTCTTGTGTGCAGGGAACTTGCTATGCCTTTGGTTTTCCACTCAAGCTGTTGACAGGTATGTCTGGAGAGAAACAAGAGAGAATATTTTTGCTCAGCGTAACCTTTTGTTATGTGTTAAGAACTGAGAAGAGGCTGGATAATTAAAAATTTGCCAGGGGACTGGCAGTGACCTGGAGTGAAAGTTTGCCATGAATTTCAATGTGATCTTGACCACTTTTATTGGGAGTAATCTCCTTGTGTCAGCTGCTCTTGGCCTCTGTTGCTGTTGCCTTCTTCACCACATTTCCCACCTCACCTTCGTTTTCTGTGTGGTCTGATTTCCAGCTCAGCCATGACAGCTATGTTCAAAGACATTTCCCTGAAAACCAGTACTGCAGCTTACAAACTTACTGTGGTATATGTGCCATGGAATCACCTGTAAAGATGTGTGGAGATGGAGTTTCATCTTGTGAAAGGATCACTTTGGGTCTTTATATCATCTACATTTCACTTAAATATTCTTTATATTTTAAAAAAGCACTCTCTCTCTTTTACCTTCCTGATATCTTACAGCAAGTGTTCCAGATTTCCACCTTGAAATTCTTAAGGACCTCTTTATAAGTGAAACTTAAGTCCCTAGCAAGAAATCTTATTAACCCTAGTTTAACTTCAGAGCACCTTTCCATGATTAGAACTGCTGGACTAAAATCTCTAGCCCAAGAATTTGGATGCAGCTTGCCCTCCCTGTACAATGAGTGTCTTATTTATGAATATGTTTGGAACTGTACCTAACATTGATGTTGTCAACTTGCTGTTCATGCAGAAGCTCCAGGTGATGAGTTTTAAGAACTATTAAATTGTCTTACATTCCTTGTCATAATTGCACGCTTCAAATTACCTATTTCTTCTTTCTCATAAGAGGAGACTCCTAATGGATGTTTTCCCCTCCAAAGTAGAAAGACTAAATCCATAAGTTCCACTTTTGACTAGTTCCTTACAGTATATAAAAAGTAGCCTGGACTGCAGTTTAATTACTAACCCTAGGATTACAGTCCACATATGCTAAAAGACACACCTGTGAATTGGTAACACCCTGGAGGAGTGCTAAAAGCTGCCTTATATTTGGATTCCTCTTTCACAGAAATCTGCTAATAACTCACCAAACTCTGGTAAGATCTTTTACATTAACACATCTTGTACCCTTTGCCCATCTGGTACTGTTTTAGGGCACTAGCAATTTACCAACTGTGGAATTGGAATTCTGCTTCCAAAACTCTATATTGTATCAATTTTCCCCATTTTCCTCTACAAGCATTTATTAGTACCAGGATATGGTATTAGATAATTAATGTTTTTGTTGTGCCAAAATTCCCTTTCCTGCTCTATCTTAGGAGTCATCTGCTTTTAGATCCATTATGAGCCTTTTTGTAAAGTGAATCAGTATGGAAGATCTTCATCTTTCTTATCTCACTGGAGGCTCAGGTTTACTGCTTGCTGCAAATAGCCGTTACAAAGGGCCAGTAATCTATTCTCTGTTGTGGGTAAAAACAGAATGTTACTTCCAGTCTCTAGATAGCATGCTGAGTTTACTTGTTTTATTAGGTTGTCTTTCTTGCTAACACTTAGTAGAGGTTCTCTGTTGAGAGTTCTCTGCAAGTTTATGACTTTTATGAGGAACCAGGCTTCATTCCTCCCGCATCTCTTTCATTAAAGTTGTCAGCCACAAGGCAAACGACGTTCAGTGACTCAATGGCAAAAATTTCTTTGACCACCATAAGACTTCCTGATTTGTAAATAAAAGACGGGAACCATCTGTCCCACAGGTTTTCTCTACACAGCATTCGGTTTTTGTAAAGGCCTGGTTCATTCTCTCCACTTCTCATCTGAGAATGACAAGTAGTCATTCACATACCTTTAATTTTTAAAATTGATGCACAGTTTTCCAGAAAGAATGAGACTTACTCAAGTTTAACAAAATCTCTCTGTGGGTTCCAACCTTACTACTGAGTTTAACCAACTGTTTTGCAGTCCCCATAGCTGTAGTGCTGCTTGTGCATATTTGGATGAGATAATCACCAATAAGAAAATATTTCCTTTTCCCCCAGAGTGTGAGATGTGCAGCAGTCATTTCAGTGGTGTGTTCAACTCCATAGGGATTGGAACCAACACATCTGCTGCTGGCGGGTCTGGAGCCTGTGGGCAGGCCAGAATCATCCTGACACTTTCTGGTCCATATTTGGTTGTTGAGATCTGTGCAAAGTTTTGATCAGTGTTGTGTCCCTCTGCAGATGGACTGCATAAAGAATTTTGTAAACTGTGTTCAGAACAGCTTGTCTAAAAATCTGGGAGACTATCAGCTGTTTCTCCTACTCTCCAGTTCTGTACAATATGCCTTCCTGAGCTGTATGAAATGTAGCCTTCTGGCCTCTCCTCTTACAGCCTCTACAGAGCTGTGAGAGTACTGCGTTTTTGTTGACATTTTGCAAAGTCTAACATTGTCCATATCAATGCCAACAGCATTTCACTATTATATTATTTTTCTCCTCATTGAAGGTAAATAACTCAAGGGTAAACAACCATTTTTTCTTTTTCATAGTAAGCCTCTCTCTGCTACACAGGCTTCAGATGCTAACCATTGTCTCCATTGTTTCTGATCCATTAGAAACCAATTCTAAGTGCCTGATGTGAGCCCTCCAGTTATGGTTATGAATGCAGTACATGTCAGTATCCTGAGATATGCAAGACACTGAAACTGGAGACGTTTTTCCCTATTCGTAGATCCCCAAACTGTTTCTGAGCCTTCCCTAGTTGATACAGACCAAGAGTGCTGGGGAACATGCTAACAGCTCGCCACTGTGGGTAATAGCATGACAGTGCTGGATCCATACCATGGCCCTGATCAGGTTATTAACTGAGATACAGCCTTTAGGCTAGTCTTTTCAGATCTTTACTTCTACCACAGGATTCTTCATTGTCTTCCTGTATAATCACAATTGTACATGAACTTACAGTATTTTCTATCAGCAAGCAGTGTACCTTCAAAATATTTTCCTCATAGTGTGACTTCACTGGCTGTTCCCTAAGCAGCTGGGCCTCTCAAGTTGAGGAGGCCTTAACTCTCTAGGAAATCTGCTAGACTTATTCAAGGAGTGAATTTTGAAGTTCTCATCAAAGCTCCTCAGAGATCTGCCACATCTGTAGCAACGTCTCATCTCTTGGAGATCCATAAATTCCCTTAATTTCCTCTCACTAATGCTGTTCCAAGATGGCCTTGTTGTGAGACAGAGCTTATCTCGACTACCTGCATGCAACAGATTATTTAGCCAAGTAGGTATCTGTCTTCAGAAATTTCAGACTGTTTGTATGTCTGTATCTGAAGACCTCTAATTAGGATGGAGAAGGAGTACTGCAGGAGGAACATCTTTGTTGTGTTGGCTGGAGGTTTCAGGTCTTACACAGTTCTGGCATAATGTATTCCGGCAGGCCTTCATGGGAATTTTTTCTCCTGCAACTGAAATGGCACGCATTTCATTCAGTTGATTTTTGTTATATGTTTTCAAGATTCCCTTTGCTGTACCATAAAGCCCTCTGCTTCTTCCTAGTCTGTTAACAGTGTTGGTCTGCCACACCTTTCTAGAGAGTTAGGACAAGCTGGGGGACCCTCTATGTGGAAAGGTAGGCTTCATTATCGTCTTGTGGTCCAAGGGGTTTTTGGATGGAAACCCATGAACTCCTTAAAAGTTCCTGACATTTCAGCCAGTTCTTAACATTGCTGTTAACACTGAGCTGTTTTCAACTACATCTGGTATAGCGCTTCTGCACCACAAAGACCTCCTTGCTCCAATTATCTGCTGGAGGCCAATCACATCATTTGTACCATGAACAGTGTGTACCCCACCAAGCCTCCAAGACAGCATTATCAAAAGTTGGAAATGCTGAAGTGTGTCCTCCCTCCACCCCACCCTTTGCTTCCTAGGGGCCTTTACCTTCTAGATTCCAGATACAAACCTTGGTTTTAACATAGCCTCCCTAGTGACTCCAGCTGGTTCCTCCCTCTTAGACATTCTTCCTTGCTAAGACTAAAAATTAAGCAAAAATACCTCCACCTGTCTTCTGCAGCCCACCTCTAATCTCACACATTACAAGACCAGCTCTTAAGCAGCAGAACTTTAACTAGAAATGTAAACACAAATGGGAAGGCCTAGCCTAGCACAAGCAGTCCCCCCCACACTGTCTGCCCTTGTAGGTGGTTGTTTTGCCTTCCTTGTTGGCCCAGAGCAGAGCCCTCCAGCTAGCAACAACAGTAACACATCATCTCCAGACCAAACTTCTGTGGCTCTCAACAAAACAAGAGAATCTGGCCCAGCAAGCTTGCAGTCCACTGTGTTTGTTATGGATAAGTGGCAGGGAAGTTAAGCAAGTGAAAGATCTCCTGCAGTTGCCCAGACAGAAGTCAAGATTTAGTAACTTTGCTCTTTTTCTGTCTCTTGTAAATAAGAATTTGCCTGGAGTGTGCATGCATAATGTTTTTTTCCTTTTACTTCCGTACCACCAGTTTCAGATGGCAGCGAGCAATCTTTGTATAGATGCAACTGGGCTAGCCTCCAGTCAGAGCTGACTTCTGGAAAATCAGCAGTTGAGGCCCTACAAAGGAAAATAACGGATTGTCAGATTGGTCTTTGTGACATTGTGACTCACATCTCAGGAACACAAACTGCATCACAGGCTGTAAACTAAGTTACTGTGGTTACTGTAGCCATGCTCCAAATTACTGCAGTCTTGAAGATCGGAAGTAAGACCTGGCATTTTCAGTGGAGTTTTATAGAGCCACCGGAGAGGTTAAATTTCACCAGTCTCTGTTATGATGGAGCTGGAGTCTCCAGCCCCCTTCAGACTCAGAATGTCATAGTAATTCAGATTGGAGATAATTCATGAATAAATCACGACGATTGTAAGATGAAGGGAGAAGTTTTTTTCAAGCTAGACATAGAAAAAAAACCCATGTTTTTCACCAGTAATGGTGCCTTGTCTGATCCATCTACTTCTTTGTACTTGAAAAACCTCTGATAAGTATTATGACAATCTTCTAATGGAATTGAGTCTATCTTTCCATCTGGGGTTAAAATACATTGAGATGCATCACTAGTCCTGTCAATAGAATCTGTGGCATTCCCTTGCGTCTTGATGGTCTCTGCAAGGTGAGGTTTGTTGGAAGGCGAACTCATCTTCAGCATTGAAATTGTAATGCTGTTGGCACTAGCTGTCTGTTAGGTATGCAGCCCTGCTGTTCTGAAAATTTCAAAGACACAAGTCTTCATAGAGATGCCTTATATTCACTGTATTTAATCCAGTAACTTTGTGCTGTGGTGTTGCCTGGTGATCAGACCTGAAGCATTTGGAACCCTGGAATTTGCTTTCTCAAATTCCTTCTCTCTCGAATGTCATTTTGCCAGGAAACGTGATGGTCAGAATACAATTTGTATGGAGTTCTAAGATCTGGACAGGCTTGTAGATAACCTGAGACGCATCCAATCTTTCAAAAAGTATAGAAAACCATTCCTCTCACAAAGATCATGAGGGGCTCTCATAGCAGGTATGGCTGTTCTTTTGCAGTTGTCACCAAGCACAGTATGGTATTCTCTTTCCCGTAATTGGTGGGTCAGCTACATGTACTACGTGTATGAGGTAAGGTGGTGCCATATTCTGTTGCAGCATCGTGCCGCCTGGTCTAGTTTGAAGTTTATTGCACCTGAGTTCACACGTAGAGTTGACCTTTTTCTCGTAAACAGAACAGTAGATCTTTACTTTCTGATTTCTCTAGCTTAACTGGATTGCTGGCTGACATACTTTTGCTGACTGTATTTTGCAGTTGATTCTGCAATGGCAGTAGTACAGTTTCTAAGAAGCATTTGTGCTGCTGCTGGTGGATGGATTCTGGTTACAGGTTGTACGTGATCATGCTTTCATTTGAATCATTAGCAGGTACAAGTGTTTGAAATACTATTATGATAGCTTTAGCTCAAGTCAGACTTCATTAGCCTGCCAGCCTTTCAGCAGATGACTAAGTTATTTATATGTTTACATTTAAGAGATATCTTAAATAGATTTATAAATAGAACAATAACGGGCATAAAAAATCTCAGTCACTGGAGACCTTGTTATGGATTAATCAAAAAAACCCCCAAAAGATAAGTCTTTTTTAAAATGTTCACATAATTTCAACCCTCAAGTGAAGCAACTGCTGGTTTTGGGGACCAGTTCTTTGAGTTCAGTCATACAGATATTGGTGCTAATATTTCTAAATTGCTAATCATATTTTTAAATAATTACAGAGAGACTTTCAAGAACACACATTAGAATTAAGGTTCCAAAGGCTTTCAGTACGACTTGGTCATTCAGCTACAGTATGTTCTGCTGAGCTTCCATGTAAGAAAGAAACATGTGCATGCACATTCACATCAGATCCTTCCTTTGCAATTTAAAAATATACACTATAAATTAAGACAATTTCACAAATGAGGTGGAAAGACAGAAATGCTAACTGCTTGGGACATCTTTATCCCTATTAGAGAATGCAAGAAGAGAAGAGGAAGTGTTCTATTTTTATTCAAAGCTATACTGTCAAGTCATCATGAAATTTACCTTTTTTAAGGACCTGGAACCTACAAGGGTTCACAGTTTGGGCAGTTACTAGTAACTAGCAGAACAATATTCTTGTAATCTGACGTGACAGATTACAATTTTAAATGCATATATAATCACAGTAAATGTATAAGGCTGACAAGGATTGGAAGAAATAACAAAATTGTTAGTGTCATAATAATGTCTTAAGTCTTTACAATTTACTGCCTCATCCTTTTTATCTTCAAGGATGCCTCAGGTAATAGGGAATGTCTCCCTGCAAGACCTTCAGGGCAGGCAATGAATTCTTGAGTGTGTAGTGCCTACCACAACAGGTTTTGAATCTTGATTTATACCAGTGCACAGTGTTGCCTTACAGGGTAGAGAGAAAATGGAAATGTTTTAAATTCCAGATCTTTCAGAAAACTGAAAGAAAGCATCTAAATTCCTTACTACTAGTTAAAAAGACTACAAGAATGTAGCATACTTGAAAAATGAATGTATGAACTAGCAATTGTACATAATAAATCTTGCAGAAGAGCAGTTTTTGGGGGGTACTCATGCTATTCCTTTTGACACTTAAATTTTCTAATAATTGCTTGAATCTTTCCAACCAATTGTGCATAGAGGTAGGTTAGCTGCAAAAGGGTTCTTTGCTGAAATACCCACCTAAATCCACATGAAACATTGTCCTTAACAAACCACAGTTTGACTAGCAGCAGGAGATTAAAAAAGCAAAAAAAGTCCTAAAATCCAAGATAGCAGATGGTACATCTCAACTTGCATGCTTTAAGTAACAAGTATGTGCTTTGAAATGAAAAGAAGCTTGCACCTAAAATTATACTGTGCTGTCTGACTTCACAAAAAGAGGACATTTTGGGTTTGGGTTTTTTTTTTTTTTTTAAAGAGCACTTTTTTCTTTGCACTTCATCTAATGACAGCTTTGTTCTTCAGTAACTATTAAATGGCACTTTATATTTGGCTATCTGGATATCAGAGATGAGGACATAGCATTATTGCTTCATTTTGCCTGAATGTTTCAACTTTTTTTTTTTTTTT
>VXAL01013065.1:0-63078 GCA_013399475.1 Chauna torquata | reverse complement strand
GCTAAACCACAACAATCACTAACCAATTGATCATCCTGCACAACATCATGTACTTGACACCTAAACTTTTTGCTCTGTGCTAACAGACACTCACAGTACTACAAATTACACCATGTAAAAAAAAAAAAAAAAAAAAGGTGCATATAATCAAATTTAATCTATGGTTAAATTCCAGTGTAAACTAAATTTAAAATCTACAATTCTTCATTAGGCATAACTGAAAGTCACAATATAACTAATTCACTTTTATATTTAATCATCTAGAGAGGGAAAAAAAAAAGGCAGGGGGGCAGCATGCGAAATTAACCACTGCCACCGGCAGCATGAAGCATTCTCCATCCCGCTCTGTTATTACAAACGGCCTGTGACCAGACACCTCAGCTCCTGAAAGCAGAAGCTGCGGGCTGCAAGAGCTGTCTGGGACCTCAGGCTGCACCTCCTTCAGCGGGCTTGCAGGGAGCCAGCCGCAGCAGATCAAGCCGAGCGGGAGCGCAGCTGAGGCTCTTCACGTCCCAGGAAGAGTCTTCCTGGGGCACATCAGCAATGTGCACTAGTACTTCAAATGCCTTTTAGAAGAAAGATGCAATTAAAAGCAACCTTCCTTTCCTCTAAGACACCTCCAGAACATCTTTAATCTTCTCTGCTTTGGTGGCTTCCTGAGAAACACACTACTGCCAAGTATGCCTGGAGGTGGGAGTCCTTGTTCTCTTAATCTAAATATACTGTCACGAAATGTTTGAAAACTGCTACCTTAGCTGTCAGAATATCAAATACAGTACCCATCCTTTTTGTGCATTTCCCCCTTCTCCCCTTTACTACCCAGCGCTGGTTTCTCACCTTCTTGTAGAGAACAAATTGTTACTTTCGACATCTCTGCAACATCAAACTGGATTTCATAATCACTAACTTTCTAAAGTTTCCTATTTCTGATTTTTCACCTAAGGCAATGATCTTTATGAGAAAGATGCCAGGCAGTGGAAGTAAAAGCTAACCACAGCAATACATTTCAGAAAAAAAGGTTTTTATGGCAGTGGCCATGAATTCTAACTTTAACTTTCAAGAAGTGGTGGATGGAGTTGCAATGTTCCCATTTACAGAAATATCCAGTGAGCTTGATGGGGAGTAAATTTTAACACCAAAAAAGCTCTTTTTATCTGAGTGTATTTTAACCACAGGAACTGAATCCAGCTCCAGGAAACAGAGCTGTATACTGGTAACGGTAATTTAAGGTACTAAAAAACCCACAAGACAAGCAGAGATTTTTGTACCAAAAGCGTTGCTAATGCTTGCAAATTTGAATCTGAAGAACAGACACAAACCTTGCATTTCTGCCATTCTAAGACAATTTACTGAGTTATTAGCACAATCCTGAGAAATCAAAGGTGCTTGGATTACTTTTTGCCTTTCAGGGTAATTAGACAGCATTCCAGATGACAGTAACCAGGTGATCTCTATGACTTCAATGCATTAAAAAATGTAAGCATATATTGAAGTGCTTTCACAAATCTGGGCCTGGTTCAGATTTTGGGTCAGAAGCCAGCACAAGTTGGACTAGTAACTACTTCATGAGTTCAAGCCCAACAATGAAAGTTTATATATGCAGAATTTGTCGATCAATCAATCAATCAAGAAAAAAAAATCAGCAGGGAAATCTTTTGGTCCACTTCGTTCCTGCCACTGAATAGGCTTTTGGGTTGGCCAAAACTAAGTTCGGACTGGTCTCAGAAGTTGTTCTTTGGTGTGTTTTTCTGTTGTTGTTGTTGACTGGTTCATTTATTTATTTATTTATTTATTTATTTGCCTTTTCTGATGTACTCCAGCAAGTTTTCAATCAAAACCACCAGTGCAGCTAATTTGCAACATTTTCAACATAATCTAACATTGAATCACAACTGGAAACTGATCATAGTAAAGATTTCTCTTTGGAATATTCTCATTTTAAACTAACTGGAAATAATAGTATGGCACTAGCAAATGTTGATCCATCTCCTTAAAATAGGAAAAAAGGAAAGAAAAACTCACTCTTGAATCTTGTTCTTGTTCAAGAGTAGTAGAGACCTTAGACTATAAAAAGGCCAATGCAGCTAACAGCAGACAGGCTAAAACCTGGAGAACTTGTTCACACACAATAAATCCTGAATACAGAGAAAAGACTAATATTCAATTCTGAAATTTCCCAGTAAATCATCCTCTCTTCTGAGAAAAAAAACCAAAACCTATTGACAAAATTCTAAATCTATACTATAAGTCTAAATCTATACTAGGCAGAAAACACACAAACTTCTCTGTGGCACCAGTACATGAAATCAGTCAACCATATTATGTAGGGAAACATCCAAGTTTTACACCAAGTGTGTGCTGCAGTCCACAGCTGGCATAACATTTTTATTTCCAAACAGCTACATGACTGAATTGGAAACTTAAGCTGGAGACCTCAGTGAAGGAAAAGCTGTATGTCTACAGGGAAAATGATGAAATCTATTTGTCGTTCTTCCTTTTTTTGAAATAAATATTTTATCAGATTTGAATATCCCCCACTAGTGAAACTGTCTAATCTTTAAATACAAAAGATGAAAAGTTACACATAAATGCAGAAATTCCCAAATTGATTTGCAACTCTAGTTTGGAAGGTAATGACAAGTCGCTGTCCCTGTGAGTGCTACCTGATATTCTAATTTGTGCTGCTGTAGAGAATGATTAAGAAATTTTGACGACAATAAAAAATCAGAGGTAATCCCTGACCAGTTTTTAATGAAATTAAAAAAGAAAAATTTACCTGCTCTTCAGAAATCTCAGTAGGTGGAGGTGTGTCTGGATCAGATGGGCGATGATCTTGATAATTCGCATTCTGTCTATGACGTAAAGGAGGAAACAGTCTATTCCAGTTAATCATCCCACCCTGAAACCAGACACTGCTGTCAGTCTTTTCACAAAGAACTACAGATACTTTTAAACAAAATGATCATCCATCCCACATAATACAAAAGGCAAACATTTGCATAAAACGCTTACTTCAAACAACAAGAGCTGCTGTAGTCTTTCGTGAAGTCAGAAATGGGACCGGTTACTGCTTTACTAGCTACTGAAAGCAGTCACCGTAAACTCAGGAAGAGTGCTAGTAAAAGAAGGAAAGGATTGTCTGATTTCTTGCTAATGCTTCATGTTTCACATCCACTGTGAACAATTTGGTTTGCTGCAGTGATAGGTTTCTGCTCTCTTCGCCAAGAGGGATTTGTCTGGCAAGAGATGCAACAGCAGGTCCTGCAAGTGCTTTGCATGGGGAAAAGAGCGACAGAAAGAACTGAGGGGGGAAAGCAAAAATGCATTTCGTTGCATCCACAAAACCACATCAGGAAACTCAGAACACATGCTGTTGATCACAAGTCCAACTTGCAGGATACTTGTGATAGACTTTCCATGTCAGTGATTTCTTCAGTGACACGGAAACAACTGTTACAGACTGTCAGACTTACCTAACTTTAGTGTATTAAATACTACTGCAAAATCTGGCAGTATTCAGTGCCAAAACATTTTGTAGCTACATGGCAATAACATAAATACACAGCAGTAATGTAAGTATGGTGTAAATCACAGAACCGAAACTTTCTTTTAACAACTGGGCTTAAAGCCTTGTAACAGTAAGATGTTTAGAATACAAAGTACAAGCTTTATCATTGTCCAGGAATATTCCATCTTCATTTCATGAGCTTAAACAAACATTTCTGAAGGGATTTCGTATCACACCAGAACCTGCAAGTGAGGCAGAGCAGCACGACGCAACCGGTGTTGTCCTTTTCCTCCTCCCCTGCTCCCTCTGTTACTATGGAGAAGATCCCCCTCCCTTTCTGCATATATAGGACATGGACTTCCTTCCTCTAGTTGCTCTATTTTAGTTCTGTACTGTTGTTTCTCAGAAGACCTTCCTCTTAAGAGAGTTTTTTCTTTTCTTCTCTCCGCTAAGGCTCTTCCTGCCTTTATGTACTCCTAGAGCATTAAACGCTCTCTGCTCGATCAGATCAGCAGCAGTGGCAGCTCAACCTGCTCCTAGACAAAAAAATTTCATTTATTTAGTGTTCCTGCCCTTTCCTTTGTTTTCTTCCATTCTCTCCCAGAGAGACCCAGCCAGCCCAGACACCACAGGGGGCACTGCAATACACACTTGAAAAAGCATCTGGGCACCCATGAGATTTGACCCGCTAGCTTGTAAAGTGTTCCAGTCCCTTGTGTTACAGCGCTTTTTTCCCCTGTGAAGATGTGCAAGAGCTAGGAGTCATCACCAGTCTTCAATACATAGTTTCCACTATTAGCAATTTGGAGTTTAAAAAATTATTACGTATCTACGTTTCTACTTTGTATAAAACATTTGCTTAAAAGTCATGAGGTTTTATCTTGAAGGATTTCATGCCTTATGTTAGCCAAACAGTATAGTGCAGCAAAAAGGAGAATTGGTTTGTAGTTTAAACCCAGAGAGGGATTTCAGACCTACTACTGACACTGCTGCACTACTCAGTGGTATTGGAAAATCACATGTCCTGTACTTCCCCAACTATAATTTCCCCTAGCTCAGAATTATGTTGTTTTAATTAATTTTGATTTTCTGGAAGCCTACTAAGCTCTATAGTTCAGCAAGAACACTGAACTAATGCTGCTTTGCCTGTGTTTGTTCTTTTGCAAGACCGGAGGGGGAGAAAATAACACTTCCAAGAGTGATTCAAATAAAATTGGCAAATTGAAAAATGCCAGCAGGACCATGGCACATATTTTTATAGCACCAGGATTCATACAGAATGATGCATACGAAATATAAAATCTACAATAAATGTATTAATTTATCAGTATGCAGGTATATCTGAAGACTGAAATAAATGTGCCTTTCCAGCTGTGCTCTCAGCTTCACTACTGAGCTGCCTATTCCAGTTGGGTTTTGCATGCACCCTGTCCTGTGTGCTGCTGACATGTAACACTGCAAGGAGACCTGGCTGCCTCTTTATTCTAAACTTACAACACATTTAAAATTAGTGTGCACAAAATGCATTACCTGCAATATAAAATCCAGATTCCCTAATAAGTAACTGCTTAGTTTTGAAGGTTTACAATGGATAACTTGGTAAACTACAGATATGGACTGATGTATTCAGAACAGTTGCATGCAAACCCTTTCCCAGAAATAACAGAGTAGACAGATGAACAGAGCTGTGAAAAGATCTTTTTCAGTTGTCCTCAGAATATTTCAACTTCCTTTGGAAATTGTGACAAACATAACCCATATATCCAAAATACAACAAGTACTGAAGGCTTAAAGTCTTGATGCTATGTGAACATGGATGTTTAGGATTAATTCCAACTTACTCTGGATGGTCTACTTCTCAACTGTGCAATATTCACAGACTGCACCTAAACCATGCACGTTAAGATTCTTGATCCTTAATTGCAAGGAAATTGTTTCCCTTCATAGGCTTGCCTCTAATTATACACAATGGGCACCTACTAAGTTTGATTTAAAAGAGCAGAGATTCAGGGACCTGCAGCAAGAATTGGTACTGTGGCCAATCCCATAGGATAAAGACAGGAAAACATGAGAAATTGCTGCTAATGTCTCAGATCCATAGAAAGTGGAGATCAAGGCTGTGGATTTCCAGTGTGGACAGTGACTTTCAGATAACCTTAACTATCACAGCAGAAATACAGTAAGATCTGTTATTTTTAATTTGGCCCAAAGTGAACAGCAAAAAATGTCTTAAATGAACTAAAACTCTCAAATTCCAGTTAAAAATGTGCAGAGATTTCCAGATCAATACTCCACCTTGCCTCACAGAAATTATTCTGCAGATCTCCCCTTCACAATCGATGATAAATTCTGTATTACAGGGGCTTTTGACCATGCTAAGACACTTAGTCTGAAACAGGTCAGGAAGATTTTGCACGAAGATATCTAATTTGAAGAATTTATTTAAGCAATGCTTCTAAACCATCTGAGAGTCCCTGCTGGAGATGAGATCAGCAAACATGTATGCATTTTACAGAAGACTTGAAAAAAGTCTCTAAAGCTACATCAGCAGTGAATCCTGGCATCAGTACCAAACTGCGCAGATGATCTCACACACATCTCCTTAGCCTCCACAGGAGCCCTGTCTCAGATAACGGAGCTATCTGGACTGGTCCAAAACAGAGGCAGGAAAGGAGCTAACAACTAAGCAGTGAGGGTGACCAAAGGCCCAGTATGTAAGCTCCTCTCCTGAGCAGCACCCTCATGACAAGTGTCCATCAGTCTAATCCATTTAATGAAAGACAGGCAGTTCTTCTGTGATTCTGATCTGTCTGTTTACTATGAAAAGAATTAAGTTTAATACTAAATAGTTTGGGGGCTGGGACTTAACATGAGTCGGGACTAGGTAAGGTGGACGCAATAAACCTCCTATGTCCAGAGCCAGTTTCAACAACCGGCAGACTCAGGCTGTCTTGCACTGTGATTATCTCAGGTGACATTTTTCATTGCCCCGAATCTCAGGTGTCGGAGAGCAGCAAGTGCAGGCGCTGCTCCAACAGGAAAGGCAAGCTGAGTGCCCAGGTGACAACAAGCAAGCAGAGGCGGTGGCCTCACTGACGCTCGGTGGATTCCCACAGTATCCAAGCAAGAAGAGCAGAGCAGGTCTGGTGACAGTAACCATGCTCAGCAAAAAGTCCAGAACGCCAGGAAAATCCACAGCAATGAGGGAGATCTGAGATCAAACCTACAAGTCAAATCTGTGGGTCGGGATCTGGTGGGGCGGATGCACGGCTTGGCACATGCATAGCTACAAAGAAGCTCAGCAAGGACCAAGGGGAAGGACCTGAATTCAAAAGCGAGGCCCCAACAAGGCATCTCACAGACGTTTCTAACCACAGCTCTTTCTCACAAGTCTGCTCCAAGGCTGAAGAGCTGTACTGTGTCAGAGCTGGCCCTCAGCACAAGCAAACACAACCCCCTGGAGATCTTGTTGGTGCGCTGAAGGTCATGACATGGTCATGACATGATAAACCAACTCCTTCGCCCATTCAGTACTCTGGGCAGACAGAAACCACTCATCACGTTACCCACACAAAGGTAAGATTTCTTGTTCACGTCTGCTTTCTTAGTCCATATCACCCATGTCCAATTTTGTGAATGCTGTAAGATTTGCTGTAGCAAAAAGATTTTTTTTTCATATTTAATTTCTCCTCTGCTTCATTTGTTCTGGAGGATGAGAGGCTTGAGGAGGCCTCTTCTCTTCTTCTGGTGTTAAAACAGCACCAAGCTTACTGTAGTCAAGAGGCAAAAGGTTCACATCAACTTGCATATGTTGGTCCCAGTCCCTGCAGTGGGATGTTCTGAAGAATTTCTAGTCTCATTGCCAATCATCCTACTCATTTTCATGACATTAATGAGAAACTGCATTTCAGAAGTCCTGACTTCTGCTCCTCTACTAGAGAAAGATAATCACTGAAAAAAACCAGTCTACAAACTATCATTCACACAAATATTTTGTACAAATTGGTGGCGGGGCCCTTATTTCTACCTGCAATGAAGTCTTCCATGTGCCATCAGGAAAAACTCTTGACAAAAAGACTGCTTCATTAATTAGTTGAAGAGAAGGATGTTGGACACACTTAAGGAAAGGCCTATAAGCCTTTCCCGCTCCCTTCCTCCTAAGGTTGTAATTTTTTTTCTAAAAGAAAATTGCGGTTTCCTTTGATGTTAGTGGTACGAAGAATGGATGAATTGGTAGATGGTAAATTCTTTGTAGCTGTCTGACAGCAGACAAACATACCAAGGAGACTATTTTATCGAATTCCAATAAATCACTACTAGAAGTGGATTAGGAAAACACTGGTGATGTTGGAACTTCTGTTACAGGAAAACGACAAATCAGTCACAAGCTTCAGATGACCAAAGAACGAGATTTAGAATGGATTAGATTAAGGGAATGGGAAAATGACAGCTCTTCATCACAGAAAATGTTATAAGGAAATACCATATTGATGAATTATTCTTGGATAGCTGCCAGTGCTTTACATACTGAAGTTGTGCCTTGTTAGGTCATATCCTTGATTTTTTTTTTAAATGGCGTCTGGGACAACACTATTTACAAGGAAAGGATTATCCTCCTTTCCTACAGAACAAGACAGAGATACTCACACCAGTCTAGAGCTAGCAAAAGTCTCTGATTGCACTGCTTGCTGAAATCCCAGCTACACCATTTTTTTCATGTAATTTCCTTACTCTCTTTTAGAAAAGCCAGCTCTCCCTGTTTCCCATATACATACCTCCATGGTATATTCTGTAAAACACTTTTTACCCAAAGCTTGACAAATAAAAACGTATTACGGACAACTAACAAATATCCACTGAAGTAGCTACCACATGTGCACATATTTCAATTAGATTAATTTCACCAGAACTGAAAGAAAATGCTTTATAGAAGTCCTCTTGAAAGTGATGCATGTGGTTAAGATATTTTGATAATGTTATCTCATACATATGGTTAATGCCAACTCGCCATCTGTTTGCACAAACAGGAAACACCTCCTGATATCTGTCCTGTTCACCTTTTCTTAACACAACAACCACAGCGAAAGAAAAAAAAAAAAAAAGGAAATTGCTTTGCATTTCATCTTTTAAAGTAACACTTTTTAGAGTTTGCTACTCTGTACAGGAGCCATTACTTGGTACAGGTATAAATGTTGTCTTCCTTCATATAAAACTTCATTTAAAAAATATCTAATATACTGAAAACAAAAGACACTTACTTGCTTTTCAGATGTAGTTTTTTGTTAGAATTATTGACTCCAAAATATGCTTTCTGATAATATAAACAAAGAAAAAGTATGGTCGTGAATGACAACCTGATACCTGCTGCTTCAGTAACTGAACACGGTGTAAGAGTGATCAATGGCAATGGTGAAATTTCCAGTGGACTTATTAAAATGTCTAGCCTCTTTTTGTGAGGTCAAAACTCTTCTGGGGGTTTATTTCATCTATAACTTTTTTTCTTAAGCTTTAACAGCTTCCTTTTTTGAAAGGGGCTAGAAATGTAACTACATTAGTGTTGTGAGCATCACTTGTAACGATGGAAAGAATTTTTCACCAAGGAAAGTAATCCAGCAATTTCTAAATGTATTCCAATTTCCTCTGGAAATTTATGCTACAGACAAGTCTCTTTAGCCAAGAGGCTCTGTCTCCAGCTCTTATTTGCTGCATCCTGAACTTTGATGTCTGCATTCTCCCAGAGGAGCTCGTGTGTCACAGAAGTTCACAAATCCACATGTGGTCTTTTCTGAAGCCTGATCAGCTATTTCCTTTGAAATCTAGGAGGAACACCTTAATCTGGCCTCTGAGGCTGCCTGAGAAACAATGGCAGGGACTTCAGCGCAGGCACAATGCGTTCACAGTAGCAGAAGCCAGAAATGCCAAGTGGCAGGCACATCTGCGCCTTGAGAGACGAGGTGGGAGCGGTTGCTTCTGCTGCACTGTTCAAGGGACGTGTACAGAGTTTTGAATGCTTCCTAGTGTACTCACGCGTGCCCAAGCATTTGGCCCTGTAGACTGCTTGCCACACACAACAGGAAGGGGTGCTGTTATATGACTCAGACACGCAACTGGCTGGTAGTAAGTGAAAAGCTGTGAAGGTGCTCCCAAAAACTGCCAGTTAGCTCAGAACACTGAAAGTCAGGCTGCTCTGTGTTCAGCCCATTACAGTGGGGTTAAATACCTATTCTGCAGCAAACTGCACCACCATAACATTCACTTTTCAGTACTGCTGTGATGCAGTAGCTCAGCCGGAAAGCAATGGATCGCTATGAAGAAAGATATCTCGTATCTGTCAGAAGCTGAAAGACGGCATTTTCAGGAACTGATTTTATTCGTTCATCCAACATCAAGGAAGCGTTGAGCAGGATTCTCAGACTTTGTTTGCACTAATAAATGGGAATTTAGATCTTTTCTAAGCAGGAGAGACAAGGCTTCGACCATCTTTTCAAAGCACGTCCTTTTGCAGACTTTCTGGCTTCACTCTTGCTTGCTTCCTTCAGCTACTCTTTATCCAAACTGGGCTCTGCGACATCACAGATGTGGTCACAGCTGCATCAGCTGTCAGTTGTAATCATCACCTGAATTTTAAAAGGATGAAATGATATGGTGCTGTTCTTACATTGGGCATTCAATACTTCCTGAGTGAGATAATCAGGGTGTTGGGGTCCAGTCTGCCAAATGCTGAAGGTAGGTCCACCAGCATGAACACTAAGTCTGGACTTAAGGAAACAATCTGTTACTCCATTTTAGATACTTTACCCAAAGCAGAGGCAGTTCTAATCCTTTCTACAAGGCCCTCTGGATGCTGACTGGTGATATGTGACTTACTCAAGCACAATGATTAGATAGATAATCCCTCATTCACTTCCTGTGCACAAACCTTTTCAAACATGAATAAGTAGAGGTCAAAACAAAAGTGCGAAATCAGAGTTGCAAAACTTTTCATTTGAGAAGCTGAGCTAACAAACACTGGGCACAAAGAAAACTCAAAACCAAATTCTCCAACACACTAGCATAAATACATACTGGAGTACAGAAAGGGCCAGTCTGTGATCATGCAGAGAAAAAAAAAAAAGATTACCATGCCATTTTGGGAGCAAAGATTCAGGTTCTGTCTTAGGTTGCAAATAGGAAGGGCTTCCATTTGTTGACATCCCAATGTCAACATTCAAGGTGACATAGTGGCAATACCACTTGGGAAAACATTCATATTTATTGTGCCTCTTAGGCTTTAAGAAACAATCAGTAACACATGCCTACGGTTGTTACATGCTATTATCAAGAGTTCCAACCAGAACACCTGGATACTAAGATGGACCACATACAACTAAATGACACACTTCTTGTGTACTACATGATATGAAAAATGACACTAGGAAGGAGAAACGGCTTCCAAACAAGACTCTCTCAGTGCAGATGAAGGATAACAGAAAAAGTCTTAGAATCCACTGACACCTCCGTCCCAAAACTGGATGCCTTATTTGGGCCACATTTGAAGCTACAGATGAAAGGACAATAACAGCTAAAATGAAACCTGCCTTCTGTGAACAGGAATAGATCAAGCAGCAGAGAATTAAGTGCTTTGGAAATGCTTGGGGAGATTTGTATGCCAGGAGATTTTTTTAAGGGAGAGTGCCTCAAATTAAATTGTCAGAGTAAGAGAGTACAGAACAATCACGTAGGAGAAGAAACATAATGTATTTCTCAAAAATTACTTGCTTTGAAATAAAACCGTATTTTGCTTTAGGAAGCTATCCAACCATTGCTTCTGTGGGGAAATTGATTACAAATATTAGATTAAATTTAGTCAGTATCTAAAGGCTACTGCTCAAAAGCCCAGTCAGACAGAAAGAGAATTGTATAATTCCAGTCCAAGAAAAAAATGATAGCTCAATATGTGAGCAGGGGTGCTACTAAGGAGTAAGAGTCAGAGACAGTTAGCCTTGTGACTGTGACAACTGGCTGTAAATGAGATATATTCAGCTTATTCTAGTAGTACTACTAGTGTCTGTCAGCTTGTGGAATTGCTGATTTCCATGAAAAAGATGGAAAAATTAAGTGGGTCTGTAAAGGAAATCATCATAAACTCATTACCTGGATTGGCACCTTGGAAATTCAACTTTTTAAATGATTTCACACCTAGAATCCATGAAAAAGTTATTCAAAAAAAGAAAACAGAAATACCTAAATAGCAGTGGGTTATCAACTGCTGCAATAATGTTATTGAAATGAAGCAGCAAAAAAACAGAGTTCACACATGCCAACATCAGCAGTATACACAATTTTATACTCAACAACTCCTAAGCATAAAGCTCCCCTTTTGAAATAAAAACAGGCATTATCCTCAACATAAAGAAAACATTAAAACATCACCAAAAAAAAAAAACCCACAAGATTTGAAAACACCAGAAAAATGTCAAAAAGTAAAGGATGAGTTAAATGCTCACTGAGGTCTAAATTTAACCACAATGATTATTGCTGCAGTCTATCTGCTTCATTGGTGGGCTGGAATAAACCCATGAATCTCTTATTAGAATTCTTTAAAACATGATGTCAATTCTGTACACACATATGTGAGCTCAAGGAACTTTTTTATCCTATGGGTACCTTATGTATAGTTGTCTTTGAAGTTTATGGCAACATTGTAAAAGGCAGTTTCTACTCAGTTATGTCACAAAATCCCAGAGTAGCCTTAGGTAACATATGTTAGTTGGAATGGAAACCTAATTAGAGAAAAAGACTTTGCATAACACTGGGCTGAAAATCTCACCCATTTATTCAGGTAAAGTTGTCTGGTAGATTCTTTCCTGACAGTGATACATACATCTGTGGGTCAGTATGAACAAGCTCTTTCCATCCAAGGTTTTGGCTGTGAGAGTGAGAGTTTACATGGACTTGGCAATGTGTAAAGGTTGCAGGGCATCTTCAGAGCTGAAGAGGTCTCCTGAAGCACTTGTTGTTGGTACTCAAACTTCTGAAGTTATTTGAGAAGACTTCGCCAAAGTGGTATCTCTCAGCATCAACGTGAAAATTAAAGAATATGTTCAGATCTGGTTCTTACACTTCTTTGAGAAGGCAGAAATGGACTGTCTGCGAGTATATTCACTGAGGGATTTTCTTCTAGCATCATTAATGAGGACAACATTCCTGAGGAGGAATTCTTGTCCTAGGAAAGTCTTTGCTCCACTAAATTCTGTTTTCCAAGGTCGGAAGTTTACCACTTAAATATAACCAAAAGGTAAATGACCAATCTAGCCTCACAGTCCTTAGTTCACAAAATATGAACGCTGCACATTTCTCAGGATACGAGACACGCCGTAACAATAAAGACACTCAATGCATCTCCCTACAGAGCATCTCTCCAGTGTCCCTGGAGGAAGACATCTAGTGAATGAACAATTAGGGGAAGCCACATTGTTACAGACGAAGTCTGGTCTTTGCAAGCAGAAGAATCTCAGATAGAGATGCCATGTGATATGAATCAAAGGGGTCTCTGGCCTCACTGGAAAATAACAGTAGTTGGAACAGACAAACAAAAAGACAGGAGGGAAAAGACCAAAAAAAGCTTAAAAGTGGAGGAAGGGGCAGAAAAGATTTTCATATACAGTTGTAGGCTTATCACACAGCCTGGAGCACCCTGGGGAAGCTCTTTTCTGAGCCAAGAAAGTTAAGAGAAACCAAGAAGCAGGCAACACAGTGTCTTTAACATGCTCAGCATGAATGAAGGAACAAATGTCTGTGGACACAGAAAGCATTTTTTCAAGATGAAGGAGCGACGGTTCATTCTCTGCACCTCCCCCCCCCGAATGGGCACAGGGATGAGCACTCAAAGGAGAAGTGGTATTTTATTACCAACAGAAGGTGCCGACCACCTTTTCTGCAATTTTCCACCACCTTCCTGTATCCCATATATCTGCCTTTAGTGATAACAGTGATGCCAACAGCACCTAGGCACGGGCTCCTCCCTCATCTATTTGCAGTTTAGTTATCTGCCAGCCTCCCTCCAAGTTTCTCAATAGGAAGTGAAAGTCAAGTCGACTCCCTGCTAGCACACCGCTGCACAGATGCAGCAATTTCTTCCCCTTTCCCACCAGGCCTTTCATTTGGGTTACAGAAAGACAACCTTTAGAAAAATGCTGGGATATGAAACAGATTAAGAAATAGAAAAGTCAGGAGAGGAAGACCAAAATGTTCATTGATATTACAGTCTTGAAAGGATAAAATAGTGCCCAAAGACATTAACTACATTCTGTCCTGAGCGAGAGAAAGGCGAGAGGCATCCACCCCTTCAGGATGCCTCATGGGTAAATGATGACTGACAGGTAAGACGCGATGGGAGAGAACTTCCTCCAAAGTAAAGAAGGATGTTGCAGAGGAGCAAACACAGAGTAAGCGAAACAATGGAGAAGAAGGGGAAGAGATGAAAATTTGGGAGGAAAATGACAGAGTGTGGAATGAAAATGTGAAAATGATATGAAGGAAAAGAAAGAGATCACGTTTACGGGAAAAAAGGAAAACAACAGGACAAATTATTTAAATAAGAAAAGAGGACTGACGAAAGAGTGGGAAAGAAAAGAATTAAGAAACTAAAGTTTAAAAAGCAGTAACAAAATAGCAAGCTGGTATTTTTTGAGGGTCTGAATACACATGGCACGCGTTTTATTTCACTGCCTCAAAAGGTGGATGGAGGTGATGTTCAGTAATTCTCTGTTTGTGACAAGTTCACCAATTCTCAGGATTATCCGTGGAAGGAAAAAAAGAACAGAAAGTTTTCACCATGCACACCACCATCTGGTTAAGGACCGTATCCATAGCAACTAGAAAGCAAGACAAAAATCAGTCACCATGAAACCACACTCCCCTGAGAAACCAGCAACGTAAGATAATTTCTCAGTTTCTTACAACACATACAGACACAGTACTGCTATACATTTCAGGGCTAAATCAAAAAGAGGTACATAAGTAATGAAGCTGGTGGTTTATGTTCAGGTTCTGCCACTCACTAAACCTCCTCCTCGAAGTTATGAGTGTCTGGCAGCCCAGCAGTCACACACACACATCTCTGCTTCAGACTCCTCCAGACCAGAACATTTCTTTAAGAGAAAGACTGGGGAAGGTAAAGCTCAAAGAATTGCCAGCAAAGAAATTCTGTTGTTTTGTCTTCTGTCGAAAACATCCAAAGTAAATTCTGGTTTGGATAAAAGAGCTCAGCAAACAGTAGAAGAAAAAGATAGAATTCTTTACATTTTAGAATCTTAGAGCTATAGTAAAAACAACTTACGAGAAAGTTTTTTTCCCTGTTTTTTTCCCTGCCTTTTTTATTTTTAAGCTTTTCCTCTTTTTGAGTTGACTCATCAGACTCATATTCTTCAGAATTTCTCATAAAGACTTGAAGAGTAAGCTTAGTACAAAAAGTGTCTAAGAAAGGGACCTCTTTATGGGGCCAGAAGAGTTCGCCACATTCTGTAGGACAATGGAGCACTGCTAAAACCACACATCATGTTCTTGTGTTCTTCCACATGCTACTGACATGCAGGAATTGCACTGGCTCTTCTCAAACAGATAAACTGAAAGAGTAAAGGAAAACGCAGAATGAGCAGAGAGCGTTCCCAAGGGGCAACTAAACAAAATAGTTGCACAATGGTGTGCAGCAGAAAGTTGAAGTTCCCTTCCCTTGCCAAATAACATGGAGAGAAAATGTTAATTTATCTCGCCTATGGCGTATTACCTATGGACAGCATATTGGGATGCCACAACTTTGCACAACATTCTCCTAGAATATAACTCAAAGCTGTATTTGATGACCTGACTGATACACTTTACAGCTTTTATTATTTTCAGTTTCACAAAAAAATCTCCCAAAGAAACTGATCTGCATTCTTTACCAGCCTCACTCCCACAGGTAAAATTATCATCAAAATTCCATCTGTAATGTAATCTGTTCAGCACCTCTGTGTTCAAATTACACCTTTCCAAGCCTCTAAAGGCAAAGGAATCGCACAATTACAGCAATCTGGAAAACTGTTTTCAATTTTTTAAATATTATTTTGAGATTTAAATTAGCCTGGTTTTCATTTTTTACCACTACATCTCAACAGTTGTGAATGACACTTTTCGTGATTTAGTTGATATCCAGTAAATTCTGTGAGTCATAAACAAAGCCTGGTAAAAGCTTTCATAACGCATCTTTTCTGAAGAACCTTTCTGAAATGCTCACATATTGAGTCCATTGCCTTCTGCTCACTGGTTTCACAGTTCAGCATTATCAGATAACTAAATGCTGCACTAAAGTTAAAGGCCAATCGTGAAGGCAACGTGAATGAGTTTCAGCAACTTGTAAGGTGAAGCACATCACTGCTGTTCAAACAATGCTCATTTATTTTACTTAAACCCCTCCACCTTTTTAAAAACTCTATTTGAAGTCAAGTACGAAAAGACATTCTGCCACCTTCATTGTTCATAACCCAAGGAAAGGAGATGATAGTAAGAAAATGTTATCGACTCTTATCATTTACCATCCTGAACTTTATTACTGTTGCAATTAAAAATATATTATAAAGATTGTCTTTAATAACTGGTAATTTCTTCCTCTTCCTATGTGAAGAAACATAGCTGCCCCCTTCACATCAGCTTGTGGTCCAATCGACACTTTCAATGTATTTTCTAATGCAACAGTGACATTCAAGAACTGAGTAATTTCTAGCTCAGTTCTTCTGTTAAAACTGATTCACGTTCTAGTGTGAATAGAGAAAAGTAGATTAGAATTTTTCCAACTGAGGAACAATTTCATCAGACTGAAGTGTTAAGAAACTAAAGAAAACAGAATTCCAGGGACTAGAAACAAAGATTAATACTCTAGTTGCTGGCCAAAGATAAAGCTTCATGCCATCATGCCTCTAATTCTGTCAACATATTAATGTAACATAGCTATATCTACTTGCACTACGTTACCACAAATATAATGAGAACTTGTGTATCAGTACAGAGCTGCGTTTTAGGCAGAGGAAACTCAATAAAGACCTCAAATTGTTAGGCTGTAATAAAATTATGAGCAATGTATGCTCACATAGAGCAATGCAAGGCCCATGTTGTCTGCTAGGTTTGATAGAGTGGTAACGTATTCTTCTATCGTAATAGGAAAAAGTAAACTGAGACACTGCCTGCCTTGTTTTACTGCCCTACAACACAACGTATGTGAACACCTGCATGTGCTGCCTTGACTAAAACAGAAAATAAAAAGGCTTTTTTATTCCATTCCGTAAGGAAATAAAACAACAGCATTAATCACAGCAAAGAGAAAGTCCCTGTGGTTGACCTCTGTAAGAAAGTTAGAGAACAGAATTTCTGAACTTTCTTAAAGAAGCAAGCCTTACTCAAATAATACTTACAAATAAAGGAGTTATGTAGACAATTTTCAATCTCTGAAAAGGATGCTAACCATACAAATACTCAGAACGGTCAGGAGCATTACGACTTCCTAACTTTCAACAATGGCTCTTACCAAAGGCCAAGGAGAGGCAAGCACTTTACCACTCAGCATCATTTTTGGTGAAAGAATGCCAGAAGTACTGATATCATTACAGGATCGTCTGACATTCTGCTTATATCTTGTGAAGCAGTTTTAACACACAAAACCATATAAACACCTAAATGGCCATTAGCAGTACAACAGTGTATGAAAGATCAATTGAGAAGACTATATCAAAAAGGAACCAAAAATATGTGTGAACCAAAAATTAATTTTTCCCATTATGTTCACATAATCCTTACAGAGCGTATATCAATACCTGCTGCTGCCTTTGTCGCCTCATTTGGGCAACCTGAGACATCATGATTTGACGATCCAGTAGCTCCATTCTCTGCTGCCTCTGGATGTCGACTGTTGCTCCCATTCCCACTCGAATTTCATTCGTTGGTTCCGCAGATGAGAAGATTGGCTCAAGAGTCCAGGAAAATATCTTTGCTACCCAGCTGGGTACACAAAGAATTCGATGAACTTTTAGTATACTGCTATTGTAGCAAATCCCAGAAATCTAAAAGCAAAAATGAAATGTTAAAAAAATGAAGCCTTTAAATACAGCAAATATACTTTGTACTTAGCTACAGATAGCAGATGATCTTTCTATTTTTTAAAGCAGCTTTTATTGTATTTACCCAGAGTCCTCAGTCAAGAAACAAGAACAGGGGATTTCTTTACCTCCAACTTCCTCACAACTACAGACTACTATCTTTTAAAATCTGTGTACTGTATTTTCTGTGACTCAGAAAGTTGCTCGGGATTTTTTGTTTGTTTCAGAATTTGAACTCAAACCAAGCGACTGTTTCTCAACCACATTAAAAATCAAATAAAATTCTGATTTCTAGTAAAGGCACTGGTTGGGATAGGCTGCATGCTGACGTGAGAAGATTAAGGCTGCCCTTGAGGATGCTGAAGCATTGTAAACATTCCTTAACAAAAGCCAATCCCCCTTATGGTTTCTGCTCCCACCCCCAAGTCTCCCCTTCTCATAAAGACAAAAGCAAAACAGATGATATAAAGTTAAATCTAAGAGTATGCACAGACTTAGTCCAATCTGCCTTCTAGGAGAAAAAAAAATGAAGAACAGTTCATTAAAAACTGACACTGAAGAAAGCCAATCTTTGTGGTGCCCTTCTTTCACCTGTAAGAAAAAAAACCACACTCACTGTGTTCACGCTAATGCTTGACTTCAATTTATTCCAGATTCAGAAGGAGCAACAGAAATCCGTGTGTCCCAGGATGATCTACAGTCATCACTCAAGCACCATTTTTAATCCCTTTATGAAGCTCCTGAGCTCCATGTGGTACAGCATGAAGGCCAAAGTTCTTATGCAAACTCTGTCATTCTGCCTTACGCCACGTTTCAGTATTTGTGACTATTTATCATCTGCTATGCCACAAGAACTATGCTATGACAGCAGAGTGAAATGAACAGGAAGAGATATGAACCCCAAAAAATCCATAAATGAAACAGACTCAATTAATGCAATTACTTTAAAAGCAATGTAGAACCTCCACATCTGGGTTATGTATTTATTTGGGGATATATATTTTTATCTCACTGACATTTGTATAAACATACAGAAAGTATTTCATTGCTGCATATACAAAGGGAGATGGTTTAGGAAAAGGTAATATTATTTGAAAGGGGGATATTTTTCAGATTATTTACAGAGTTATTCTTAATTCTCCAGTGAGGTAATAAGACTTTTAGAATAATATATTAGAGTTCTGCTTAGGAAACACTGACTTTCTTTTTATTCTGTCACCTTTCATGACTGCTCTTGGGGTTGTATATAGCACCAAACACAAGCTACAGCTCTAAAATGAGAAAGAATAAGCTCAGACTACCCTTAACCCCTTATCTGTGGGGAAGGAGGTAAATGGGATGGGATAAAAGGAAGGGCATTATCTCTGGCATCTTAGTGAAGGCTGCCTTTAACAAAAATTTTCTATATTTGAAGAAAAGTCCTGACAGGACTTCAGGAATGACAGAGCACTGGACCATAAGCTTCTTGATGACCTCAGAATTTCTCTCCTCAGCTCTAGTGAAACTGTTCCAGAGGACTGCAAGCCCACGACCAAAACTTGCGCACGTCAACTGGGAACTAAGAACTATAATCACCAATGAATAAGTAAGTGGAGCAGTATTCATATCACTTGTGTGACTCATCTACTTTTGACATGCAGTACTTTATGTACCTACCCAGCAAGTAGGTCCCTCAGAAGCTAACCACCTGGTCCCAAGAGAATTAGTATATACAGGCTGCTCACTCAAAAAACCCTAGATTGTATGGCTACCAGGAGGGTCATTTTTTTGGGAGTGAGAATTACTGAACCTGGTTGCAAATATTATGTATAATTTAATCTCATCATTTCTTAGATGCAAAATGCTCAAGCAGCACCACAGCCTCCAAATTACCTTCCTTCCTCCCACCCTGTATCATTAGGCTACAGAGCCAGGCTCCCTCTTTGGTCCTAGAAATTTTGCATTCCTGGTTGCACAGATGTAACCAGGCAGGTAAAGGCAGGGGAGAGAAAGACAGCTCCCACTCAAAATACTTTGTCTAACACCACACCAACATTCCCTCACCTCTTCTAGATGTCCTTCCCAGCTACTGATCTCTGCCCACTCTTATCACCTACAGCCCTTTGCTAAGCTCTAATGTTTTCAGGGCACTGTAAATCTTCAAAGAGTTCAGAAAGTCACAAGAACAAAACAAAGCAAGTGGTGATAGGAAAATCTACATCTCCCTGAATGTATGACAAATCTTGACACGTGTCTGAACACATTAACCACAAACAGAATTATTCTCATATCAACTCAAGATAGAAAATACAGCAAACAAGATAGCAGCAGCGTGTCTTCAGTGCCAGTACTCTGGGACTTGTTTATCTCAGAAGGGGAAATGTACTGCAATCACCAACTAGTAGCTGCACCAGTAGAAGCATTCTCATATTCCTCTAAGTAGAGACACCTAGTCATTCAAGAGAAGTTAATCAGAAGAAAAGGCTTTATAAGGCTAAAGTTTAGGGACACCACTACAACGGAGAATGGTCAAGCCGCAGCACTAAGTGTGAGACTCATACACACGGCTCCTACCTCCCTTCCCAGCTTTACTGAGCTCACTGGAGTAGCACAGCTGGTCTACAGCCAATGCACCAGTTGCAGAGGGCTGTCTTCTCTCTCCTTGCTGCTCCCCAACGGCAGACTAATGCCTTGGCCCCTCCCTGTCCTGTTTTAGACAGAAACTCATTGCGTCACCCAGACCTGTGGACTTCTGTGCTCACAGAGCAGAAAGTCAAGAAGTCTGACAATATAAAGTTCACAGTAAAATCCGAAATAAAAAGCACCTTGTGAAGGAACAAGACAGACCTGTTTATCTGTATACCTTCTACGTACAGTTGCCAAGAAACTTACTGTGGGCTAATAATTTTGCAGGGCAATCGCATGAGACTGCAATTCCTTCTAAGTATAAAGAGATGGGAGGACAGACTCAGCTGTGAAAAGCACTAAGTGTACACTGTCTAAATCAACCTTGTAACCTAAAATTTGCTAGGACTTCGGTGTTGCTTCCCTGCCTCTCTCCCTTGATTTACTACTCCAATTATAAAGCTATTAGATGGAAGTTTAAGAAACTTTAAACGCTGCGCTCAGTTTTAACAAATTTTCAAGAAGTTTCATCTAGTGAGGAAGAGATATCTATTTGCATATTTCCAATAAACCCAAAATGGAGCTATTTGTAGTTAAAATAGGTCTTGTGATTCAGTCTGGCTTAGTGTCATATACCCATCTTAATGTCAAGTATTTCCAAAGGACTTCCTCTTTAGCTGGTTCATATGCAGAACTTGGTATGTGTCATTTAAAAAAAAAAAGCTTTGACGAAGTATAAAGTTACTTTTTATGCCATTTTTTGTCACAGATGTAGTGAATTTCTAGTGTTTAAGGCCTAAATAAACCAATTTTGTTTATTAAATGAAGAGAAGATGATTTCATTATATCCTAACTTGAACACTATACATCGGGTTAAAGGGCTACTTCCCTCAAATAGATGAGCATCCAGAGTGTTTTAGGCTCTAAAAAGTCATCAAGGAAAGACATTGCAGTTAAATTTGCACTGTTAAAATGGACAATTTTTGGCTGGTAACATGAAATCCACCTTAGTTGTTTTCTGGTAGTCATACCATCATAACATACAACCTCAGCCAACATATCATATCAAGCAAAATCTAAGCAGAAAAGATGGGAGTATGCTGGAGTATGTCTGGTGCACTACAGAAAAAAAAGCGTGCCTACATTTTTTCTGTTTCTTAACACCATGGCTCACTAGTGGTCCTTCACATGAAATTTCTTAACCTCTTCCCACCCCTGTAAGAAAGGCCAGCTTCCCCTCCCCTTCCCTCATGTCACTCCGAAGTCGTACACTTTTAAGAAAAAGGAAGTAGCTGTGGTTTCTCTTTTCCATTAGGTAAAGCAAACATGGAAGCTCTCCAATATTTTACATGACAAACACACATATGCTCCACTACTAAATGAGATATTTTAAATCTTTTATTTGATTAACTTTAAAAAAGAAAATCAAACAAAGAAACAGTAGGCAGACTGGTGTCAAAAGTTATGTTGAAAATTATTTTGCCTAATGGTGAGAGCTTGTCAGCAAATGCTCAGTTATTTTGGTCTGAATAATTTAAATATATTCATCATATGTATTCTAGACTTGTTTTTTTTCAACAAATCAAAAGCAAATAACAGTATTCTTAAGGTGAAGAGACGTTTTTACACCTATTCTATCTGCTTTATCCTTAGTATGTTCCTAATTCTATAAAACTACAATAAAACAAGGGGTTAAAGTTTGTGTCAAGATTCTGTATTTACCTTGATCAGAGTAACACACCATTTATCAAACCAAGACAGATCGTGTGAAAACCACCCAACAAATAAAATCACTGCATATGTATTTTCAACTTGTAGTTATAACATGCAATATAATTGTAACATAACAGATTATTAGTCATTAAGAGTATAAAGAGCCTTTTGTAATACTTAGCTTGACAGAAAAATATGACTCTAACAATAATACACTAATTTTCTTCAGTTTCCTTCCCATCTGACTCAGGGCTTATAGATTTCCTGAAGATCTTGATTTTTTTTTTTTCTTCAGAGTCCACCAATGCTATCTTCATTGGCCAAATGCAATCATTATGGGATCTCAATCATTCTTTGTGTATATGCAGGCATAGATGTACTGCCACTTCAGTGCAGTGTATCTACCCTTAACTTGTATTTGTGACCTATGGATAGGTTCCCTTGGGTTGCTGGTAGAGTTCTACAGGCAATAGTCATCATAGTGTTAACCAAACCTCTTTACATAAAATATCATGATTGCATTTATCTGCCCCAATGTAGACATCTACAACTTAAAAGCCTACACATGAGTTAGCAGTTTAAAGTTGGTTTTACAGTCAACAAAGAGAAACAGGTGTTGCTGAGATTTGACTCGTTCTATTGCAGAAGTCTTCAAAGTACACACACAGCTGAATTACTCTTGCAGATTCCCTCTATAATCAATGAAGAAGTAGGTGCTTCTAGGACACATCTCATCCTAAGCTAACTGCAGTGTTGTAATCATAATGATGTACATGCACAGGCTAAGAAAGGTTGCTAGAAGCAATACGCTTCTTACTGAACCAACTGGCACAACTGACAAAGCAGACCAGATTTGGGGCACACTAACTCTTCCTCAGATCTGCTACAGAAATTGAAAACTTCATACTGAATTACAAACTGAAAGCTAAAATCCATTTTCCTACAGGATCTCAGAAGTCACGGATATAAAAGAGAGAGTATCTTATGACACATCATTACCTTCTCCTCTCCTTTCCCACTACTTTCTCCTTCTTCCAGAACTGGAAATATCTGCATCCCCCCCTCCACAACAAATATGATGTCACTTCCACACTAAGATCCCCTGTATGCCAGATGACTCGATTATTTTTCTTCTCAGATGCTTTAACTTATGCAGGAGTAAATGTTTTCAGCTAGGTGTTTACACATAGCTGTCCAGACATGAACAAGTTGTACAAGCTCCCGCCACAAAGGAGATCAAGTCAATACAGTGAGCTGAATGTAGAGACATACATCTCAAAGCCAGCCACTGTGGTGGTTTTACCCAGCTGAGCAGCCGAACTCCACCACAACCGCTCGCTCACTCCCCCTCCTCAAAGGAACAGGGGGAGAAAATATGATGGACAAGGGCTCAAGGGCTGAGATAAGGACAAGAAGGTTGCTCACTAATTGCCATCACGGGCAGAACAGACTCAACATTGCGAGATTAATATGATTTATTACTATCACGAGCAAACTAGAGCAGTGAGAAACTAAAAACAAACTAAAAACACCTTCCCCCCATCCACCCTCTATACGCGTAGCAGTTGTTCGGGAGGACAGACGTCTTCATAATGAGAGCTCCTCCTTCAGAGGTTCAGAGCCCGAACCTCCCCTGTCACAGCTCCATGCCGTTCCCTCGGGTCCTGTCTCTGTCACCAGAGAGAAGAGATCAGTGCCTGCCCCTCCGCTCCCCTCGTGAGGAAGCTGCAGGCCGCCATGAGGCCTCCCCTCAATTTCCTCTTCTCTGGCTGAACAAACCAAGTGACCTCAGCTGCTCCTCATACATCTTGCCCTCTAGACCCTTCACCATCTTTGTAGCCCTCCTTTGGACACTCTCTAATAGTTTCATGTCCTTCTTGTACTGTGGTGCCCAAAACTGCACACAGTGCTCGAGGTGAGGCTGCACCAGTGCAGAGCAGAGCGGGACAATCACTTCCCTCGACCGGCCAGCAATGATGCACCCCAGGGTATGGTTGGCCCTCCTGGCTGCCAGGGCACACTGTTGACCCATATCCATTTTACCATCAAACCAGAACCCCAGATCCCTTTCTGCAGGGCTGCTCTCCAGCCTCTTGTCCCCCACTCTGTACATATAGACAGGGTTGCCCCTTCCCAGGTGCAGAATCCGGCACTTGCTCTTGTTGAACTGCATGTGGTTGGTGATTACCCAGCTCTCCAGTCTGTCTAGGTCTCTCTGCAAGGTCTCTCCACCCTCGATAGAGTCAACAGCTCCTCCCAATTTACTGTTATCTACAGAGTTCTACAGCATCCAGATCATTTATGAAAACATTAAAGAGAACGGGTCCTAAAATGGAATCCTGCAGAATCCCACCAGTGACTGGCTGCCACCCTGATATAACCCCACTTACTATAACCCTTTGAGCCTGTTTGTTCAGGCTCAGATTGTTCACCCACCGTATTATGTATTTGTCTAGCTGTATGCTGGACATTTTGCCCAGAAGGATACTGTGAGAAACAGTATCAACAGCTTTGCTGAAATCCAAAAAGATTACAACAGCTGGCTTCCCTCGGTCAACTAGATGAGTAACCTTGTCATAAAAGGAAGTTAAGTTCCTTAAACAGGACTTTCCCCTCGTGAACCCTTGTTGGCTATGACCAATGACTGCGTTGTCTTTCAAGTGTTTTTCAGTAACTCCCAGAATAATCTTCTCCATGATTTTACCAGGCACTGAAGTGAGACTGACAGGCCTGTAATTACAAGGGTCTTCTTTCTTGCCCTTGCTGAAAACTGGGACAACATTTGCCAGCTTCCAGTCGACTAGGACCTCTCCAGATTCCCAAGACTGTTGAAGTAGGTTTATCTTAATCACCATTTATAATTACACAGTTACATGGAATTCAAGGAAGACCATACTCTGACATACTTTGACACTGACTTAAGATCTATGTGAGACTAAATGTGAAATACTTGACTGGAGGATGAAGAAGGATATATGGCAAGATATGAATGTGGAGGTAACTGCACGCTACATTATAAGACTGTTCAAAGATACTGTTGAAGAAATTTGGCTCATATTTAATGCTAATGTTAAGTACATAGAAAGGATGATATATTAAGTGTGAATACTGCACTGAAGGGAAATAGAAATCTTTCTGAAATCCCTTCAAAACATTTTTTAAAAAAACAAACAGAGTTCTGTGAGGCTTGTTCAAAATCACTGAAGAAAAATGTGGAAGAGGAGGAGGAGGATGAAGGAGAAAATCAATGATTCTTAGGTCTGGTCAGATATTAATTACATAAAGTTACTTTTAAGGCAAGGACTGAAAAAAATCAAAGTCAGGTTTGAAAGTTTGCCCAGCCCAATCACATCTTATCCTATAAAGGCCGATCTGTCATGGACAGGAATTCACTACAGAAAAACACCCAAGCTGAACAACTAACAAACAGAAAGGCTGAATAAAGTTCTTAGTAAACAGAATTGAAAACAATCCAGACTGCACTCCTGAGCATTAAACAACAGCTATCTGTAGTCTATGAAAAACCAAGTTAGCAAATTCAAAATTAAGAATAAGAACTAAAACATTCAAAAATTAGAAATAAAGTTAAAACTGAGCATTCAACATTATCTGAACTTTTAATCTTAACTTTAAGCCTTTACAGTACATGCTCTAAAATATTGATTCCCTACAGCTTTCCAATACCTTAAGTATGAAAAGCGCAACTGTTCATACAACCTGAGAAAAGTAAATCAGAGTGTCGTACAGAAACAAATCAGAAGGCTGTTCTATCTGGCTTAGTAAAATCTGCAAAGCAAACAGGGTTTAGAAACTTCAGCATTTGTAACATTAAGACAATTTAAATTTCCTAAGCTTTGAGCTTTTGAACCTTACAAACAAACAAACAAATGACTCTGGATAAGAAGAAAGAGGCTACAACACTACAGTCACAGAAAGGGCCTGAAAGACATTTTTTCCCTATGAAAACATGGGCCAAGCATGAAACAGCCCTAGCAGCATGGTTAGCAGAAACCTTGGCATGTGATCTGTATGGTGACAATGTTATATGAACGGCTGGAGGGAACTGCATGTCCCAAAGGCCTTATCTCATATGCTGGTAACAGCCTGAGTTTCCTTCTTGAAGCAGGTATACTGTAGCTATGACTGAGTGAGCCTTGACATGCCCCTCAAATTCAATCCTGCAAGAGTATTCTGATGAGAAATCTAAGATAAGAACCCAAGAGCTTTTTTTTAAAGGGGAAAAGAGGGAGAGAAGATGGGTTGACATGTATGTGTCCAATGAAACAGTCAAGTGGATACCATTTTCTAAGGTGTTACGACTGCTTTAAAGAAAAAAAAATAGTAGGGAAACTGTTTCTGGGCTTCACTAAACTGAGTGATATGCATTGCAGGGAAACACTTCTGTAATCAAGTATTGAAAGAATTTCTGGCTTTAAGTCAAATGGAAGTAGTCTGTATCTGACTTTCATGATACATCTTCACCTCTGATCTGAAGCTTCCTGATTTTACAACATTAAAAAAATCTATCATAAGAAACAAATCTGGACTGTATGTGCCAAGTATGGTATATTCCTGGCAAAACAAATCACAAGAAATTAAATTAGTCTCATAAACAATAAGAAGACCAACATTACAGATTACCTATTACATCAGATTTGTGAATGTTTACAGTATATTTCTAAACATCTTTTTTTTTTTCTTTTTTGTAACACCATGTATTTATACAGCATGTTTTAAACAACATACCAGCAACTGAAACTACTAGGCCAAAGGTACTCCAGCTTCATCTGGAGAGTAAAAAGTTGCATTTAAGAGTGTATTCCTATGTTGATTCAAAGTTAGTGACCTAGATATATCTTACGTCAAAGACAGACATATTAGACCTTTTGTATTCTGATAACAGAACACATGACATCTAAAATTCCCTATCACCAGGAACATTACATCAATGCCTACCCGTATACACACAGTCATACACACGTGCAAACACATACGCAAACAAAAACACATTTTTTTAAAGTGATGGAGCCCTCAAAACCACTGAAAACACGAACTCATGGAGTTCCTTCATACCCTGAGATTTACAAAGAAGTCTAAAAGCATTAACAAGGATGAATACAGAAATTGCTCCCAGTGCCACGTCCTGTAACTGAAAAGTCAGGTCTCATTTAGTCTAAGAGTGTTCATTGTGTGTTAAAATATACGGTGTGAGAACTTAAATAAACCTAAAATGGGAACATCCTGAAGAGAAAGTGGGAAACTGAAAACTGTTCAGAAATTGTGCACGCACCATCCATTTTAATACTCCAGCTAAGGAGAAGTGCAGCAAAAGCTAAATTGCAAAACAGCATCGCATACAGTCATATGAGTGTCTACGCGTTCTTTAGAACTAAAAATACAGTGAAGCATCTAACAGGCAATGAACTAGTGACTAAATATCACACCTAGCTGACCTGATATTCATGTATTTGCTAAGCCTGTTCTACAAATACATGAAAATTTGATTCAACAAAGATATAGTATGTTAGATAATTTCAACAGCGCTAACAACTACAAAAATACATAGGTTGTCAGAATAACTTAACATTGATTTGACAACGCATGCAGTTCTGTAATTGTACACGTTATCAAGTATCTACACTTGCAGTGCTAAAAGGTGCCCTTACAGTGTTTCATATTCCTCAGACTACTTAATGTACTGTGAAATTTTACTCCTTTACCTGTTTTCTCAAAAGACATCAAATTATCATTTATAACAGAGGAGAAAATGAGACTTCCTAGTCACAGAAGTGTGATAGATACGCTGTGCAAAAATGGCTGAAATTCATACCATGAACTTTTTTCCAAATCGTAGCACTTATTACACTTATTATAAGAATGACAGAGTGCAGATATCTGCTTGTCGCAGAAAAAAAATGAGACTCAAAAAAGCCTGATGATGACTTAATTCATGCTGACTGAAGCAATAGGAAACCTTAAATATCTTTTTTAAGTCTTCCTGTGACACACAGAAAGCTCATTTTATTACTGTGAACTTATACCTATGTAAAACATACTGTCACCTTGCAATTAAAAAATGATCATTTATGAAAAAGAATCCTAAGAAAGTTGCATTTTACACCTGAATACAATTGTACATTAAAAGGGAATTAAAGTAAGAACTGACATGAAAAAACACTCTTGAGCCATTCTTTCGAAGTCTGTATAACCAAGTACACATACATGTATATATATTTCCTACCACCAGGAAAGAGGGTCTTAAAATGCCTTTCCTTTCCTTTCCTCTTCTCTTCCTTTCCTTTCCTTCCCTCTTTAATGAACACCTGTTCAAAAGGAAGGGCTATTAAAAGAGCCAGAAGAGTAACAGGAAGAGTAGTGTTTGGAGGAAGTCACAAATTCTTAGCTGGGCTCAGAGGCTTGGGATGGTCTCCAGGAGAGAAATTTTGGTTTGTTAGTTCTGCTGTTTTCATCTATATTTATTGTAAGACCAAACTGCCGAGCAGACTTCACTGTTTACTGCTCTGTCACTTGTGTTAGCTCTCCCGCTAGCTCACAGTGTATTTGGAACAGTCAATGGAAATGGTAAGAGACCAAACCACTGAATTATAGCAGCAATATGTGACGTATCCACAGGCGTTTCACTTTGAGTTTACCTAATTTCAAATTAGTAGGTTCTAATAGCAAGGGCAGAATTTAAGTTATTCATGAGATTGCATCAACTTAATAATGAACTACTTTGGAAGAGGTGGCACTTTCACTGTTTGAAAAGCAGACAATATTTTGAGCCAATAAATCACAGTTAGAGTTCCTAATTTCTAAGTTTGTAAAACTTTATAAGAAGCTTAAAAGAAGCATGTAACAATCTGGAAGAGTTAGTACAATCTGTTCAATCTGTTTTAGCACTGCGTGCCCTTGTACTAAGAATGGAGTCAGCAAGAAAAAACACAGACCACATCAACTTTATCTGAACAACACGAAGAAAGTGATTTCACACCCTTACTGCCTCTATTGCAACGTGAAACGCCAATACCACACGTCCTAGGAGAACAGTAAAACACGAAATCCTCATAGCAAAGAAGTTAAAAGCTGCTTTCTGGAATAAAAGCTTGAGGCTTGCTAAAAAAGGATAAACAACAGGATAAATAAAGTACACAAGCAAACTGTGTTGCAATTTACCATTCCACAATAGTTTCATTTATAGTTGTCAGTCTAAAGCTGTGTCCATGGCAGTAAATTTAATTTTAGGGGTCATATGACATTGGGAACCTGCAAATATTACCTGGTGCTTTTGGTGTATGTCAGTTTATCACCAGCCAGTCAGAGCTTTACACCTTTGGAAGTTAAAAGATGAAAACTTTCTACTTACTGTTACATTGAAAAACATTACTCAGTAATTCCAGCTCTTTTTAGAGTCCAAGGACACTGCACTGATTGTATATATAACACAGTGTTTTAAACAACACAATTTTTAAAACAGTAAGACTTACCAATCCACTTAAGGCTAAAATCCAGATGTAGGAACCAGAGGTGAGGAGCTAGAAGGTAAGAGTAGTGATTTAAAATTTAAATTTTACATAGCTGCTGTTGTCTGAGCTACCATGTTGCAACATTATATAGGCGATATACTTGCGACAGTGGGAAAAGTCACACATTTATTTCTGTGAAAATTCAGTTTAACATTAACAAATATACATTCCAGAAGTAGCAGAAGTGGAAAAAACACAAGGATCCAACAATTGTTCTTCTTCTACAGAACAATACATTTTATTTTCATATAGCATACTAAGTATAACAGGATGTCAGTTATAGGCTGCACAGAAAAACAAGTCTGAAAGACAGACTGAAGCAAAGGAAATGACTCAGCAGCAGCAGGAGAAGAGTTCCAAGCGGGGCAGTGCAAGTGAAGCTCTCACACACGCAGCCACGGACAGACTAAGCATAAGCATCAAAATTAAAGAAATAAAAGTTCTCACCCAGTGGCATATTTGCAGACATGAAATCACAGAAATTGGCCGGAGTGAATTTTAAAAAATCTAGATACACCAACAGGGCTGCCCATCTTTTCTAGTAAAGTGTATGTGACTCATCACTTGGAGAAGGTTACTATTAGTCGGGAAAATGGGCTGAAAATTAGACTGATACTGCTTACTAAAATAGCTCTGTGAGATGCAGCCTGAATCATGAAAACACCTTCTCTCTAGGCTCTGACTACGGAAAGAGTGAGTTGAGATAAGGGCAGAGTTTACAAATGAAGAGAAGGCAAATGAGTTTCTCCCAGCCTCTGTGCGACAGCAGCGGCTGCTCTGTACGCAGGAGGGAAAGACCCTGCGGAGATACAGTGATTAGCAACAGCAGTGATCTGTACCTGGTCTTGTATGTACGACAGCAAGAGGCAAGGGACACAACGGAGGAAGAGCTCAGACAGTATTGCTGTCTTCACAAGGACTAGAATAATAGTGGTATTGATGGTTTTGGGAGACAGAACACAAGATTTCTGAAGGATCAAGAAAATAGGGTGCTGAAGCAGAAACCAAAGGAATCCAAATGCTGAACAGCAACGTAGATGAAAGAAATGTTCAAGCGGAGCAGGAGCCACTGTTCTGAACCTGACCACTCATTCTAAAATACTCTGTACCACACCATGTAGTTATGGTGCTTTCCATTGCTAGTTTTAGAGCTATATTTGAGTCTCTGGAATATATAAAAATGAGTACAATTTCTCATAAGTTCACACATCTCCTGTCATTTCTAGGCTGTTGGTTTTTGTTTTTGTTGTTGTTTTTAAAAAAAAACTACTGTGTTTCTGTACCAGGTACCTATGTTTTTCCATTCACATTTAACATAATACTACTTGAGAGAGCTGCATTCTACATTACATTATTTTAAATTACCTGTGACATGGCAATGCTTGATATAAAAATAACAAATTTATATAAAAGTGTAATTCAGCCAAATCCTTGATTATTTACTGACAGTCTTACCATAGAAAAACAGTGTATTCTATAGCTTCGTTTGAGCTCTAACAGACAAGAGGAAAATAAACAAAAACAAGAATACAAGCAAATAAGAAAGGTGAAAGATACATATGTGTTTGCAACAGGTCCTGTTTTCATCTGGTTCATTTCACTGAACCTCCCCAAAAATTTACAGCATTTTTATTCTATATTTTCCCATATACGACAACCACGACAGAACACAATGGAAGAACAGATAATCTGGCCACCTCTTCAGCATGTAGAAAGGCATAGTAGAAAAACGTTTTTCAATATTTTAGTTCATGGGAAAGTCACTAGCTAAACGTATGTGGAATCATACACGTGGAGCCATCATAACCAAAGACACAGAAATACTAACTGCTGCATTATTAAGTCACTAAAAGATGACCAAGCAAGTACATACCATACCTGTAAACCCAGTATGTAGACCAATGTCTTGTTTGTGATAGAAAAGTGGCCTAGTACTTGTGTCACCTGCACTCTTGGAATGGAGCAATAAAATGGTACAAACAGAGCAAACACAGGACCCAAGCTGCAAAAAGAAAGATACAGCTGGTTAACAAGACTGATACTAGTAATAACAGTATATAACAATAAAAGGTAATTAATCCTATGTATATAATCAAAATGTAATACCACCTTGCAAAAAAAAAGATCTTCCTTGGGAACCAACGATTTGATAACTTCTGGCATTCAGGAGCATAGATTAACTAGCAAATAATCAGCTACTATTCTTTGGCAAATATCCTTGCTAAGAAGAAACAGGTGACAAAAAGTATCTTATTTCCAAGTGTTTAGGACTGGAGGCAGCAAAGAAGGCAACATATTTATTCTAACAGCAAACTGTTTGTATAAAACACAGCCCACAAAAAGAACAGTAGTAGTCTTCCACATCAGAACAAAACATCTTTGATCCAGACAAAAGGATTATACATATCCCAAAAGGTCATGGAAACCACTTCACTTATGAAGTTTAACTCTTATTATTCACCCAGGTTTAAGGTGTTATAGGATTGCTGATAGACTGCAGTATCTAAGATGGGAATATCAACAGTTTGATTTAACTTCCATTTTTCCAGTGACTCCCATGGCCCTACAAACAAATAAGTTTTTTAGGATCTTCACCTGAATCACAGCACAAGATGTCTACTAAGTTTCTAAACTCTCTTTGGAAGCAGTTTTATAGAATTTAAGGCTCAAGCACCTTTTACAATGACCAGATACCTAGACTGAACTGATGAACATAACCCAGTGCATTTCATCCATATACCCAGACACAAAGCCTGTGCTCTTTACGATAAAACGCTTACGTTTCCAGGAAGCTAAACCATATATTAAAAACACCAGGATAGACCCCAGTAGAACCAATACCAAAGGCATGGTTTCTGGGCAATTCTGGAAGAAAAATACTTCCTAGGGAGAAGATGGGGGAAAAAAGGTCACTTCAGACAGAAAGTGAGGAAAATGCTTTTAGATCCCAGTGGGGGGACTGGCACATCTGTAGGTAAGGCATTATCACCACCCATTTCAGACTCTCTGAAGAGGGACCTTTTCCCCACCTCCACGAGAGCTTAGCCCTCTGCCATACTTTGGCCCCTCTCCAGCCCAAAGTGCTGTTTGCACGGGTTTGCCAGTGAACTGCTCTGTGTAACTACTAAGCCACTCCCGAAAGAAAAGAACACGTCAAGCCGAATTCCCCCACCTCCCCTGCCACCTGAGCAGTCCTGGTAACGTCACCTGGCGTGTCTTGCTGGAGCGCGGCAGGGAGCACCGCCGCGAGCTCCCAGGCATCGAGCTCCAGCCCACGGCTGGGGTGAGGATGCCTGCAAAGCGCACATCCACCCATGCTGGCTCCTCACTTCTTCTTCTGACAGAAGCGGGATGCCCCAAAGGATAATTTTATACCACTTACCAGCTTATCAAAGTTTCAAGACTTACGGGCCTTTATGGGAAAGGGATCTTACTGTTCTCAGTGAGATTTCTGCACACAGCAAAAACCAGGACCTAAATAACCTGAAGTGTTCACTAAGAAATACATTCCCCTTCCAGAGGAGCTACTGACAGGTGTAATGCTATGTGAAATCATGGTCTGAATATTAAAACGTTCATTTCCTGAATAACTGCCAAATGCAACATCCACAGCTATGAAGAAAACCTGACGATTAAGTACGCAGTTCACGTATTATTTTTACTCTTTTAATGGGCAGTGGCTTTAGAACATTCCATTATCATTTTGACTTACACTTGAAGTTCAGCTTGCTGAAAACCTCCCTCTCTGAAGACTTAAATGTTGTTTAATTAAAGGACACAGAAACATTTTCAGTATCATCTGTTTCAGACAGGATCAGGTACACTTCAGTGTACAGAAAATGCCAACTCAGGAACTACTGAAAAATGTTCAATTTTACATATGATCCTCCTTATATAAACAAAAAACACCTGTATAAACACACAACACATTCCTAAAATAAACTCATATTATTTAAGTTGTAGGAGTTGATAGGCACAGCTACAAGACTGCCACACACAAAAATAATTCCTCATCAGCATTGCTTCCACTGTAGACAATACTCACTGAAGCAAATCAAATTTTATAAGTGAAGAGAGAAGAAAAACAAAGAAAAAAGATCTATTCGCATCTTAGAGAAGTCATTATAAATGATTTCTGTCTACAAAATGTGATTTTTTTTATTCTTACCAAGTGACCTGAGGGAGTACCAAAACTGTGGCATGCTTTTCAAGTTTTATTCCTCCTGTGATAAATAGTGACTCAGACACGGAGATTTTGCATGCATGAGTGCACTCAATCATAGGTTGGGAAATTACAAAAAGGAACTTCCCATGACTACAACTGTGTTTTAAAAACAGATTACAGAATGCTGAAAGGTTCCCTCAACATTAATATTCACCATTAATGTCAACAGAAAACATAGAAAGCACCATCCCAGATCGGGGTAGTGATCCGTGTAACTCAAAGTCCAGTGTCTGACAATGCTCAGTACCTGACTATCTAGAGGAGCTTGAGGAAATGTAACAATAGATTTTTTTCCTAAAACAGTAAGTTAGTAGAAACCACAGACGGACTTATATCTTCTAAGACATAAAGTTTTATTTTTTTTTTTAGAGATAGCTCACATCTACTATAAATAGGCATTACACAAATATCCATTCAGGTATCCCACAGGGTGCAGAGAGATGGCCAACGTTACTGTTAGGTTGTTCTCATTATCACTGAAATGGCATGGTGGTCAGGGCAGGTTCCTAATGACTGGAAAAATGCAAATGCCACCACCATGTTCAAGGAGGCCAAGAAGATAATTCAGGTAGCTATGAGCCACACCTCAGTCCCTGAGAAAGTTATAGAGCAAATCTCTTAGAAGCCATTTCCAGGCATATGAAGGACAAGGTGATTGTTAAGCCAGTGTTCATTTACCAAGGGCAATTCATGTCTGATCAATGATTGCTTTCTATGATGAGGTGACTGGCACCGTGGACAACAGTCAATACATTGGAGAGCAAGGCTGCATTCAGGTACACATTGATGGGTTGGAGAAATGGGCTTATGGACCATATGGAACCTTATGGACTTCAACAAAAACAACTGTGAAGTCTTCCACCAGGGTTGGAATAACCCTGTGCAACAGTATAAACTGGCTAGAAAACAGATTTGCAGAAAAGAAGCTGGAGATCTTTATTAGTCAGCAGTTCACCCCTGCAGGGATGGCCTTGGGCTGTATTAGCAAGCGTGTAGTCACAAGGCGAAGATAAGTTCAGCACTTTTGAGCCAGAACCTGAATCACTGTGTCCCGTTTTGGACTCCTCACTACAAGAAAGGCATTGATATACTTGAGCAAGTCCAGCACAGGATAAAGATGATCCAGTACGGTATCAGGCTGCCCGGAGCAAGAATCTCCATCCTCAGAGATATTCAAGACTCAGCTGGACACAGCCCTTTGTAACCTGTTCTAGTTAGACATACTTTGAACATGGCATTGAACTAAATGACTCCTAGAGATCCAGTCAAGCCTAAACAACTCCATTATTCTGCGAATAACCAAAGCCTTGTTCCTGAAGCTCTTACAATAGAGGGATTTCTGTTCCTGCATTTGACTGGACAGATACAAACATCCATTCATGCCGTACTGGGTTTACATGGCAAGGTTTTGGTAGCATGGAGGCTGCGGGAGTGGCCTTTGTGAGATGAGATCAGGAGTTGCCCCCATGTCAAAAAGAGCCAGTTCTAGCCAGCTCCNCTGCAGGAGCAGGCTCCGGGCCGGAGCTGCAGCCCGTGGAGAGGAGCCCACGCAGGAGCAGGTGATCCGGTGGGAGCTGCCACCCGTGGGGGACCCGTGCTGGAGCAGTTTGCTCCTGAAGGATGGACCCCATGGTACAGACCCATATTGGAGCAGCTCTTGAAGAGCTGCAGCCTGTGGGAAGCCCACGCAGGATCCGTTCGGGAAGGACAGCATCCCGTGGGGGGACCCCACGCTGGGGCAGGGGCAGAGAGTGACCACGAAGGAGCGGCAGAGACGAAGTGATGTGGGCTGACCGCAGCCCCCTTTCCTCTGCACTGCTTGGGGGGAGGAGGTAAAAGAGACAGGACTGAAGTTGAGCCTGGGAAGAAAGGGGTTGAGGGGAAGGTGGTTTTAATTTTGCTTTTATTTCTCACTATCCTATACTATTTTTAATCGGCAATAACTTAATCTTCCCCAAGCCAAGTCTGTTTCACCTGTGATGGTAAATGGTGAGCGATCTCCCTGTCCTTATCTCAGCTCACAAGGTTTTCCATCTTATTTTCCCCCCTTGACCTGCTGAGGAAGCGGGAAGACAGAGAGAGCAGTGGGGTGGGCACCTGGTGACCAGCCAAGGTCGACCCACCACAAATGCACTGTAAATCAAAGGACTGGTACTTAATTCTTTCCATCAAGTTAATTAACTGTTTGGTAACATGTGGTCAGATTCAGTATCTAGTCTTACTGAAGGACTGCTTCAATTCTCTCTTTTCCTTCACTTCTCTCTTTTCCTCTTTTCTTTGTGTTTGTTTTCATCCCTTTTAATCTCCTTTCCTCTCCTTTTCTCTTTCTCTCCTTTTCCAGAGATCCTGGTCCCAGCTCTTTGCTCCTGATACTGACAAGAATATCAGGAACAACATGGTTAATATCCCATCAAGTGACATGATTAGCTTCTGCTAGAAACTTGAGATGCTCATGTGCAAAGAAGGGACATAGACACAAACGTATGCTGACTCTAAGCTCAGTTTATGCCCGCCTCATGTTTAGGAAGTTAATTTTAGTCATGTGGGTTAGAAAATAACATTTTCAAACAAAACAAAAAACTCTGAAACCCAAAAGATTAAATTCTGGCGCTTGAACACTTCATATGGACTCCATGTCCATCTCAAAGGCTTACTGTAATAGCAGGCTCTAGAATAATTATATTCTCATTCTGAATAGGGTTTACATTTTCAACATTCACAAATGAATTCACAAATGAAACAAACAGCAAAACAGAAGGGAACACTCTACATCCTATGAAGCGATGAGACTGGTTTTGCATGGAGGAAAAAAAATTGAAGAAATAGTAATGTTGAGAAAAAAAACAACTGTATAAGCCACTGTACAAACTACTGGCAGAGAACAAAGAATCAAGGGCAAGCACTTCTCATGAGAGAAAAAGGCTACTCAGAGTTTAAAAAGGTGAATATTAAATGCAGATTAAAATAAAACATTTCATGTTAGTAAATATATGCATAAAATATAGGAAACAATGGTTCTAAAACATGAACAGATAAGTAGCTAGCTAAATGTTACTTCTGCAAAAAATATCTGCTGCTGTCAATGGAAGTTCTGTGGGATTAAAATTTGCAGAAATAACCTGTTATTTTATTCAGAATGACTCACTCCATTTACTAACTGCGGTGCTGTATTTTTCTTTAGTTCACATCTTTTAAGTTTTTTACAAAAACATCAGCCTGACAAATTCACAACCACATATTTTTGGTGGACTGAAAATATCAGTTATAAAAGCAGCTGCACATAATACAGAGTATATAAACAGTGTGCTTCATCAGTAACTCAAATCACCAAGTTTATTCAGTGCTCTACATTCCTACAAGCTGTCCAGATATTGCCGAATTATGCATAAGGTGGCAGCCTTTATTCTGAAAACGTTAAACATTCTCAGTAATATTCCTTAAAATCAGGTAACTCCCTGAAACATGACAGCCCTTGGCAGCTGTGATCCTCTGACTGATGGAGCCCAGGACTACAAGGAACCAGCTATTGCACCCAACCTTCCTGGTACATATAAGCAGGACACCCCAGTGTCTGAGGCTTCCTCACACCAGCAGAAACAGTAGGGTATGTTACCCAATACTCCTGTATCTAATTGCCAATATTTCACAGTAATACAGGAAAAAAATGAAGAAAAAAAAAACCTAACAGGACAACCAAGTCACTACCTTCAGTGAAGTTGTGCATCCATGGAAAGTTTCCTCCTCTCCATGGATATCTCAGCAGAATCACTGCAACTTTGGATTCACTGAAATATGCGACCACCAACCAACAGAACACTTTACAGTCTCTTTGTGAAGATAAAAGTCAGACACCTACCACTCCTACAAAAAGCTTTATTTTTTAATGCCAAGACTATCCAACAGCTTATTTCATAAGCTGCTCGGTTCCATTTTAAACCAGAGCCACTTTCTTTTCCCTCCCTCCCTTCCCATCAGCAAGACAATCCAGAACGTTCCTCTTCTGCCAGCTAGAATCTTTCTTCTAATTTCAGTTTTAATTTCTTTGTCATTAATAAGATGGTAACATTGCTCTTTTGCTCTTTCTACAGAGATCAGTTAATCATATCTCCTCTCAGCCTTTGTTGTGCAAAGCTTAAGACAGTATCTGTTACTCTTGCACAAAACTGTTGCCCTGTTCAGCCAGCTGCTGGCTGACCTAGGGTAAGTGACCATTTCTATACTACCTGCCTCCTACAATACACAACAAAAAATTTCTTCAGTTAGGCATTCTCAATATACAGCCCTCATGCAAGCAATTTTTGCAGACCACCAAAGACTTATACAGCTTACGGCACTATAAGGATAAAAAATTTTTTTATCATGGTCCCTGTCCTTTCTTTAATATATGATTAGCATGCTGCCATTCATATGAAGGCCAAAACCAACTGTTTTGGGGCGATACTGATGAAACAGGCAGGTGTCAGAATGGCTGGCCGAACCCTGTACCCCATTTGAGAAAAGTTTCACGGCAAAAACTATTATCTTTAATAATGTCAACAACGTGTTATGGAGTTAGGTACCTATGCTTATCCACCGACAGCTGCTGCTTTGAATCAGGTATCTGCAGCAAGCGATTGATGGTGACAGCTTACCAGGTAGCTCTGCTTTCATGACTGATCGCATTAACCAAGGTTTGAGTTCAGCAACAAACAGGAGCTTGCACCTTTCTAAAAGGCAGGGTCTCCCAGTGAATCCCACACTCGACTAAATCTGGCACAGAAACTGGAGCTAGGCAGAAGACATACAGAGGCACAAGAAACACCGAAGGGGTTTAGATGGGTATTTTGTTGAGCAAGTACGGTTGAACAGCTATATTGAAATTTTTAGTGTCACAAGCTCATCTGGCTTGGGTGTTTAATGGCATCTTCTTTATCCAGTTTAACCTAATGCATTTTATTTGGCTTCTGGACAGTAAGCAAGACTATGACTCACCGAGGAGTCATCGCTTGCTGTTCCTCAAACTCAAGTCACTTGAGAAATGTTTGTCTGCAAAAGGACAGGATTCATCTGCATGTTAGTTCAAGACACCTGAACTCTCTCCCAGAAAAAAAGGAGCTAGGAAGGAAACACAGTTTTGCAGTTAAAAAACTGAACTGGGACTCAGGCTGGCTGGATTCATTTTCCGGTTGATCCATAAACACCCTGTGTAATTTCAGAATTCACTTCTTACCCGGCACAGTAGCTCTCTAGATACAGAATTGTAAAGCTAAATCCAGTACCTTTTGTGAACTGCTCAAATAGAGTAGGGACTAAGCAAGCAGACAGAAAAATAAATTATCACCGGCATCACAACATAGTGGTCAAAATATTAACTGCACTGCTTTGATGTAACCATCTCTGAAAGTAACATATTAGTATATTAATTTACATGTTACTCTCGTTGCATGCCAAAACCAAAACAGTAAACTTCTCCATCCCAATGGTAAAAACAAACTAATCACACTTTTTGACACATTCCACTTTTTTTGTTTAAATCTTCAAATTCTGGGACAGTCAGATATTGAAGAAACAGCATCACTGTAAGCACAAAAACCAAATAGCTAGAAAGATAAACAGTGGAGTAGAAGAATCCAATCTGTATCATTTGGCTCAAGCAATTAACTTCCCATGAGGCTGGCCTGGATTGGTGGCTAATGTACACGGGTGGCTTCAAGGGTATGATCTAGTAATGTATCTTAATCAAAGAAAGGTAATACTTCATCAGATCAGAGCAGGAAACAGATTGGTATTATTTTTATAATGCTAAAGATATTTTGAAATAAACATTTCCTTTAATATGAAGTTGTGGTATTAACGTCAGCCCTTGAGCAAAGACTACTACATGCCTTCGTATCTAGAAGTTTCTCATTTCTACCACATATTTTTGCTGCTGGACAGGGAACCACACTGCAGTATTACTCTGTGTACATATGAAGCAAGTTCCCTATGTAATTTCCCTTTTAAAAAGTGCTTAATTCTCACTACTTCATTTAAAGAGATTCTACTCTGCGATGAATCTAAATAATTCAAAAATAATTTAAAAACAATAAAGAAAAAATCTACAATAAGCCCAGTAAGTTCTCTCAAAGACTTTCTGAATGTGGTGTGAATGAAGAGAAATGCCTCATAAAAACTGAGGAGCTGGAAACCTTAGATGAAGCAATTCAGCTCCCTGACACCTCAGGAGAACCAAGCCATGTCTGCAGTGTCTGTCAGAGCTCAGCACTGACAATCACGGTGTAGTGCTGACTAGATGCTCCAAGTATGCACAAAAGTAACTAGCAGGGCTTTATTTCATTCTGCTATAGCAACAGCATTTCCCATAAGACAAGATATGTTTGGCAAAGTTTAACTTTGTCACAAAATCTGCATTTACTCAGGCTTCCTGATGAGACACATGTCACTGAAGATCATGCACACCTCTAGCATGGCAGTGTCAGCAAAAGCTTGTCCTGTGAACACAGCCCAAGCCTTTCCAAAGAAGCATTCCACCCCTGCATGCGCCGGACCCACCAAAAACAGCATCATCCTGCCTACTTGGTCGTTTTTGAGAATCAGGCCACTAAATGAGGCCACTTGAAAGATAAATCGTCTTTCACAGTCACGAACGATCAGTATGAATTCGTGGGGAAAATCCCAGGTAACTCTCAACCACCGCCTCTAACAGCAAATGACAGGGTTTTCCATCTATCTTTGATCTCCACAACCTTCTCAGCAAACACACAATTCCACTGTCAGATCGAGGTTCCTTACCCAGGAACAAGGTTATTCCAGGTCCCAACGTTAGCTCACGATTTGACATCCCATTCCTTTCCCGGTCCCACCTATACCTATCAATATCATTTTACCAGAATCAGACTTGTGTTTTAAAAGCTGTCTATTTATTTTAATGTATTTACCATACATATGTGTTACTACCATTATTATTTGTGTCCTTGCTCAAAATGCAATAAGCTTACTAAGGCACACATCCTCACTAATCTCTAGAACCACCTGTTTTCTTCAACTCCCTCATGTATTTTCAAAGGGCATTTCTGCAAAGCCTCATCATTATGATACTAAAACAGTGCTGGGAATGTACACAGGCTGTTGAGACGTCTGTTTTTACACAGCATATCAGTGTGCCTCAAGCCTGAGGTTTTCTTGTGCTGTGTCAGATCTGATCAGTAACAAGCAGTTTTAAAGTGTGTTCTGATCATACGACTCTTTGCTCCAAACTAAATTTAAGTGTTTTTTTTTTTTTTTTTAATACTGATGTAATATAAGCAAAGTTCGTCACTCAGGATTTTTTGGTTGGTCAACAATTCGTCAAGTAAACCTCTGGGTAAAGTCCCTTCTATGAAAGTCGGTAATGCGTAACTTGTGTGTGTGTGGGGGTGTTTCTAATTACTCTCTTTGAACAGACTAATTGTAAAAGAATTAAAAATAGACGCTTTCACATCCTATAAAACAGTAGGCAGCAAATCGAGACCAGCACACAAACTAGTTTTTTTTAAGCACTTGAAAAAATCTACCCCTCCCACAGAAGAGACTCACGTAATCACTCTTGAAAACAATGTGCAAGGGTAAACTTTCAGTCAAGCTATCCTGCTAGTGCCCTTAACTGCTCAGAGGATCTAAGAAGCTACGGACATGTAAGTACTGAAAAGAAATACCTTTTTTTTTTTCTCCACTGAATGACAGCAAACAATTCCAGAAAGATGATTTCATTCTTGCATTATACTTAATGTGGCAGGAGAGACAAGGCTCACAGAATAAATTCTGTAATATTTTACATTGCCATATTAATATGCTAGTTGTTAATTTCTATTTAAATGCCAGATGATCCACAACATCGTTATTTCAAATGTTTTCTTATAATACCAAATTCTTATAATAATAACATTTGTAATAATTTTGACAATCAGAAAGAAATGTTTGATATTGCATTATCTTTTTTTTTTCAGTAAAAGTAATTTAAACTATATTAATGCAAAATAACTATTGTTCAAGGAGTAAGTGAAACACTGCAGTTCTTAAGTCATTCACTGAACCTTGCAGAATACTTTAATACTAGGAGAAAGCCTTAAAACAAATCTGTACTCTGGTTGTGAATGCACAGCTTGCTCATTCACATGCGCTGCTTGCCTTTATTCTCAGCTCAAGAGCTCCTGAGTTACTTCTCTCATGTCTGAATATTGCAGCAGAATATTTTAAAAATCCAAAATTTTATGAGCTAATTCCTCTTTCACCTTCTGACACACATTTCTGTCAAAGTTTTTAGAAGGCATTCTTTTTCTGAATCGCAGTCAGCATGTATCTTTCTCCCTATTACTGATCTTCATGCCACAAGGCTAAATAAATACTACAAGTGATACAATTTTTATACATCTTCCTATGTATTAAACAGGATATACTTTTCATGTTATACTGGCAAAACAAGATAGGCTGTTCAACAGGCAACAACTCAACTATCATTTAGCAAAAAACAGAGATGGCAAGCATGACCTTGAGCACAGAATACAAGAAGAGGTTTAACATTTCCATGGCTCCTCCTGACTAGAGACAAGGGGACTGAAAACTTACCAGGCAATCAGTCTTTAACAGCTCAAATCTCATCCTTTTCTGTTCAGAGATTGAGGAGTATGTACACATGTAATGAATAATAAATCGAAGCTGAAGATACGAAGTTTTAATCCCTAAAATTAATTGAAGACTGCGCCTGCACAGGTTCCACATCACCCGGGCAGAAAAAAAAATTACATACAAAGTGTGCACTTTTTCTAGGTACTACGATACAAATTCTTTATTCGTATCTTATTTGACCACTCTTTCCTTTTACTTGCAGGAATGTAATTGTCAGTGGCTCAGGTTTTTCTTCTGTTTATTTGCTATATTTTAGGCTCTTTCCTTTTTATGTTGAGTAGACTTAAGCAGGGAGGTTAATCTTCTCAGCTTCAGCATGGCTCTTCACATTAACATGCATCTTTGGCAAATATGATTTCGGCTGGATAATTCTCACACTTTTCATAGCAGAAATCACGTTTGGAAAGACAGATCCAGCAGAGCAGAGCTAGACACATACATGTCTCCCACTTTAACTAGTTATGTAGCATTTCAACTCAACTTCTTTATTTCTATTTCACTTATTTTACTGTAACTTTTATTTTAGAACACAAAATGCAATTGTCACACACCTTTGTAAAACAGGTAGTAGCAGATAAAAGCTGAACCATAAAGATCCCATATAGCATGCGTCTGCAAATTCTGTTAAACACGTAAAGAATATTTTAATTCTTCATAGTCATCACTACGAGAATTTAATTCATGCATTGCACACTTTGGATTCTCTGAAGGGTGGGTTAACAGATTTTGCTTCAGTATTCCAACAAATTTTCATTTATACTAAGAAAGAGTAAAAGCACTAGCCTGGAAACTATCTCACCAAAATTAGCCATGGGTAGTGACCTGAGGATTCAGTTGTCAGGCTTACTCATTGTAATTTTGGACACAAAACTCAACAGCTTTGAAAAACAGTAAATTAAAATAAAGCAGTAAAAGAATATGGGGGTTCTGGCATTAGAAAGAAACAGGAAGCTTTAGGACACGCCTGTCTCTTGCCTCAACTTTTATTAAACCACGTGTAGCTGCCTAGTAGTAGCTGGTAATACATATGCCTAGATATATGCAGCTTTCTTAGGTATATGTACCTTTCCACAATAACAAAGCATTCTACTATGCAACTTACCATGCACACTTCTTAACATACATAACTTAGTTGAAACAAACACTTTTCTCAAACACATAAAACACACTGCAATGAAGTTCATGTATATGGTAAATTAGAACTTCAGACAGTAAATGTTACTAGTCAAAAGAAAAAATTAATTTTAGAGATTAAGGAAAAAATTAAACCTACGCTACCACAGCATTGCATATTTCCCATCTTCCACTGCTTATAAAGTCTCTAAGACTTAACAGCTTAGACCTATAGAGGATTGTAAAGCTTAGTAAAGTTATGCCTCAGGTTAGACATTGCAGGGAAACAGAAGAAGTCTTTCCTGACCATGCCTTTTAAATCATTTATACTCTTTATACATACCTAAACAACGTTATTCCCCAATACAGTTTGTTAAAGAAATAATGTTCATCCATCTCAAAGTGACTAAATCATACTACGTACAGAGCCAGGATAGATCTCTCTAATGACCTGTCATGCCTTCCCAAGAATTTAATTGGTATCCCTCTTAAATTAGCTACTGGACAGATGGACCAGGGACTCATTGCAAAGAACAAAACTTATGAAGAGAGAGACAAATCACACATTAGATTGCAGTACACAGTTAAAGCCTTTTATATATTCCCTGTCCTGCTGAAAAAAACAAAACAAAACAAAAAGAAAAGCAGATGGTGCTCCTTTACCAAAAGCAGGAGATGAGAACAGGAAGAAAACTCATGTAGTTTACAGAGAGGCAGCTTTGTATCACTGCTTGCACATAATTTAAACCATGCAATCTAAGTTTGTAACACTATAATTGCTGGCTCATAGCTTAGGTTTATGCACTTTAATAGTTAAATATATGTAACTTTAGTATCCTACGCATAAAGGCCATCATACATAAAGATCTCAAAGAATCTGGGCTTTGGATTACGTACTTCCAGACTGGAGCCACCATTTCTGTTCACCCTATACCCTTCACAGTGCAGAGTCTACTCTGAGCTGGGCTCTTGAGTACTGTGCTACAAATGTAAAACAAATAAATAATGCCAGTCAAATGTTTTCACAGAAAACCAACCTCCTAAAGCAACTTAATTTCCTTCTTTGATGAGATTACAAAACTGGCTGATAAAGGCACCTGCATAGATTTAACACATTCTAGATTTTATAAGCAGCTTGACCTGGTATTGTGATTTTTTTCTGAATGGATATTATTGCTACAAAACATCAAGCAACCGTAGAGAACAGATTAAAAGCTGGCTAGCTAACAAATCTCATCAAGCAATTGGCTAAAGAAAAACCCATTATTGAGTGGGTGTATGTCAACATTATTCCATCAATGATCAGAACGCAAATACAATGCTAAAACTTGAAAATGGCAAGTGACAGAACAATAGGGCACAAACTGCACCGGTTGGAAGCCTGGGCATAATACACAAACTAATTTTAAACTCTCCCTGGGGTAAGGTCCTCTCAGGTAGAAGCAGAGAACAATAGCCATGCCCACAGACTGGAGTTATCCCAGGACACGGCGAATCTGGGAACTCCAGGATCTAACATCAGTTAGCTCCAGTGAGCTAACATCAGAACTCCCAGTGCGATGCTACCCAACTCTGTCTCAGATACCTAATCCACGGAGCAGAAAACACAGGGACATAGTGGCGAGTACGATGGTACTGAGAGCCACCTGGAACACCATCTCCCGTACTGGACTGAACTGGAGGTAGAGCAGAAGTCACAAGACTGTTCTGCCTTACGGTGAGACATTTGAGAAGCTCACCTTGAATTGCCAAAACAATGAGACTGTATAAACACATCTGTGGGTGGACAGGGACTATTCATTAAAGCAGCCTTTATTCTAAGGGGGAAGGCTCAACAAAAACAGCAACTGCAAACTGATTTGGGAGAAATTTGAATAAGAGACACGCATGTTTTTAACTGAGAGGTTGACTAAACAATACTACAGTACAAAGGGCTAATTCTCCTTCCCTCAAGTTCTCCAAATCAAGACCAAACACCCTTGCGGAAAATACGCTTCAAATGAAAAGTCAGTGGAATTGACACACAAGTAACTAAAATACTAACATAACCTTGATTATTACATGGGAGGTCACACTAAATGACAAAGTGGACTCTCTGCACTAGAACTTTATCAGTGACTTTGAGTACTGCACGTCTGCAGACTCAGAAAGAAGTAAAAACCTAAACCTTTTTTACAATAGTGATATAAAGACAGGAATTTTAAATACTTTATGCCTTAAAAATTTTTATGTACCCCTATGCCAAAAAAATTGTGGCAATATTTTCTAAAATTATTAAATTGGTGAAGTAAATTAACTTGATCTTTTTTTTTTTTCCTCCAAATACATGCTTCAAAATAATATCATCAATAAAGTCAGTAGGCCACTGGAGTATTTAACTCAACAACAGAGAAGAGCAGACACTCTGGTAGATACTCCAGAGGTTTGCTTCTGTGGTGTGTCTCCATTCATGACAGTACATGGCTATGTTCCCATAAGGTACTAGGGCACACAACTCACCCAAATCAGTAAGGATCAAGTCAATGTACTGTTCAGTTGGTCTGAGGTTCGCAGCAGTAAAGAGGTAACATTCTCCACTTTTGCTCTAAGAATGCAAAAAAGGCAAAAAGTACACAAATTGGGACTGCTGTTGTTTTTTTCAGATACATTCTGTGGAGGATGGCATATGTTTTGTATGTATAACAGACTGATCACTAAAGATTGCTGCCAAGAAATAAACAGCAACCTGATACAAGGAATAGGATTCAAAAAAAAAAAAAAAAACCCTTTATTTACTTAATTGTCTAGACATCTTTTAGGAAGAAATTATCATTTTAAAAGCAGCCCTGTTCAAGATTGACAAGAAAAGCTAAAATGCTTGCTGAGGTGAATGGCGTTCATCCAACAACAGTAAGAGCTCAGATGCACAATGAAGTTACCATAGCTCAGCTGATGTACATTAAATTGTCAGATGGCAGCAACTTTACCATCTGTTTGAGCCTCAAGACAGGTACAGTACCTCAAGTGTTTTTTAAAAATATGAAATATATTCAGGAAAGGTAGCACCTAGAAATCACGCTGACTGCTCAAAAATGCCAATACATACCTATATACAAACAGAATACTAATACTCATCTAGAGTATTGTAAAATGTGTACCCTACATTAAGAGGCAAAATATTCTGGGGATAGTAGAGGATCAAAGGGAATTCCTTCCCAAGGGTGACTCCTACAGCAACAAGAAGAGTCTGCTGACATCCTCTTTCAAGGAGCACTGACATGCACGCTGACCCGGAAGGTGCACGAGCTGTGGTTGTCCAGCTTTCTCCTCATCTGTTTGTGGCCAGTTTGTCCCACCACGGAACTAGAGAACTTCATTAGGAACCAGTAACCTAACTGTGCTTGTCTTGCGTTAGAACGGGGCAGGCTGGGTAAAGGGAAAGAAGAGCAGCTCGAGTTAGCTGCTCGCTACGTACGTCCATGCTAGCACCATGGATAGACAAAAGCTCTCTCCTGGCTGGGACTCCTCTTCAATATAGCCATGTTTTTACATGAGGGTGAACATCCTATTTTGAGCAACAACAAGTTCTAGATGAATTTACTATGATAAGAAGATCCTACTTTATAGCGCAAAAGTAGATGACGTTTTATGAAATTCTGCTGGTGTCAGAAAAAAAATCACTGAAATTACAGAATTTTTCCTAAACCATACTTAAATGTGTTTGTATAGTAGATACTCTACATTCTATAAACATTGATAGGCAAATGAATGGATGTGACAACTATACACATTATTTATGAACAAAAACTATCACAACGTTACAGTGAAGATAAAATAAAACTATGTTGTGAACATACTGTAGGTAGTCACAGCAATAGAACAGTTTATCATAAATCTTAGATAATTTTTCTTTGTATATGTTCAAGAAATGATTTTACCTAAATTTCAAGGAAGACATGGGTAGAAGATAGATGTCATGCTGGCAATCTGAACAAGTAATCAGAAGCATTTAAATAAGAGAAACAGAACAAACCTAAATACCTCACCAACTCTTATCCAGATGCCTACACAAACCCACAAAATTTTCTGCAAAAAGCAGCCTGTTACACTTAAGATGAGCCACGCTACATGCTTCTACAAGGGAAGAGACATTCTTAGACATTCCAGACATTCTCAAATCTGCACAACAGCTACAGAGCTGACATTTAACAATTCAGTTCCTGTATTGAAGCCACAGCACTCCCAGTTCAGATTTGACTTCCAACCCTGAATGCAGTATTCACATCTCTTGACATGTGCTACATACTTCCCTGGTATCTTTAAGATCAGAATACTGTACGGAAATCACTCACTTGGGACATCAGCTGGAAATCACTCACCTGTCTTTCCTACAGCCTGTGCAAGCCTGTGCAGACTTGATATACTATCTGGATGCTAAATTTCTTCCTTAACCACATGTAATATAACTTACTCGCGTATCTTAATACATGGAGTCTACAGTTACATAAAGATCAGAAATTTGAGATCCACCATGCATTATCTGCAGTTTTACTGTTTACAGAGAACCTTACGCACCCCTGCTAACCTAGGCAGAAGTCTGATCAAACTGGATTATAATACAATATGCGTTGCAGGTAAATTAATTGTGAACAACCTGAAATAAATAGGACAATCTCATCAAAATGTGAAAGAAGATACTAACCTTTCAATGCTTCCACAAGTTAATAAAGAGGTAATGAATACTTTATAAAAGGTGTAGTTTAAAACCCTTAAAACTGAGAAGTATTTTCCAGAAAGACTTCTTTAAGGTACAGAAGGTTGTAGATGTTTGTAAATATTGTGTGTTGAAAGGCAGATACTCAGAAATAACCCAGACACTTTAACTAAAGATATCAGACGGACTTAGAAATCAGTTTACATCAGCTTTTATCTCCAGATAATATCCTGCATTAAAGCAGAAGCAATCTTGTTTTGACTGCTACTTTAATGCGTTTAAGTGCAGATATACAGGCTGACAGTTTTTATGAGTCATCCAGATGGCAAAGATGTCTGATATCAAAAGTAGCACTAATATTTAGTATCTCCAGAAATGTAGCCACCTCTCTCCATTACAGTCATAACAACACAAGCAGCCTGAAGATTTTGAAAAGGACCAGTTAGAGTGATTGCTGACAGCATCCCAGACTACACATACGAATAATTTCTTCTGTTCTTTTTTTTTTTTTATAACTACATAAACAGAGCATTGTATAATTTTGAAGTGCTGGTGCTTGCAGCAGTGATGTTGAGAGACTTTCACAAGAATATTCTCCTGGCGATCACCTTCTTACATCACTGTATGAACACATACACAAAGTCTACGACTGCAGTGTGCCTGGTTGGCTATTGGAAATTTTCCTACAGGTTTTCTGGAGGGCACAGGGAATAAAATCACCCCAGTTCTTTTCACATGCAGCCTCACCAGCAAGAACTGAAAGATGCAACCACTCTTCATAGTCAAAAGAGTGGGAAACATGCCTTTTCTTTAAAAACTCCCTGTGATCAAATACCTAAGCAACAGTTTCAGCGAGGAACAACCAAGAAGGAAAACCATAAAAATGACAGACACCTTAAGGACGGTACTAATCAACAACAGAGAGTTCTCCCTGTGATTTGTTACCTAAATTCTTCCTTCAGACTTTAGGTAACATTTTGCAGAACAGCTGCTCAAGGAGTAATATTAGATGCCCCATCCTTTCTACCATTTATGGTTACGCTGTGCAACTGTTACGTATAACAACACAACTGAAAATACTCTGCACTGGAAGCAATATCAACGGGACAGAGCCCTTTCCATTTCCAAAATTCTGCTAAATCATTTTTTGCATTTTAAGTCGCCTAGGTCACTACCACTTTGCAGATCTTCCATGTCATTTGCAGGTTAAACAATTTCTAAAATCTACTAAATCGCAACATGTGCGAAATACTTTAGCTGCGATATTTACAGCATGATTAAAAAGAGACTAAAGTAGTAGTCTTATGAAGTTATGTATATACACAATATCTGAATTAGACTGCAAAAGCCAGTTCCTAGCACTAGTATTAAATAGGCTGAATTATTACAATGCCAGTATGATAAGCAAGAGCGCTGAAAAAAATTTAGTTTCTCCAAACAAGTTAACCCATCACAAAGTGAATCCTTAGAAACAAAAACTGCCTAAAAAATTAACTGTAATACATTTAAAATATTTTGCCCGCTTGTCTGACCCTTGGGGATTTCATATGATCGTTTATCATGTGGTTTCTTCAGACTCCTTTTTCCTCTCAGACTGTTGTGAACAGCCGCCCACCTCCTGACCATCTGTCTGTAAACTTCACTTTCTAAGTACATGACATCCCTGGTTTATTACTTTGTCTGTTGTCTGATTTTTTTCAAGAGATAAGGGATTGGGATCAAAACAGAAAAGCCAGAAAGAGACATCTTTTTGTTTGTTTCTTTGTTTTTGGAAGGAGGCTTGAAAAAGTCTTTCACCATAATGAAGTTTCATTTCAGTTTTTTAGAATCTTGCTTTTTGCAGCGTAAGTTGGCTGTTGTTATGCAGAAGAAGTTTATCTACATTTATTACAAAATGTCCTCTTTTGTTTTTTACATGTTAGGTCTACTGAGCTTCCTGCAGAAACACCGGTTGCAGAAATGGACACTTTCACAACTTCTCAGACAAACAGTTCTACTTGTGACTTATATGAACATAAAGATACAGCGAGGATACTCCTGTCTGTGTTCTACAGCCTCATCTTAATTCTTGGAGTGCTTGGAAACACAATTGCCCTCATTGTCATTTTTAAAAACAGAAAGAAGATCAATTCTACTACCCTCTATTCAACAAATCTCGTCTTCTCAGATCTATTGTTTTGTATCGCCTTGCCTACAAGGATAGCCTACTACGCCCTGGGATTCCACTGGCCATTTGGAGAAGCATTATGTCGAATAACTGCTCTATTGTTTTACATCAACACTTATGCAGGTGTAAACTTCATGACATGTTTGAGCATTGACAGGTTTTTTGCTGTCGTCCACCCCTTCCGATACAAGATCAGAAGGATTAAATATGCCAAAGGCATTTGCGTGTTTATCTGGTTTCTTGTATTCAGTCAAACTTTCCCATTACTTATACAATCCATGACAAAGGAAGAAAATGAAAGGACTACGTGTATGGAATATCCAAACTTTGAAAAAATAGCCCATCTACCATTTATACTTCTTGCTGCCTGCTTAGTAGGGTACCTTATTCCCCTTGGAATTATACTATTTTGTTACTCTCAAATTAGCTGCAAACTTTTTCAAACAGCCAAGGAAAATCCACTGACTGAAAAATCAGGGATAAACAAAAAAGCCATAAATACAATCATATTTGTAATTATAGTGTTCATCATTTGCTTTACCCCTTACCATGTTGCAATCATACAACACATGATCAAGAAGCTTCAGAATCAACCCTCGTGCAATGAAAAGCAAATTTTCCAGAAGTCACTCCATTATACCGTGTTTCTGATGAATTTTAATTGCTGCCTAGATCCTTTCATCTATTTCTTTGCATGCAAAGGATATAAAAGAACTGTACTGAAAATACTGAGACGACAAGTGAGTGTATCAATTTCAAGCGCTGTCAGATCACACCATGAAGAAAGCTCACGCGACGTGGGAGAAACACAAATGATGGTACTTGCAAAATCTGCCAATGGGAAGTTACCTGAAAAATAAAGTCTGCAGTATACTGCAGTGAAGCAGGCTTAAAAATCTTGGGCCCATGGTAAAAACTTAGTCTTCCCTGAACAGAGGCTTAAGAAATATTCTGTTTCTCTGGATACCAGGAAATCAAGGAATGATGTCAGACTGAAAAAGAATTATCATAGGACAGCAGGAAAACTCAAAACTACAATTTCCTAGCTACAACGTTTTGACTGATCTCATTACTATTTCCAGGAAACACATACCATTGTGAATGTTCAAATTCTGTACCGCACATACATACTTCTGGATGTTATTAACTCAAGGAAAGACTTGACTCAGTTTAAATGGATGCCTGAGACAGGATTAAACCAAAAATAGCTTACAATTCAGACTGACTACAACTAGCACATCTGAAAATTGCAAGACCTCTAGCTGAGCTCCAATTACAGCAACGGTTTTGTTATCCCAGTCACACAAGCAAACGAATCAAACTTTTAGATAAAATGGACAACTTCTGTGCACAGTTTGACTATCACTAGTGTTTAGTTTATAGTCCTTTGGTGGTAAAATTGCATTTTATAGTACTTGGAGCATGTATGTCTTACAGGAAAATTCACTGAGATACCACCATCAAACACAATAGATGAAATTTAATGAACTCTTTGGTTCTCCCCAATACTGAGTAACTCCCACACATTAAGTCACTGATCTTTTCAAGGTGTATTATCTCTTAAATCCTTTTCCTAAAGGAGAACTTTTCTTTCTAGTGTGTATCATGAAGGGTCTCTAAGTTGTGTATAAATTATTTATAAACACAAAAAATAAGTTGATGCTAGAGACTGAAATATGAAAACTGCACCGTTTCAGTTAAAAGAACATTGATACAGGGTTCTTCAGAATTTCTGCTGAAGTCAAACACGGACATGAGACAAATGTTTTAGAAACAGGAATAAAAGTTCACAGCTGAAGTTACCAAAAAGTAATTTAACAGATTATCTCTAATGGGGTGAGCACTGTTTACCTGAGAGATCAATAAATGGGAATAGCAGGACTGGCTGGGAAAGAGCAAGCTTTCCCATCATGCCTTCACAGAGCATGTCTGGAATCCATTTGGGCACACTGAAATGGTGCCAGAGAAGAGACCAAATGACTTCAACACATCCTACTGGAATTGGCCGACTACCAATATACATCCAGGATGCAGGTCCTGGGTTCCTGCTGTCATGCCCTTCCGTAACGTGTCAGTTTCCTTCCCTGCTTTATTCCTGGCCCCCATGTCTTTTCTTTTGTCTTCTGTCTTACTAATATACCTTCACTTGCCAACACAACTTGGTAATTGCACCAGTGATGAAAAAGGAAAATTAAAGAATGCCTGATAATTACTGGTAAAAGCTATGCCAGATGTCAAAATAAATTATATTTATTGCAGCTGTATCTCTCCAGCATTGAGATTGTACTGGAAAGTCATCAAAGAAACATACTTACATTTGTCATCTTTGCAACTCTTTCCTTACATGTTGACCTTCACCTACCTGCAAACATGGAAGGGTCATATCTGAACAGCAGGATGGAAATGTTAATTATTAATTACTTTATTACGGGAAAGAAAATACAAAAGACCCTCTATTTCATACCACTTAGACTGTCAGAATGGAGTTTCTAGTTACAAAAGACACTATGCAGCCACAGGAAAGTGGAGTAAGAAAATTTGTTTTTAACAGGAGAAGTTCTACTTAATTCTGTATATTATAGCAGTTCTGTCCTCGTCAACTTTTTTAATAAACTATTTGAAAATATTATTTAAGAATTTGTTGCTATAGGAGTAAATAAACGATAACCTAATAAAACCACAGACAGACCACTCATGACTGCCTAGAAGTTGTAGAAATGAAACATATGTATTATTAACATCACACCATTACAAGCTCTTTTTAGTCTGTTAATGTCTGTTTTTTTACTTTTGGTATGCATTTCATCTATGATTATAAAACTTTAAAGGCAAGAAGTCTTTTTATATTCTTCTGTAAAGTACAATTCAAATATGTATCACAACACCACATAATGCAAGTATTTATTCACTTTTAAGTGGAAACGAAGTGAAGGTCTATACTGAAAATCATAACTTCCGTTTCTTTGTCCCTGTTTTCTCATGCTAGCAATCCCATTACTTTCAAGTCCAGACTTCAAGAATGTTGATATGATTTTAAAAACGAATAGCTAACTTCATATCAAAATACTGTTTTTGCTCAAATAAGCCTTAGAGTGTTGGTCCAGTTAGATACTGGTTTGAAAAAAGCTCTTTTTTTTCTCCTTATTATTTCTCAGATACTAACTAAAACAATAAAATAAAGGCCTTTAAAAGCTATGATAAGCTCAGCTTCCTGACAAGAGTCCTAAAGACACAGTGACAATTTATAGCTGTGGCAGCTGATGCCATTGCTTCCCCTCACTGCTTGTCAGCACTCGCAGCTCATGCAAACTCATATCAGTGAGGAGACTCTTTTTATGTGTGCTTATCTGAAACTGCCAAAAGTAGTGGTGGTGGTTTCAGCTGGCCTGGGACACTGCTTTAAAATAGCTTAGAGAACATCTGTCTTATTTCTTCTACTAGTTGTGCTGTGGGCCAGTAGTCATCACCAGAGGGATGGTAACAAGCTGCTCCATGGGAGCAGGGGAGGCCAGTGATATTGAAAACTTACAGCTCTTCCCAAATGACTGGTTTTCTTCAAGATACCTTTTTCCATTCATTCTGCAGGCACTCCTCCCCCAGTAATTGTTTGTTTGAATATTTTTACGACAGTAGTTACCCAGAGTGGCACATTTCAAGTCCCTCTCCTCCTGCATGCCACACACACAAGAGCAAAGGGATAAAGCCATATCTGCTCTCTCGTTTCCTCTCCAACACTGAGTATGTAACAGATGCGGAGAAAGCAATAGGTGAAAGGACTCTGAACACATAAACAGACTCTGTTGAAATAAAACAATTATGATTAAGTATCCTGACTTTCTCCTTTGAAAGAAGGTTAGTCATTAACACTGAGGAGGTTCACACCAGTAAATTCCTGGAGCGGGACCCTCAGAAAGTTAATTGAGGATTGCCAGACAGCTCTTCCAAAGGTAGCATCTTTTTCGTGAGCAAATAACATTTAGTAAATGTGACCAGCTACAGGTAGATGCCCAGGAAACACTGGCTGCCAGTGCTTCTCACTGAGTAGGTACTTCAAACCTCTTCTAAAGCCCTTGTTTGAATCTCACGGAACACAGTCTTACAGTAAACCAAAGTTCTTTATTAACGAGTCAGACATGTAAGTGCAAGATGCATTGTGAAGAGACTGGGCATCCGTTGGATCTTTGCACATTCCACAAAGCAGGAGGAAAGATCTGATTCTGTAGGTCTAAAAAAACAGAAGCATGCCATGCCATGCAACATGTGGCTGAAGCAGCATGAGCTTTGCAAGAGAAAATCAGAATCCATCTTTGGTAACAACTTTTGATGACCTTTTCTGTGTGACAGGCTAGGTCATACAGGTTTGGATCTCACTCATCCTTTTCATGGATAAAGCAAGCAGCTGACAAGTTGCAATAGGTTCAAGTGGCTTACTCATTACGCAGATCTGACTGAAGTTCTACGGACAAACAGGGTCTCTGTTTGGAGGGTGAAGTCCAGTCAGGATCTTAAAAACTGTTCATGACAAAATGATAGAATACCTTTTAATTCAAGACTTAGGACTGTATGGCTAGGCCTGCTGCTAAGAGGACTTCAATGACACTACGCAAAAGGCCACATTTCTTTAATTCCAGTAGATAATCAAGGGTAAATGGAAGAGTCCATGTTGGGGAAAATGACTTAAAAGAATCACCATTTTACAAGTATCTTTGCTAAGTTAGACAGGCAGAGGACTTTAACCAGAAAGAGATGATTTCCTGAGACATTCAAAATTCAGGCAGTGAAGGGAAAACATTTTAGATTCAGGTGAAGATCGGCAGTCCTAACAGAAAGCAGGACTGAAAGCAGGAGAAGAGAGTAGCATTCTGGGTTTCCAAACAGAGAGATTCATTAGGTCATGAAACCAAACCCACACAAGCCACTCCAAGCTTTTCTGTTGGAGCATTCAAAGCTCCTGGAAAGTTGACAGAGGGACCCATCTCCAAATAGGTACTGCTTCCTCATAGGACTGGGAAGATCTCACATAATGCAGTTTGTTGACGTACAACACAGTAATGGTATGGTCTGTAAATACCTAGGTGTAGTGACCAAATTGAAAAAGCAGGGGAAGAATCATAGAATCATAGAATATCCTTAGCTGGAAGAGACCCACAAGGATCATCGAGTCCAACTCCTGGCTCCACACAGGACCACCCAAAAATCAGACCATGTGTCTGACAGCGTTGTCCAAATGCGTCTTGAACTCTGACAGGCTTGCTGCTGCGACCACTTCTCTGGGGAGACTGTTCCAGTGCCCAACCACCATCTCAGTGAAGAACCTTTTCCTAACATCCAGCCTGAACCTCCCCTGTCACAGCTCCATGCTGTTCCCTCGGGTCCTGTCTCTGTCACCAGAGAGAAGAGATCAGTGCCTGCCCCTCCGCTCCCCTCGTGAGGAAGCTGCAGGCTGCCATGAGGGCTCCCCTCAGCCTCCTCTTCTCTGGGCTGAACAAACCAAGTGACCTCAGCTGCTCCTCATACATCTTGCCCTCTAGACCCTTCACCATCTTTGTAGCCCTCCTTCGGACACTCTCTAATAGTTTCATGTCCTTCTTATTCTGTGGTGCCCAAACCTGCACACAGTGCTCGAGGTGAGGCCGCACCAGCACAGAGCAGAGCGGGACAATCCCTTCCCTCAACCAGCCAGCAGTGCCGTGCCTGATGCGCCCAGGGNCCCAGCTCTCTAATTTGTCAAGGTCTCTCTGCAAGGCCTCTCTGCCCTTGACAGAGTCAACAGCTCCTCCCAATATAGTATCACCTGCAAACTTACTCAATACACCTTCTAGTCAAGTCATTTATGAAAACATTGATGAGAACTGGCCCTAAAATGGAGTCCTGGGGAACCCCACTACAGATTGGCCACCAGCCTGTTGTAACCCTGTTTACTATAACCCTTTGAGCCCGACTCATCAGCCAATCATTCACCCATTGTATTAGGTTTTTATCTAGCTGTATGCTGGACATTTTGTCCAGAATGATGCTGTAAGAAACTGTATCAAAGTCTTTACTGAAATCCAAAAAGATTACATTGATTGGCTTCCCTTGGTCCACTATATGGGTGACCTTCTCGTAAAAGGAAATTAAGTCTGTTAAGCAGGACCTTCCCCTCGTGAAACCATGTTGGCTATGACCAACGACCGCATTGTTCTACATGTGTTTTTCAATAACCCCCCAAATAATTTTCTCTGTAATTTTACCAGGCACTGAAATGAGACTGACAGGTCTGTAATTAGCAGGGTCTTCCTTCTTGCCTTTCTTGAAGATTGGGAAAATGTTTGCCAGCTTCCAGTCAACTGGGACCTCTCCAGATTCCCAAGACCATTGAAAAATAATTGAGAGAGGTCTCACAATGACATCAGCCAGCTCCCCAAGTACCCTGGGATGAATCCCATCGGGACCCATAGACTTATATGCATCCAGGTGGCGCAGCAAATCCTGTGCAAGTTTGGAGTCAGCTGGAAGTTTATCATTATTGCAGTCACAGTACTCCAGCTCAGGGCACCTGGGGTCCCAGAGCCCATCATCAGTGTTGAAGACAGAGGCAAAGAAGGCATTAAACATCTCTGCTTTGTCTATATCCCTGTTTGTGAGGAGACAATCCTCATCAAGTAACAGACCAACGTTTTCCTTGATCTTCCTTTTGCTGCTAATGTATTTTAAAAAGTCCTTTTTATTGTCCCCCACAGTACTGCCCAGCTTCAACCCTAACTGAGCTTTGGCTGCACAAATTTTCTCCCTACAAAGGCGAACAGCATCTCTGTTCAAACAGCATCATCTTTTGCTTTCTAAGGTGTCTATTTCTCAGAGACTGGCTGGACACCAGTCTGCTTGGGGGAGGTGGTGAGCAACGGCTTTTGCATTACTTGTCTTTTTTCTCACCTATTAAGCTGTCTTTATCTCCACCCATGAGTTTTCTCGCTTTTTTTTTTCCTTCTTCCTATTGTCTTCACCATCCAGCTGGGGAGGAAGGAGTGAGCAAGTGAAGTGTGGGTGTTTAGCTGCTGGCCACCATCAGTCCACCACACATGTCTAGCTGGAAGTTCTGCTCCAAGACATTAATCTGTACTCAGTGTCCAGAGACTAGTTTGCATGCTCACCAACAAAGCAGGGACACAGCTGCAATGATCCCCCACATTCAAACTCCTTTCAAACACTGTTTGGGCATTTCTGCCAACTCTTGGATTTGGTTATGAATCTGGGGCAGAGAACTGTCCCAAGCAAAAAGACCTGTGAGTTGAGACAAAGACAGTTTAATAGGTGAAGGAAAAAAAAAGTGATGCAAAACTAGTCACTCATCACCACCTGCCCAGAATTAACATCTGGTTTGTAAATAAAATGGAGCTAAACATGCAAAGCCCGCACTCTGAGTCTTGCAAAAGAGATGCATGCTGCCATCTGCCCAGTGCAGACCAGGAGACTCTTCATAGGTAGATGATGACTAATTTACACATATGCAGTAAGATTTATGGGAGCATGGAAGTAGTCCTGAGAGAAAAAGTCCCTGCCTGCTGTAGAGCCTGTAAAAATTTCAGGCACTGAGTGGGGACCATTTGTGTACATATTTACCCTAAAGCCTGAAGAAATCAGGACTGTAAGAGCTATCAGATCTACCTCTGGAAAAAATAAAAATAAAAAAGCGATTTCTAAGAGACCACTGCCAAATTACATGTGCTCTACTGTCAAACCTAAGGCCTCTGTAAACATTCTTAATGCTAAGAATTAACAGGCAAAACCTTAAAGTTTTAATAGTCGTTGCCCACGGTGAACAAAACTTATTCATCACTGGGAGATGGAAGTAAGAAACATGTTTTTGTTTTGTTTTGTTTTATAGAATACTCAAGTTTTTAAATTCTAAAATGGGTCTTGAGACTTTTTTCCTTTAAAGTTAAACACAGTAGCTATAAAATCTTTCTCCCTTTAGGTGCTCAGGATTGGCCTCCAAATCTAGCAGGTCTTTGAGCCAAAAGCAGACTCTCAAGAGATGGGTCCAGAATAACAGAAGGGTTTCAAGGGTTAGGAGGCAGCACTCTCAGCATTGGACTGGTTAACTACAGGCACGTAACAGAAAACATTTTGAAGTCATGGACTGTCGTAGATGAGAGAGATTTGACAGACTTCCCAGAAAGACAACAAACTGAGGAAGAGCAATGATTACTGTAGGAAGTTATACAGCACAACTCTTGGCAATATTTTCCAAAGCATTGCCTGGGTGCCTCAGAATATGGCACCCATGTGGGAAGGCATGCACACTTAGCTCAATGCCTACTTTCATGGAGGTTTTTTGCTGTTTGGAGTGGGAGGGACTTACAGGAGTGTAGCTGAGCCTGTATGAAACTGCGTAGGGTCCAAATGTTTCTCCTGCTGTAAGAGTAGTCTATGACCCAGGTAACATACAGTGGCTCTGAAGTCTTGAAAACAGTTTAAAATTTCATCTGTATGGGTGCCAAAGACATCCTGTCCTTAAAGGGAGACACCGGGGAGGTGGCCCTAGCCATGATATCTGAATCATCAGTGCCTTCTTGGAACCTTGTCTGGAGAGAAACTGACATTCAACTTGGACAGAATCAAAGACCGTAGTAAAGCCAAATGGGAAAAAACTTAAAACAAGCAAAGAAACAAACAGAACAGGAACTACTTATGTCTGTATCTGGCTAGCAACACCACCTGCTTTAGAGCTGGCCTAAAAGAAGCTAGGCTTTGTCAAACAAGCTGTGATGATTCCAGTGAAGCCGTGTTGACTTGAAATGACATCTTCAGAATGGAGGAATGAGGTACGATATCTATCAATGAGCGGAACAGTTCCCAGGAGAGCTCCAGGGGACTATTCAGGGAAGAAGCTAGATGCGAGTTCCTGGAATGATAACTAAAATTTCTCAGTTTGTAGAGGAAGTAGAACCTGGTCTCAAGGCATGAAAGAAAGTCATACACAAAAAGGACTAAGAGTGTTTGGAGAAAGGGAAGATACTGCAGAAGATTTTCTCCACTCCAGCATTGTCAGAAACTGGCAGATTGGCTCTATGGATAGGTGTTGGCTACTAAAAGGGCAGCAGTCATCTCAGTTAAGCAGTAGCCTGCAGACTAAGGCTATGCTACAAAATGAACACAGCCTAGATGCAACCCTTCTCTGACGAAAAACTGAGGAATTGTTATTTGTGTAGTAAATGCTCAAACATATTTCCTCTTTTTTTTTTTTTTTCCCTCAGAATACTATCTTAGCTTCCTGCAATGTCTAACTCCAGACTTCCTTCCTGAGGTAGATGTCTTATCTTTGCCATACGACAGTCCACAATCCGTTTTTCTTCCATCAGTCTGTCTGATCCCTTTCTGAACTCAAATAAAATGTTAATGTCTGTAACATCTTGCAGCAAGAAGTTCCACAATTTAACTATGAATGGTGTCTAGAGCTGTTTCTTTTCATTTGTGACACCTGCTAGTTTCATTTGAAGTCCTCTGCTCACTGTAGTGGAAATGAGTGAACACACTGACTCCCTATTCACCCTGTCCACATCACTTATGGTTTCACAGACATGCATCAAATCTCCTTCCTTCAAGTCATCTAATCTCTTCTCCTATGAACACCCAGCTCAAAGCTGTTGGTCATTTCATCCAAATTACAGAGAGAAGAAGGAAAGAAGGCAAATGCACAGAAAGAATGTAAACACAACTGTGTTAGACAGAAGAGAACAGAGCACCTCTACATACAGGGAGATCAACAGTGCACTGACCTACTTTTCCTAACACAGAAGCACACAGGTGAGTCTCAAAACTGGGGTCCTACTCCATGACTGCCAAATTTCGATCTCCTTGCTCAAACACATTATATAAAGAAAAATAGGACCTCAAATGGCTGGAAAAATAGGCTCAAAGCAATCTCATGATGATCAGAAAAGTCAAATGCAGTCCTGCATCTGAGAGGGTACAACCCCATGCAACAGTGCAGGCTGGGCATTGACTGGATAGAGAGCAGCTTGGCAAAAAAGGTCTGGGGTCTTGGTGGACAATAAGTTCAAGAGAAGTCAGTGGTATGACCTCTTGGCCAAACATGTACTAGACTGTGTTAGAAAGAATGCCAAGGGAAGTGCTCCTTCCCCTCTGTTCAGTACTTGTGAGACCTGGACATTGACATACTGGAACAAGTCCAGCAGAAGGTCACCAAAAAACAATTAGGGGGCTGCAGCACATGCTACGTGAGAAGAGGATGAGAGAGCTGAGTTTGTTCAGTCTGGAGAGGGAAGGCTGAGAGGAGATGCCTAACAGGCATCTTCAACTGCCTAATGAGGGTACAGCAAAGATGGAGACGCATAGTAATATGCACAAGTTGCAGGAAGGAACAATTAAACAGTAGGAAGCATTTTTTTCACCATGACATTAGTCATGAGAAAGGTTGCGCAGAAAGGCTGTGCAATTTCTATCCTTAAGAGATATTCAACATCTGACTGGACACAGCCCTAACTAAACTCATACTACCACGGTTGGACAAGACAATCGCCTGAGAATCCTTCTATGACTGTTAGCAAATCTGGTCAAAACTTTGATTAAGTCAGACAAGAAAGCAGCATGAAACTCACTGGCCTTGTGTAAAACTAGCAAATAATATAACTTAAATATTTGTCTAGTGTTGCCCTCTAAGCTCTTATGCTGTCACTGGCATCCTCGTAAAATAAAGAAAGGTCAAGACACAGTCTAGATTTCTTTCCAAAAGCTACATTCATTTTTTCTCAGTGCAAAAATATGAGTTTCTACTCTTCCTCTTTTCTTTTCCTCAGTTGTGACAGATGTTGTGCAAAGGGCTAAACTAAAAAAGCAAACTTTGCACCTGTGCTGAAGGCAGCAACATCTGTGGTTATCCTATCCTCTCCAGAAAAGTATACATAGTCTTATACCCTGTACGGGGAGAATTATGTTCCTCACTCTAATAAGCTAGATGTAGCAGTTTCATCCTTCCTGTGGCATGTAACTTTCGAGGGAAGTTGTGGTTAGTTAGCAGAAGGCACTCTGATGCAGCCTATTTTAAATATAGAGATGCTGAAAACTGATTATTTTCAACTTACTGGCCTACAAAGCAGCCAGATAATGTTTAAGCAGCAGCTGCTGATACTAAGCAGCTAACAACCTGATGAAACCTTCATACTGCCATTTCTAAGTATGGAAAGTCACGGTAATTCTGTCTTAGATGTAACAATAACATAGATCACTGTGCCCAGTTGGACAGAAAGAGATGAAGCAGCCCTGCCAGCTGCATGTATGAGGCATTTTTGACAGAAAGAGACAGAAAAGAAGACTCCTGATAAGTTATCAAACTACAAAGGCAACTCCAGGACAAATTTTTTTTGGAGGTCCTAAAAAAAAAACAACAAAGAAAAAAGAAGTACAGTGCATTCACAATGGAAGCTATTTGAAACAACTGAAATGCCCACCAAAATCTTACTCCTTCACTCATCTGAGCACAAACCAACTATTTTAAACGTGTCAGGGCTAGCTAATAAGTCAGATACATGATAGTGTTTTTTATGCTAAAAGGGGGATAGAGGGCAAAATTTCACATTCATATTAATCTAGATAAACTACAGGATGTTTCCGTTACTTGGGTTTTCTGCTATATTAGGAAACTATCACTTTAATTCCAGAAGAGCTAGGAAGCTGGAAGAAAAGTATCTCAGTTCTGTGGAGAAAAAAAAATATCAAGCCATCTGAATTTGCTGGCATAACAGATTCTGTTTGCATTAATTTCATTAAACAAAGGATCTTCCATCTTTAAATCCTCCCTCCTTAACCCACAAGCTAGAGCAGAAGCTCTAAAACCAGCATGCTCTGATACCATCACTGGCAAGCGGAACTAGTGACCACAAACATCAGGGATGGCTGCAAAATGAGCAGCTTTCAATTCTGGGCACAGCCAGGCCATCTCTTCACGCTTCTCCCTTGCTTTTCTGCTGCACCATTATAGCCGTTCAGCTAGTACCCTCATCCCATGCCCTTGGCCATGAGCAGTCTCTGCATACACATGAGCGCCAGGAGAGCTGCCCACAGCTGGGCAAACCTACACAGCTAGGCAGGCCATCACACAGACAACCACAGATGGAAATCCTAAGGTCAGGGAAATGCCTTCTGTTGTGCAAACTGATTTTAGTGCCTCTACGAAAGGCCTCTATACATTGCGTCCAGTCTTTTGCTGCATGTGTAAGTTGAATTTGGAGAAATAGATTCCCCTGGCTACAGCCCTGCATTCCTAATAGAGTAAAGTGGTTGCTGATGGTGAGGAGGCACTTACTGTACAGCTCAGCATCTCTATTCAAGCAGCCAAGCACCACCACCATCATATATCCCTTTGCAATGCTCCTTGTGCAGCATCTTGGAAATTCCTGCTGAAATTAAATGACTAATGATTAGAATTGTAACAAAAATGTCGAAAAAAAAATATTGGGAACAGGTATCAACAAAGAGTTAGTACCATAATGTATTTTGCACTGGAACGGGTTGCCCAGAGAAGTTGATGCCCCAACACGGGAAGCGTTCAAGGCCAGGCTGGATGGGGCTTTGGGCAACCTGGTCCAGTGGAAGATGTCCCTGCCCATGGAAGGGGGGCTGGAACTAGATGATCTTTCAGGTCGCTTCCAACCCAAACCATTCTGTGATTCTATGATTTCAATTACAGATGAAACCTCTTCACCATAAGGCCTAAGATAAGGGCTTCAGGAGAAGCGAAAGGGAAGAGGGGAAGGGAGGGGCTAAGGGAGGAGAG